>OU862923.1:9378769-9978769 GCA_917880885.1 Limnephilus marmoratus
AATAACTTGAAATGTCCTGAGAAAGGTGAATAATGATTCAGGAATGTCCTGTGATTGTGTTATGAGTGGGTAAGGCTAATATAAATGACTCCATTATTCTGTTTTTATAAAAGTTAAACTATATATATAGCGGTGGTAAGAGGTTCATTATTAAAAACGATTTACAATGCGTTTCATCAGTGGTGTAGTTCTTCTGTTTTTTTTTTGTGGGATTTGGTGCTACCTATCCACGCCGTACTGGGTATGGATATACGAAACGGTGTCCATATGGATATACTCATGGCAACTGGAGATGCAGAGAGGAAAAGCCTTCAAGGCCGTTAGGGCTTCAGAACATTCCATTTATCAATATAACAACGGTATCGGCATTCCTCATCATCACCAAGATCTACATGGCGGCATCAGAGGTAGACGATACTCATCCGACATGTGCGCAGAAGGATATATTTTCCGTTTTAACAAATGCAGAGAGAATATTCAATGATTTTTTTAATAAAATATCGTAATTATTATTTATTATCAATGTGGGGTATTATGCACTGAAGTAAATCACGTTCATATCTTTGACTAGAAAATCTCACATAATATGTAAGCATCGTAATGGTCTTATAATAATAATTCATATTGAAATTTGCGTCTTCTTTTATTAACTGAAATAAATATTTCCTAAAGTTTTTGTCCTCGTATTGAACGAGTTTATTTTTAAATTGAAGTAATTTAAGATATTAAAAAAAATCAGAGTTTGCAATTCACACGCGGTAGAAGTGAAACCATCAGAAAACGAAAGTAGACAAGAGTGGAGAGACTAACGAAGCACCATACAACGTGGAGACTGACAGGCTACGAAGCACTGCACAAAAAGGAGGTCGATTATACTAAGAAGTTACATATAATGAACAATAACATTGTTTGTAACAGCTGTCAAATTTTTGCTCTCCCCTATTTTTTATTAAAATAATAAAATTACAATCAATTTATTAAGTTATAATTATAAAAATATTACACTAAATAACAATGACAACGCGATCAAACTCTAAGTCCGGCACTAACCTCAATACGGAACTTCTACAACTTTTAGACAACAAGTTTGAAGACTTCAAAACTCATTTTCTAGAGAAAACATTTGAAGAGTTTAAAAACAATATAGTCGACGTCATAAAAAATGAATTCAAAGAAGAAATTAATCAGCTCAAAAAAAAAGTGTTCCAATTGGAAAAACAAATTGAAATAAACGATCAATTTAATCGTTCTAACAATGTAATCATAAGCGGTATTCCTGAAACCAACAATGAAAATGTGTACGACATTCTCTCCAAGATAGGCGCCACAGCTGGATGCAATATAACCCGACAAGAAGTGGATTTCGCCAGCAGGATTGCCCCCAGGACAAACCGTGATGCAAAAAATGGAAGACCGAGGAATATTGTCGTCAAATTTACTCGCAGGTACCTTAAGGATGAACTTATTTCTGCTATAAGAAAGAGGAAAGGGATGCTTGCTTCCGAATTACAGCTCCCTGGAACCAGTAAAATATATATTAACGACCATCTAACCTCAAAAAACCAACTTTTGCTGAAGCAATGTCGCGACATAAGAAGCGCTGGTAAAATTCGCTATTGCTGGGTTAGAAATGGTAAAATTTTCACTAGAATAAGCGATTCAACCCCCATAATACTTATTCATGAACAAGAAGATGTCAACAAACTCTCAACATTGAAGTCCACCCAAAATTCACCTACCAGGTCTGCAGTCCCTTTATGAAATTAAATTCATTAAAATTACTTAAAAACTTCCCACAAACAAGTTACTTAAAAGTTAACCTTTTGGAATGTTGTATTTATCTTGATTATATTCACGATATCTGCATTGTGGTAATTAAAGAATCATTAGAGTGTTTCAATTATCACAAAAAACTGTTGCTAACTTCTGAACATAATTATTCTTTAAAACAAAAACAAAATATTTATTATATGCACGATTTCTCCATTGTAGTAATTAACGAATCATTAGGGTATTTCAAATATCCCAAAAACCGGTTGCTAACTTTTGAACAAAATTATTCATTAAAAATTCATTATTATTTTTATGTACTATCTTTAAAAATTCATTATTACTTTTATGTACTATCACAATCTATTAAATATAAAAAACGATCGCAACCTATTACAAATAATTGCACAATGATAACATACTTTTATGTAACAACTGAATACTCAGTATATTGTTTACTATTTATAAACCTAGAGCTGTCAACAATAATGACAACCGATACCATAGATAAAATCATTTACCAAAAACAAACCAAAACTTATGATGTTCATAATTGCCCCCTTTCAAAGCATAATTACTTACTTTTCAATAAATTATTTCCATATCAATTTTACATAAAAACGTATTTAATAATGCTTAATATATTATACTTTCAAAATGGATTCTAACAAAACGGCAATAACATTTTACTATCAAAATGTACGTGGTTTAAAAAGTAAATTAAATAATTTATACTGCGAAGTGCTCAGCTGCAATTATGATTTAATTTGTTTTACAGAAACATGGTTAGATTCCACAATCTATGACCATGAAATAGTAGACGATCGTTATATTATATATAGACGCGATAGGGACATAACGAGTTCTCTTAAAAAATCAGGTGGTGGTATTCTAATAGCCATTAAGAAAGAAATGACATCTTTTTTAGTCTCAGCACACATCTCAAAATCTACAGAAGATTTATGGATTAAATTTAAATTACATGAAACATCCAGACAATCAATTAATTTATGTTTGGCGTATTTGCCTCCAGATATACCAATCGATAATCTCACAGATTTTTTTGAAAAGTGTCAAACGATATATAATAACCTTTCATCAGAGGATATAACAATAATAATGGGTGATTTTAATGTGCCATCTATTCAATACTCACCAACTGTCAATGTAACGCACACCAGACCAGTCTTACATAATAGCCAAAAATCAATATCTCTACTAGACTTTCAAAATTTTACTGGACTTAAGCAATTCAATCATATCTCTAACAACATAGGTCGAATTTTAGATTTAGTGTTTTCCAATCATAACCTCAACATTCAAATTGCTTCACATGTGCTATCCAAAATTGACTCTTATCATCCTCCCATTGAATTTGATTTTTTAATGTCCAAATACAGACCCCTATCCACCAATCCAGATCACATCAAATATAACTTCAAAAAAACGGATTATAATAAATGCAATGAAATGTTATCACTTAATAACTGGGGCGATCTTAACACGATGAATTGTAATGACTCCCTACTACATTTTTATAACTTGTTATGGCTATCAATTGAAAAACACACTCCGCGCTTAAGGAACAGGAATAATAAGTTTCCAATTTGGTTTAGCAGTGTTCTGATCCACCAACTCAGAGAAAAAGAAAAGTTTCGAAAGAAATGGAAAAAATACAAAAATCAATGTGACTATGACAGTTTTTCTATCTTGAGGGCTAGAGTAAAAGTATCCATACGTACATGCCTTAAAGCCTATGTAGATTCAATAGAAAATTCTCTCCCTAACAGCATCAAAAATCTTTCAACCCTCATTAATTCGAAAAGAATTTCTAATTCTCTCCCCAAAATCATGCATCTCCATGACAAATCAGCAACAAATGGAGAAGATACATGTGAACTGTTATCTACTTACTTTTCTTCTGTTTTTAACTCACCATCCAATTCTAAAAGTGACTCTAAACTTTCATCCCCACTCTATAATTATCCACTGTCTCATATCAAAATAACGTTAGACGAGGTCAAAGCGAAATTAAACACTGTTGATATCAATAAGGGTTCCGGCCCAGATGGAATTCCTCCACTATTTATTCGAAATTGTGCAGATCAGCTTGCAATACCATTACACAAAATATTCACCAAAAGTCTGAACGATGGGGTATTTCCGGATCTGTGGAAGGTTGCCCACGTAATTCCGATCCACAAATCTGGCAGTAAAAATGATGTAACTAACTACCGTCCTATCAGCCTTTTATCTTGTTTTGGCAAAATATTCGAGTCCATTGTATATAAAACCATTTTTAACCATGTTACACATATACTAAGTCCTTTCCAACACGGCTTTGTAGCTAAAAGATCCACAAATACTAATTTACTTGAGTATATGGACTTTCTGTGTAAATCAATGAATAATAAAACACAAGTAGATGCCGTGTACACCGACTTCAGTAAGGCCTTTGACAAAGTTAGTCACTCTATCTTAATGAAAAAACTCGATAAAATCGGCATTCACGGAAACCTGCTTCGTTGGTTAGAATCATATTTATCACATAGAAGTCAATTAGTTACTGTTAACGGATTTAACTCTTCCCCAGCATTAGTTACGTCGGGCGTACCACAAGGATCTCACCTTGGACCCTTACTTTTCTTAATCTTTATCAACGACCTTACATATAAACTCCGCTGTAATTTTTCTCTATATGCTGATGATCTCAAATTATATAAAGCAATTAAATCTATGAATGATTGTGAACTCTTACAAGAAGACCTTAACACAATATCTACCTGGTGTGTTGACAATGAAATGGAACTGAATATAGCTAAGTGCAAAGTTATAAACTTCACCAAGAACACCAACAAAATTCTTTATTCATATAGCATATGTGGTCACAATCTGGAAACAGTTGAATCAATAAAAGATTTAGGAATTATATTTGACAACAAACTAACTTTCAACCAACATATTGAATACATTGTGAATAAATCAAATAAATTACTTGGTTTTATTGTAAGATCAACCAAACTGTTTAAGAATTCTAATAGCCTAATAGTTCTATTCAATTCCTTAATCCGAAGTGTTCTTGAGTACGGGTCAACAGTCTGGAATCCACATTATATTACACAGGTATCTAGACTCGAATCAGTCCAAAGAAAATTTACACGGATTTTGTCTTACCGGTCAGGTGTATATCATCTTCTAGACGGGTACGAACAAAGACTTAAACATTTCAAATTAGAGAGTCTAGTTAAAAGACGTAACATAAATGACCTCTTAATGCTTTATAAAATTGTGAATAATCGTGTAGACAGTAACTTAGTCAACCAAATCAAGTTATACGCCAGGCCCAAATCTACAAGAACCCTTAACATATTTTGGACCGAAATTTTTACGAATAATACTGGATATTTTAATCCTATGTCTAGAATGTCTCGATCGTACAACGATTTTGCTAAAATACACAGTTTCATAGATATTTTTGTAAATAGTATAACATCTTTCAAAAAATATCTCCACAATTTGTGCACTTAAAAAAAAAAAAGAAAAAATTGTTGTTTTATTACTTTTCAGTAAATACTTCGTTATAAATATTGTATAAGTACTTGTTATTATTATGTATTTCAATTTTGTATTCAAGTTATGTATAAATAATACTTGTAATGTTTTTTCATGAGTTTGCTTATGTTAAAATGCATATGTGATTACTGCAGACACATTAGTCTAGGGATATTTATATTTGTATTCTAATGTATTATTATTACCCACAAAAATGCTGTATAAATATCCTGTTTGTGTCTCAAATAAATAAATAAAATAAAATAAAAGTTCATTGTTAAAAACGATTTACAATGCGTTTCATCAGTGGTGTGGTTCTTCTGTTTCTTTTTGTGGGATTGGGTGCTGTCTATCCAATCCCATCGTGTTCTGTATCAGTACCCGTGGGGTTCATTTGGATACACTTTGATGGAAAACTGGAGTTGCAGATAGCATTTACCAGAAGACCAAAATCTTCCTTTTGATTATGACGTTCAAGAATCCGACACATTTTTTTTTTGTTTTTAAAGAAAGACAAACATTCCCGGGTTACGAATAACCCAACAATATTTGAAAATCTCCTACTACCACCACAGAAAGCCAAAAATGTTGCTTGTGTTGTGATGGGGGACTTAGCCAGCCGAGGAATCGAACACGCGACGCGCGGGTGGGACCCAAGCGCTATGCCCACTCAACCATTGACCGGTCATATGATGATAGTGCTTTCGACTATTTAGATTAGATATCAATATACCGACTTTGCTGACTACGGTGCTATTCCATTAGCTAGCATCTACTGCCCACCAGGACATACATATATTTCTCAATAAGAAGGATGCAGAGAAGTTAGTAATTAATATTTTTTTTATTTAAAATCAATCTCTAAAACTTTCTCCTTTAGAAGACCGTCGGAATAAATTTGACCTCATGTTTTTCTTCAAAATTATTAACTGTTTAAGAGGGCATTACCAGAGAAAGCCGGAAATACGTCATTTTCAAAAAAGTTTTTAGACGTATTGACTCTTTTCCACAAAAAATTATAAATGGATTTCGAAAGATTGTTCTTTTATCTAGCATAGTTATGTAATAAATTTTTAGAATTTTGTTTAATTTTTAGTATAATAAGGTTATTCCATAGGTCGTTGGCAGATTTGTTAAATTTTCAAAAAAGTTTTTGTATTATACCACACCCATTTCAAATAATGTAATCATGTAGTAAAATAAATCAATACATTATCTAGCAAAGTTATGCATTAGAATTTTAATTTTAGTTTCAATAAAATCATTAAAAAATATGTACGTACATGTGTTTCTTGACGAAAATTGGTCCATTTGTGTATTTATTTGCGCACTTACAAACTAATGTATTTCAGATTTTTTTAACATTCTTATTAAATTTAGACATTATTAAAAAATGATAAATACTTATAATCAAAAAATAACTACAAAAAGTACACTATTTTAATAGTTTTATCATCACGCCTTTCAGCATATTTGGATGAAGGTATAAATTAAAGCTAATTTGGATTGAAATAAATTCGATATTGAGTTATAATTTAAAAAAGCTGGTACGGAGAATAATCAATCTTTCTTCTTTGTAACCGCCCTGCACGATCGTAAGAACAACTTTTGACGAAATGTGGATTTTCGTCCGCTGGCTGGTTAAACGCTCTTAATCGATTCACCTACGTACAACTACTACAACTCATCACATTCAATATACCTTCGTGTAGACACAGAAATAAAGAACTGCTCTTCAGCAGTCATTCACCACTGTCCAGAATATGTTGAATGGTCAACTCACGTCAAGACCTTGATTTTTTTGGTATTAGCATAAATGATTTCTGTCGCTCTTGAAGGTATTTTGTATTTACTCTAATTTTTGCAAAGTCTTGACTTGACTTGACACATCTACATATTATCTTCTATGTTCTCTGTTTGTCTTTGCTTTCATGTACCATTCTTTATCCTTATAATGTTCATTTCCATATTTCGTTGTAAATTGGACGTAAGTCCGTTAAGGAAAAAAAATGGTTTTCACGAATTATTGTGTTGGGGGTATCGTGCAGTGATGTAATTCACGATAATATCACGTTTATATAATTGTATTACTTTTTAACTCTTAATAAATTTTGCTCATACTGAAATCTTATTTTATTCCACTAACTAATGTGAAATAAAGTGTTTATATTTAAAGTCATCCCGTCAGCACATATTGAGTGGCGGGCCGGATCGGGAGAGATCGGTTGAAGGAGACCTTATAACTTCTCTATCCGAACTCTCTTTTCACCTTAGTGGGAGGGATGGATCCATACGTCCATCACTCCTGGACACATTGACCCCAGATTCCTACACACTCCTTCAACCTTTTTCCTTCCCAGAACTTCCTCTCCTTTCTATTCCAAAAAAAAACCAACACAACATCCTTAAGGATGACATAGGCCTTGAGGGATTTTTGCCTAAGTTCCTAGGGAATAGTTAAGATCCTGCGTTCATTTTCTAGATGAGACTGAACCTTTCTTTGAGTTTACTGTTTCAAATTATTATCGTTTGAGAGTCGCTGATATTATCTTGAATGTTTAAGTGGTACTTTCGACTAGGCGATTATGAAAAGTATAATTATATTAGTGTGAATAATTTTATGGATACTTCAATAACAGTAATCTGTACATCCATAATAATTGATTTGTACCCATCGTTGTGTTTCCATTGTATTCTGTGCCTCTTACAACATGATAATACTTTAAAATAAAATAAATAAATAAAAGAAAATTAAAGACGCAATATTAACACATGAAAAGAAATAATTTAAATTCGGATATAATATTATAACAATAATATACATTTGCATGCAATTCATAATTAAACATATTTTTAATGTTAATACCGCACAAGGAAGGGTTCCAACTGCTCCCAACTCCAGATCCAGTGGAACTATGAAGGCCCGATTATTGTGAAAGAGTGTGGAGAAGTACGATTTTTTTTGGAATGTAGGTACCTGACTATTCAGACCTGGTCACCAAATACCAAGCCATTTCAAGCAACCTTCGGAATCTGAACGGTGATCTTTCAAAACGACGTCACTGAGAGCTTCTAACATTCATGTAACTATTATATTATTATTGACAAGGTTTTTATTGTTGAATATACTATTTAAATTGATGATTTGTGTAGATGTGACAAATTAAATAAATTAATCAGTTTTCGGTAGACATTATAGTAAATAATGAAACTTTCAATAATATTTATTTTTATGCACATGGTAACATCAAAACTCATACACAATCCCTTTACATTGCACATAAACCAATCATTTAAATAATCTTAAAATTTGTTGAATATATTTAAGATTTTACAACACGACTAAAAGATACTTATACTGAAAACTAAAACATAAAAAATTAAAGTGACAATGGAAAAAACTTCATTATAACCAAATAAATAACACAACTCCACACACACAAGCACAGATTTTTTTTGAGGAATGTTTTGTGAGGTTCTTTGCGGTGGATGCTTCTGCCTACCAACTACGTGGCGGGCTGGATTGGGAGAGGTTGGTTCAAGGAGACTCTTTCACCTAGCCTCAACCCATCGCTTTGCACCACAGTGGGATAGATGGATTCATAAGTTTGTCACTCCTGGACCCACTGCCCCCCCCCACCCCCCATCCCCCTCCCTACCTAGATTCCTCATCACCCCTCAAACCCTTTTCTCCAAAAAAATCCCTCCAAAAGGCATTCCTAAAGATGTCATAGATTTGTGTGGAGCTAATTAAAAAAATCATTAAAAAACTAACCAATAATTTTTAATTTCTTGAATAAATAACATAGGTACTCGTATTAATTTATTTCACATTACAAATTATACAATTTATCCAAAGGAATGTGACCAATTCAATAACAATTCTTTTTTCAAAAATTCTACAGGCAAGTAGGTATTATAATATTTAAAAAATGTGTGTAATAAATTTCAAATAAACACTACGAATACTCACGACAAAAAATCATTTTTAATGAACCATTCTAAAAGTAGAGAACCTATTCAATGTTAGATATATAGTCAAATAAAGGCTTGCTTGAAGAACTTAGATAGTGTAGCAGATTTTTGAAAATAGAAAAGGAACCCACAAACAATTTAAAAGACAGACAAAATGAAAAACAGTCGATTTAAAACAACAAAATCACAATGTATTAGGTATTAATTGAGATTGGATAAAATGACTTTCATTATTAAAAATTAGAACCTTCATCGATTTTCGCGTATTAAGAATGTCAGAAGACAGAATTCCATTTTAAATTCTGAGTGGTGCAATTCCAGAGGGAAGACATTCACTGGGCGCCCCCGGCAAAGTCGGGAGAAAAAACTCCAGAGGCTGTGCGAGGAGAGGTTGGGCCTGCTATGGACGGAGGCCGCCGAATAAGCGCAGAACAGGGACGTCTGGAGGGAAAAGGATGAGATGAGATGTGTTTGACATTGTCCACAAGCCGTCACATTATAGAATAACCATCCTGCATTTTCTATGGAATTCAATATATCCCACAGGGCATCTGTAACGGGATCGAAAGAATGCACCGGCCTCGCCAAAACTGACCAAAAGTGTAATAATTAGTAATAGAAGAAACACTGCACTGATAAAACGCATTTTTAACAGAATAATACAAGTATCTCTGACAAGACCGTCTATGTAAGAAAACGAATATTATAATACTCTTGATTTTACCGAGCATTTTTTATATTGGCTTCCTTACGCACAACATATCCACTACAGGATGCTTTAAAAATAATTCATTCAGTTGGTGAAAAAGCAAGAAATTAATTTACATAATATTTAAACATTGATAGTCCAATTAGGAAATTCCCGTTTCAGGATTATAGTCAATGACGGCCGTCGTGGTCCAGCGGTAAGGCTTTTGACTCGCAATCCGAAGGTCGCGCAATCGAATCCCGGTGTAGGCAAATAAATGTTATTTGAATTATTTGTGTCATTTCACAAATGATTTCTTTTAAAATAATGTACAGTATATTTGCGGCATGTTCCAGGGTGGAAGACTCTCTCAGTATCAGATACTCTTAGAACAATTTGGGAGACGGGAATAAGTACCGCCACCCCGGGAACCTTTATTGGATAACCGACACTTCTGCCAATGGTCACCCCAAGTGGTTCGATCCGTTTGGTGATTTAGCAGGGGTGCCCGGGTTCACGGGGTAAGGTTTTTCTAGGTCTTGGAGGCGGATGACCATAACCACACTGAACCCCAGATTTCTACCCACCCCTTAAACCCTCATCCTACCCAGAACTATCCTCTCCTTCTTTTCCTTAAAAAAACTCTCCACACAACATCCCCAAAGGTGACTGAGGAAAAATATTTTTTTCAGGGCCTCCTGTGTGAAGCTCATGTAAAAAAATGCTATGTAAAAAAAGCTCATGTAAAAAAAGCTCATGTATGACGGTGTAATCACCATTCAGAATTGAAACGTTGCTTGAAATAGCGTTAGCCGTGTTTAGTGACCACATCTGAATAGTCAGGTACTTCCCCACCTTCCTCTCCTCCATCTCCTCCCCCCCCCCCCACTACCTTCAGCCTCACAACATACCCCAATTGGGCATGCCATAGTCTAACTGGCTCCAAACGGCAGCAGCTGAGACTCTTGTGAGGTATTACTATAAATAAAATTAAAAAAAGCAAAATTGACAATAATTTTGCCATCTATCATTGTAGTATCATGTTTCCACATAATTTATTACGCATTGTAGTTCTAATCCATAAATAATAAAAAAAAATATTAAAAAAATAAAATATATTATTACATATTCACAAATTATATTTGATTTTGTAAATTTTAATATAGTTTCTCTTATAAGTGTACTATGTATGATAAGTTCACACTTCAAACACATAACCTAACATAACTTCATATCTTTATAATATTGTTTATAATAGCATTAACTCTTTATGTTGTAAATCTTTATGTAATTCCTCCATCTTGTTATCAGGTTTATACTTTTCAATACTTACAACTAACTTACCTGCTTATCTCATACAATGTAAATCCGAATATATTGTGCGTTACCAGGTTAATTCGGTAAATCCGAGTATTATATGCTACCAGGTTACTTTTTCTATTTTTTTGTTTGTTATGTAGGTACATTTCTTGGAATAATATGAACTAAACCTGTTAATTTGTCTGTCCTGGAACGGGAAACTTTCCTAGTTGGACAGGCAAAGCTTCCTAATATATTATTTGTACTTTCTTTTGTATAATAAATAAATAAAATAAATAAGTATCGTGGTTTGTCCCTTATTTTTACTCGGAAAGTTCTTCATTGAATTTTCAATAAAGTGTTACAAAAAACACCCCGAATAATATTTTAGCATAGCATGGAATAGTTTTAAAATATTAATAAGTGTTTTTCTCTCACGAAAATTTCCAACGACAATTATTTTCACTACCATCACAACAAGGCATCTTTTTTTTGGCAATGCTGATTAAAAATACATATAAAATTACGTCAGATACATAGTTATGTAAGGTTTTAACAAAGAAACCAAAAATTGCCTTTCCTCACCATAGAGAGACAATGCTCTTGTGTCTGGTGAGGGAATTCTAGCTCAATTAGTAAATTAAAGGATCATGTAAGTTAGTAATAACGGCTATGTAAATAATAAGTAAGGTTAAAAAATCATGTATAAATTTAAAAATAACAATCATGATACGTTTAAAAAATCATAATATAAATAAAAAAAATCATTATAAATGAATGAATCATGTAAGTTAGTTAAAAAAATATTGTAATAAGTAAGTAAAGGATATGTAAGAAAGAACGCAAGATTTATACAATAGTATACATAAAGTATAGAAACTAAGAAATGAGAGAAAAAGATCGAATGAACGATATATAAAATAGCAGACTTTAAGATGTAAAAAGAACAATATGTGGGACTCTTACAGCAGTTTAAGGTAATTTTTTAATTTGGGCTTAAATTCCTGCATATTTTTGATAGGTTTAATTTTAATGGGAGGTTGTTATAATAGATTATGCCTAGATAAAGATAGGTACTTTGAATGTGCTTAGTATTAGATTTGGGGATTTTAATAGTTTTCTGGTATTTTGCTGATGTATTGAATTGTAAGTTACGAGTATTTAACTGTATTTCTTTGTATGTAAGTTAGAAGTATTGCATCTGTTTGCAAAAGTAATAATATTTTGAGATATCGGACCGGAAGTTCATCACAAAAGACTTTTTTGTACATCTATTTGAATTTAGATTTTGTATTTTGGATGAATTAATGCAAGTCTTGAAGGGAAAATTAATCCCCTTGCCGACGTGCTGAAACGGCAACAAGACTCGTTGTTGTTGTCAATGCATTCTTTCAATTTTTGATGTTTATCAAATAATTTTGTATACGACAGCTTGTGACAGTATAATGAACATCTTAACATTTACCTAAGGCAGTCGGCTAAAATTATTGAAAGTGGAAAGTATTTAGCAATTTAAATTAACATTAAAAAAATGAATAATATTAGAAAAAATATTTAGTTTTTAAAAGATTAAACATACAAATATTATTCCTTGGTATGCCCTTATAAAATTCTGAGCAGCACGCCTTGTGCCTGCTGACAATATTTTCGTAATAACTTTATTATATAAAGCAAAAAGATGTTCTCGTAGATTGCACCATGTTACCACATAACGAGTTTATATGTTTATAAAAAAAATATTCGTCTATTCTACGCAGTTTCCTTAGGTAGCTACTTTTTTTAAGAAAGAAAAGGATTCCCGGGTTACGAATAACTCGACAATATTTGAAAATCTCCTACTACCACCCCAGTAAGCGAAAATGTTTCTTGTATCGTAATGGAGGACTTAACCAGCCGAGGAATCGAATACGTGACGCCTGGGTGGGACCCGAACGCGATGACCGGTCAGGTTAACATTGAAAGATATTTTTCTCTCTCTAATGTTTGGTTTTATTATAATTTCTAGCTAAATAAGCAATCTTTATAAATAAAATATGTCATATGAGGCTTTTCACAGAATACGCTTTCTTACTTGTAAAATAAATTTGCTGGCACGCGAGAAAACGACAAGCCAGAATATTATCTAATAAATTATTTCCTTACATATCAATTCATATATTATGTATTTTAGAATGCTTGCAGTATTTTTATAGTTAAAAATACCATAATAATATAACCGATGCAAGTACGGTCAACTACTGGCAAATTAGCTAATCGCCGACACTCGACGGGTACAAACTTTAGAAATCCGTTATGGTTTTCTCGCCACAATAGAAGTTTTGGAACGCGAGTGGGGGGACGTTCACATTCTTAATAAACATGCTGTATATAAGATTCGTAAACATTTTAATCATAGTTTATTTGATAACGATGCCGTTTTATAATTATATTACAGTCTTCAGGATGTATGATTACTTGACCACAGTCAGTGACGTATGAATTATTCTTACGTGAGAGATGAGACTGCGTTTTGATTCCAATAATCTCTTTTGGTATTCTGTTTTCACTGGAATTTCAGCCAATTTTGCTTCGGACTCAGTTTATTCAATTGTTCTATGGTCAGTTTTGTTGCTATGTCATTAATACAATTTTGTATCTGTTATACTGCATCTGTTGCTTTAGTTTTGTAATGTTATATTTGTTACGACGTTAATGGTGTTTCTCTGCGACGTATGGATACCGCACTATTGAATTGTATTCTAACAAGCTGCGTGCTAGCGAAATATACGATTTTTATAACTTCTAACGAATAGAAAAGTCTTTAATATTTCTGATCATAAATCAGTGTATTGATGCCTTTGTTAGTTATTTGTTAAGAATCTTGATTTTGTTGACTTTTTCTAACATTTAGTTTTCTGTTATTTTTGAATTTGAATAATTTGAGGCCACAAGCAGTTCATTACCTTCAAGTCAGATTGGCGGAATATTTAGTGGGTCCCTGTTGTGTTTGAATACGATGACGACTGACTTCTATTATTTCAAACGTTATGTAAGTGGTGCGTACTCTTCAAATATTCGTCACACCTCTGCCGTTGGTTACCCCAAGTGGTTCGCTACGTTTGATGACTTAGTAGGGCTTGGGCTCATGGCTTGAGGTCTGTCAAGATCTTGTCTGCCCACTTGGGGCGTGGCAGTTTACAATTAATGGCCAGGGTTAAGAATGACTTTCATTGGTCGGATTTTGTTCGGTTTTACCACGCCAATGCGTAAAACAGTAACAGAGTTTTCAACAAGCGTGTTGGGAAATTTCAAGATCTGTTAGGAATTTTGAATATTACCCTTTATCCTGTTTAATTTGGTCCAATTGATTTAGGATACATTTGTGACGATCTGAAAATATTTCATTCTGTCACGCTTAGGAAAACCGCTTTGTGGGAGATATAACATTATACTCGTATGCATAATGAACATTGTCAAAGATTATGATATAAACGACCCATTTACATAACTGAATGGCGATCTAATAATAATAGTTCGATAACTTGTACTTGAATTGCGCCGTGTTTTTGAAAGTTCAATAAATTGGCCATAATTTGAAATACAAAAAAAGAATTGAATATTCTATAACGCGCTGTTAGAACAGCGCGTTGAATAATGTGTCAGTACGGTAGTCCTAGAGAGTAGTCTTTTTTCTGGCATTTTATCTCTTCGGAAGTTTGTTATCATCAGGGAAAAATTCATCCTCAAGAATGTTCAGAATAACTTTTCAAAACTACATACGAGCGGCTTTAGAAATCTCTCACAAGGTAAAAAGACGGTATTCATAGCGTAACGGTAAATTAGGGTTCGCAATCCCGCATCTCGCAATACCGCGGGATTTCGGCAATATTTCATCCCGCAGACTTACCGGTTTTATAAAATATTAAACTTCCAAAAAAATGTTTTTTTGTAGGTAGCGTAACACGGCATAACACCCCAAAAATAAATAACGATAATAATAATACAATATCTTTATTTGGAAAACGAACAGCTTTACAAAGATCATAAAAAAGAATGCTTAAATAAAACATTAAGCCTAAAACCATGTTTTCGCTGATAAATTTTTTAATATTTTTTTTTAGTAGCTAGACAAGAAAAACGTAAAGAAAAACTAAGAAAAAATAGTTAAGAGAAGCAAAATACTTATATATGCATGATAAGCATATAGAAAAAAACACAATAAAGGGTAAGCTTATGATCTTATAGGAGTATAAAAAAAGATGATGTGTATGTAATTAGGGAATATGTGTATATATTTTCGCCGTGAAAATGTAAAAGCGAATCCAAAAATATATTGATTACATAAAAATAAGCGGTGGTCAATCGTAGTTGAAGAGAGGCAGTAATGAACCTATCCTGAAGAGACCTATGTTATAGAAGGGAGGAAACACAGAGGCCGGCAAATTTTCTTGAAACTGCCGAGCTATTGAATTCAAGAACGAGTCATAGAAACGACTCGTTCTCGTATGAAACATGTCAACCATGTACAAATGTTAGGCGCGTGTTTGACGTATTACCCGACTATACACTATGTAACAGTGACGAAGGGATCAATTACGCTAATTACTCAGAACAACCTCCATTGAAATGGTCGTAGAATAAGGACAGCCTTTCCATCTCACACTTCTGCTTTAAAGATTGCAATTCCTTTGTAAAGATAAGAGAATCTATCAAAAGTATCACCCATTTCTGCACTAGTCATGGATGGTATTTCACCACACAAGTCATCATGCAAAAGATTATAATACGTTGCTCATCGTTATTGCTTATCACTTTTTCAGTGGGAGTTCCTTCCTCGAAAAATAAAGCTCATCGCTTTCCACCTAAACCACACAAAAGCAAATGTCACCAACCGCATATACGCAAAAATATGTCAATAATAACGCGTGGAAAATAGCACAGGTATCTATCTATAAAAAAATTAATGGACTAAATATTAATTATGTACCTGAATACAGTGTGTTTCTTAGGAACTCAAATAATTTTTATTATCCTAATATATAAAACAAAGTCGGGTTAGTTACACCATTTGTAACTCAAGAACCAATTTTTACGACCTTTTATTTTTTTGGATTTCTCTTTACTCAAAATAGCAGAATTGCTATTAAAACAGTGGAAAATTCACAAAAAAAGTAATGAAGATCATTATTTTCCTCATACAATTTGTATGGAACAAATTCTCATCTTTTGAAAAAGCTGCAGGAATATTGTGATAGATATAATATTGAGTAGTGAGTGAATTCCGAAAATTCAAAAACGTTAAATTTCAATGCACAGATTCTTTTTCTTTTGTTCTTAAACGTATAATGCTGCCCCTCTTTCTTACATATTAAATATCAACAGTCGAACTTATGACTGCACGCCTCCACAGGAAAAATATAATATTAGGTCCTTACATATGAAATTGGCGTTTTGTATGGGAGGAACATAAAGTATATTTTTTTAATATAATATATTTATTTAATCAAAGTATGTACCATTGCTATTTATGCAGTTTTGCCATCTCATAGGAAGTTCATCGATCCCTTTATTAGAAAAACCATTCGGACGGAAATCAATAAAATCTTTGAAGGCGGTTTGAATTTCCCCATCGGAGTTGAATTTTTTCCCTTGCAAGAAGTTATCCAAATTTCGAAAAAAAATGGTAATCTATTGGGGCAAGGTTCGGAGAGTACGGTGGATGTCTTAGACATTCCAATTGAAGCTCCTCTAATTTGGTAGCCGTCTGTTGTGCAGTGTGTGGTCTAGCGTTCTAACGCACGTTTGTTGATTTGCTTCACTCAATTCGTGAGGTACCCACCTTTCAAGCTTTTTCACCTTCCCAATTTGCTTCAAGTGGATTAAAACAGTTTTATCACTAACACCGCAGCCTGCAGCTAACTCGAACGTGGTTTGCGATGGATCCGCTTCCACAATAGCCTTCAATTCTTCATTATCAACTTTGGTCTACGGCCGTCCACGGGGCTTGTTCTGCAGGTCGAAATTTCCAGAACGAAAACGTTGGAACCAAAAATGCACTGTGTTTTCTTTTGCGGCACCGTATATTATATTTAGCGCATATTTCAAGTTTTACATTTTGTAAACTAAGTGACGCAAAGAAAAAAAAAACAATTAAGGAAAAAAACAAATTAATTATAATTTTCGAAACACAAATACATGAGTAAATAAATAGCTGTATAAATTTGAATTTGGTATTCCTAACCAAAGAGAAGATATTTGAGATGAAAGTTGCCAGTACGGCAAAACGCCAATTTCATATGTAAGGACCTAATGATTGTAATAAAATAAAAATAAAAAAATCGCAATTCCCGTGAATAAGTGGAAAAGTACGAAAATCATAAAAATTATAAATCCGTACACAACGCCATTTCTGATTTTGACAAAAACAAAACACGGACAGTTGCTCATCCATAATTGCTTTATTGTGTAATTTTTAACTTTATGAAAAAAACTGAATTTAAGTCAGCTAGTAAGTTAACACAACAGTTATTGATTTTGAGGCGACACGACACGACACCGTCCGACACACGACACCGGGTCAGCTAGTGTAGTATATATTGAATTCCGAACTAGAGTCCTAACTGCCCCCACCCGTCCCGTCAGTAGCCAGTGCTATTATCCACTGTCAGTATTGTGTTTAAAATTATGTTTGCGAATATTTATAATATTGTAATTGTCTCTCTGGTGTCATTTCTAATTCAAATGCCACAATCATTTGTTAAACAATTTTTTTTTATTATTTCTATATTACTATTTTTCATTTTGTGACATGTAATCAGTTCTTATGGTATATGTATACCGTTGAAATTAAATAAATAAATAAATAAATAAATATTTTTGAGTGACAGTTAGTTTTCAGTTATAATATACTCCTGACGAAGGAAGGGTGCTTCTGAAACCGGTAGAGTGTTTAAAATAAAATGGTCTTAAACAAATTTATGTGGGTTTTTTTTTATTATAAATTATGGCGAGCCACAAAGTTAATGCTTTTTAGAAATACAAATATGTTAGTTGGCACTCGTGAATAACTAAGTTTCGATTTCTTCCAACGCATTTCCCTTGGCACTGACGACGAATATTATGTTGATGGTTGGGGTTGGGATGGAGTTGTTGAAGTTCACTCATTAGCCTCTTGGAGTGGATTTCCAAAGTTCCTGCCGTAGTCGATTTTCTCTTATCGTACCAGTACGAAAAACTAATACGTTATTTGTCACTCGTGAATAACTAAGTTTCGATTTCTTCCAACGCATTTTCCTTGGGACTGACGACGAATATGTTGATGGTTGGGGTTGGGATAAAGTTGTTGAAGGTTCACTTACTCTATGAGTGGACTTCCAGAGTTGTAAATCATTGTCATCAAAATCCTCTTCATCTACTGATGTTAGACCTCCTGAAGTCGCCGACGTAGTAGCATGACCACATCTGGAATATCGTCTTCATCGTCTTCATATCGTTGACAAAGGTCGGCAGCCACTTTTCTGATAAAAAAAGTCCTTTGCATTCATCCTTTTCAGAAAAAAAACTGTAATAGCGATTGATGCCAGTAATTATGAATAAAATAATGAAAAAGTTTTTACCCCCGTATTTCGCTGACGAAGTGTTAATGCATTACTTAAATAAACTATGTAAAATGAGTACCTCTGGAATTTTTAATTTTCTCAAAGTGTACATATCATTAAATATGTTTCAATTGTGTATTAAAAAAGGCATTAATATATTAAGAATTTTAGTCACATGCTAACGACAATAATTATTTAAAAATCGCTTACCTGAGTAACGTATTTCGTCCGACTTTTGGGGAGAGGAATTTGGAACTGAAGCAAATCTGTTTCTACCTGTTAAGTTCTAACGATAAATTTAAACCTTCTTTATAAGTACATGAAAGAATAACGGTGATTCCTTATCAAGTTCTCAAAATATGACCCAGCAACCAAACTGTTGCTTTTTTGCAACGTCAGCAAAATATGGGTTAATAAATATATTAATTTTTTAATTAAACTATAAGGGATATTTCGTTTTTTTTATATATATTTTTTTAATTTTCTTTATTCATTGCTTTGAATGGATATATCATTATTTGTGGATTTTTTCGACCACCATGCCTGGTCGAATTGAATGTTTTTTTTTAAATTTCGTAGTCTTTTTAAATAAGTTGACTTTGACAAATTAATGAAGTTTTCTTATTATTCATCACGTTGAACAATTAATTGAAAGCGCATCAAAAGATTTTCAAAAACTATTGACCAGATTGATTATTATTCACTTAAAACTGTTCTTCTATAAATGGGTATTTGTAGAAATTTATATTTTTTTTTGTGGAAACTCTGCTCATTTATTAAGTTATGATAGAAAAGTTAATTTTGAGATGATATTTTAATTATTATTATTGATTAAAAATTGAATAAAACTGTTAATTCACAATATCATTGGTTTGCTCACCTATAATTTGAATCATCGCTATAACCGTACAGAAAATGTTAATTACTCCACTAATTATGTGATTTATCCTTTTGGCGAGCCAAAAAATAAATTTAAGAAATGTCCCGAGCAACCAGTACAGTGAGCAATAATTTAAGAACATCCTGTGATTGCGATATGAATGGGAAAGTCATTAATATATTATATAAAAATATAAATGACTTTATTATTTTTATAATGGGAGTTGAACTATTTATATCGGTAGTAAAAGGTTCATTATTAAAAACGATTTACAATGCGTTTCATCAGTGGTGTGATTCTTCTGTTTCTTTTTGTGGGATTTGGTGCTACCTATCAGAATCGTTGTCCATATGGATATACTCTGATGGAAGACGGGAGTTGCAGAGAGGACATTTTAGAAGACCACATTTCCAGAAGACCCAGAATTCTAAAACAAATTCCAATCGTCACACTTCTCAGCATCAAAGGTCGGCAATTTTCACAGCTGCGCTGCCCGGAAGGATATGTATATTTTGTCCCATTAAAAAGATGCAGAAAGGTTATTGATTGATATTTTTTTTAATGAAATATCCATTTGGTTATCATGAATCATTTTGTTGGAATATTGTGCAGTGAAGTAATCACTTCAAAAAATTTGCTGTGAAAATCTCAAATAAGTGAGAGCGTCATGATGGTTTTATAATAATAATATTGTTTAAATTTTTATAGATTTTGCTCATACTGAAATCTTAATCTTCTTTAATCTACGGAAAAAATAAGAGATTTGTCCTCGAATTGTAACACGTAAAAAACGGGAGTTTATTCCCAGAATGAAGGTATTTAATTTTTTATTTTTAAATTATAAGTTTCATTTTTTATTTTAACTTTATGAGTAAAACCTCAAATTGTAATATTTAAATAAACGAAGACAATATAAGCGAAACTCAATCGAAAATCTGGAAACAGAAAAATCAGAAAAACATATTGACACCTCTGGGACACGAACCCAGGACCTCTTGCTTTCCGGGCAAACGCGCTAACCACTCCCAGAGGTGTCAATATGTTTTTTTGATTTTTTCGTTTCCAGATTTTCGATTGAGTTTCGCTTATATTGTCTTCATTTATTTAAATATTATAAGTTTCATGTAGGTTGAAACATATCTTCCTAGTATTTCTAACACGTATCTCATATGAACCTACTATCTATGTATTATCATTATGTATGTATGTTTTCTCATGTCTGGACCTCGAATAAAGATGAAATATTTAAATCTCCCTGTTGTGTTATATTTCTACATCCCTAAACAAATGTCCATCATTTTAACACATTAGGAGAGACTGGTTAAGGAAAATATCTCTTCAGCAGGATCGCCTTTCACCACAGTGAGAGGGATGGATTCATACTTTCGTTACTCCAGAAAACTTTTTTGGGTGGGTAGGAATCAGTTGGTAAGTGTGTCCCTCCCACTGAGGTATTTTTTGAAATCTAAACATTAAAAACCCTCGATTTTTCTGTATCACGAAGTTAACATTAAACATAAATAAACTTATGGTAAAGCCTACGGAGGTTTTTATTGATGAATGCGGTGCAATTCGCTGTAAAGCAATTACATATTAAATTGTTGATTTGTGTAGATATAGCAATAAACAAAATTATTTTAAAAATGTATTTTGTATATTTTAAAGTACTTATCAGAAATAGGTATATTTATTTATATTGGCATTTTAACATCAAAACCCACACACAATATCTTGTGCACAACACCTTGTACAAAATTTGCCGAATAAAATAATAAATTGATTACTTTAATAAAACCCAACTAAAACGTGCACTGAAAACAAAAACAAAAAATCACAACAAATGAAAATTACTTCAAGAAAACCTAAATAACACAAATCTATTCACAAGCACAGCTTTTCATGTGTAGCTATTCAACTACTGTAAATTAAAATATAGGTATAGGTCACATCAAAGCGGTACATTTGGTGGCTTATTTCTAGATCGTGGGGTGAGTTTTGTTCAAGTCTTCGCGGTGAATGGGTATGCCTGCCAACTGCCTGGCGGGCTGGATTGGGAGAGATTGGTTGAGGAGGACGCTCTAGCCGGACTTCCTCGACCCATACGATTTAAGCCATTCCAAGCATTCAATTGTGAATGGTGATCTTACGTCAGTGCGATACTGAGAGTATTTTCCACTCTGGTGCGTGCCGCAATTATTTAATATATTAATTTTGCTTAACAAATTTTGAAATAACACAAATAAAATTTATTGGCCCACGCCGGGATTTGATCCCGCGATCTCCGGATAACGAGTCGAGATCCTTGCCTTTCGACCATGGAGATAAAAGTACAAAAGTACGGAATACTTTTTTGGCTTGACTTAATTAAACTTTGTATATATGTATCTCTATATTTAATATATAAGCTTTTTGACTCTTACAAATAAATAAACATAAATAAACGGTTACCAATAACATTATCATCAAATCTGAATTAAGTAATTTTATTAATTCATTTCTTAAAAAAGTAAAGTTCTTTAAAAAAGACAATAATAAAATAACTAGGTTCTAGTTCTGTGAACAGCAGATCTCGCTCCATAAAAATGAGTTTCAAAATTTCTCTTTTTTATTAACCCTTAACTGCTGACGTGGGGCCGCTCCGGCCTAGAAATTATAATAATATCTTAATACTCCCCTCCCCCGCTCGTGACACACACGCCGCACCAGTAGCTTCGAATTTTTAAAGTTAAATTTCTGTAAGTAAATTTATTTCAATTTTTTTTGCGGGCCTCTCTGACCTATCGTCAGTACTCACGTGACTTTTTCATGTTGATTTTTACTTTATAAAAATAAACATAAACAACTTTACTAATGTTTTATATGTATAGTTTATTCGAGACACTATTGAAATATTATAATACAAGTGAGTTCTTTTATTTTATTTATTTAGTTTAATAGATAATACAGACTGATTTCTGATCTCAAGTGATTTTTGCCAAAAATGATTGCAAAATATCTAAATTGTCAAAAATATAAGTTACTTAACAATAAAAATGTATTTTATTTATTTATACATATTTATATTATCCAATAAATAATAATTTGGATCTCAAAATTTTCATGTATTAACATTTAAGACGACAATTATACCCTAAAATACATTCAGAATCTTAACGAACAATATCGAAAACACCCGGAAGCACAGTCCCACATAGTGAAAACTGCAGATAGCACATCTACTTATATTTGTGTAAACCAATATACGACGCGGTACGGTCGAATTCACCCTAGCAGGCCTGGGAATTTCGACCTTTCCGCCGCGTTCATTTTAATTAATTCTGAAGGACGTGTTAGAAATTTTTAAAATGTGTCTCCATATTGTCCTTCCGAAGTTATTAATTTATCGACTTGAAAAATAAAATCTGGTGCTTACCGTTAACTTTATAGTTGAAAAACGGGTTATAAAGTTTTATTATCGTTGTACGTAAAATATATTAATGGTAAGGTACTGTTTTTATTATTATAAAATATAAATAACTCGCATCCCTTGTGCGCCATGGAAATAAAAAAGTTATTATAGTTACAAATTAGCCGGAAATTATTAAAATGTGAGTTTTGAGAAAACAAATATAATTAGGATTGTGTACCGCCTTAAAGTAACAGGCCGCCCAGGCCCCACGTTAGAGTATACGTGAAAAAAAATCACGCCAGCAGTTAAATCAAAACCAAAATTTTCTCTAAAATCATAATATTTATAAGCATGTACCTAAATTCACTCAACCTCTTAGTAATAAACTTTATTTTTTGTGAAAATTTTTATTTTTTTTACGTTAGGAATTATAAAATAATCCAAAGGAATGTCACCATCTCAATGATAATCCTATTTTCAATTTTTCTTCAGGCAGGTAAGTGTAATATTGAAACAAATGGGTAAAAGAATGTACAAATAAACACAAAGATTTCACATGAGAAAAATAGTCTGCATTGAACCACACTCAAAGTTAGCCTGCTAGTCAAAATAAGTTATTTAGTCAAAGTTGACTATCTACTCAAAGTAAGGCTTGCTTGAAGAATAAATAATATTTTTGAAAACGTTAACCACTCCGACCCCTAAGCTTATTTACACGACAATATAACAATAGCAGTCAAGTCCAATAAGCTTGTTTTCAAGCTAACGAGAGTGTTTCCACAGTTTAATTCCATTTTTGTTCTAGTTACAACCCTAAAAAAAAAAGGAGAATATCTATCTATAATAAAAAAGCTCCACGTCTCTATTCATCGTTGTCTATAGGTAAAGGTAAAAAATGCCTATTTCGTAGAAATAGTTTTCACCCGCCAAATCGCATACCCGCCATTAGACAGTGTTCATTTTTTATTGAAAATTTTTGTATGAAATGGTAAATAAGTGAGGTGATAAAATTGTTTCTTATACATTTCTGCGTTAAATCATTTTTTTTTTACATAATCTGTGATTTTAGCACCGTTTTCACATAAAACATCACGTGAGTTATTTTTACAATTTTACATATTTTTTTTTATTTATACGTAATAATATAATTTGAATGCGTATTTCATAACCTTTCAAAAATAATTTTTAGGATTCGGGTATGTTAAAAAATATTTAATTTATTGAGCTTTAATTGCGAAGCTTTAATAACACAAATTAATGTGTATCGTCGCACATTAAGAGCGTTTAACCAGCCAGCGGACGAAAATCCACATTTCGTCGAAAGTTGTTCTTCCGATCGTGCAGGGCGGTTACAATGAGAAAGATTGATTTTTCTCCGTACCAGCTTTTTTAAATTATAACTCAATATCGAATTTATTTCAATACAAATTAGCTTTAATTTATACCTTCATCCAAAAATGCTGAAAGGCGTGATGATAAAACTATTAAAATAGTGTACTTTTTGTAGTTATTTTTTGATTATAAGTATTTATCATTTTTCAATAATGTCTAAATTTAATAAGAATGTTAAAAAAATCTGAAATATATTAGTTTGTAAGTGCGCAAATAAATACACAAATGGACCAATTTTCGTCAAGAAACACATGTACGTACATATTTTTTAATGATTTTATTGAAACTAAAATTAAGATTCTAATACATAACTTTGCTAGATAATGTATTGATTTATTTTACTGCATGATTACATTATTTGAAATGGGTGTGGTATAATACAAAAACTTTTTTGAAAATTTAACAAATCTGCCAACGACCTATGGAATAACCTTATTATTCTAAAAATTAAAAAAAATTCTAAAAATTTATTACATAACTATGCTAGATAAAAGAACAATCTTTCGAAATCCATTTATAATTTTTTGTGGAAAAGAGTCAATACGTCTAAAAACTTTTTTGAAAATGACGTATTTCCGGCTTTCTCTGGTAATGCCCTCTTAAGAATGTCAGAAGACAGAATTCCACGGAGTGTTGCGATTCCGGAAGGAAGAAGTCCAGTGGGCAGCCGCGGGTAAAATCGGGAGAAGCAACTCCAGAGGCTGTCCGAGGAGAGGTTGAACATGATATAGAGGCCGCCGAAGTAACGCAGAACAGGAACGTCTGGGGGGAAGAGGATGAGATGAGATGAGTTTGTCCGACAAGCCGCACATTATAGAATAACCCTCCTGCACAATCTTCCTTTTAGAATATATCCCGTTGGGCAATTCCCAAATCTGTAACCGGGTCGCTTGAATGAACGAGCCTCGCCAAAACTGGCCAAAAGTGCAATAATTAGAAATAAAAGGAACATTGCACTGTTAAAACGCATTGTTGATAACTGTTGTTAACTTGTTTTTTTTTTCAAAATAATACAAGTATCGCCGACGTCACCGTCTATGTATGAAAACTCAATATTATAATACTCTATGATTTTACAGAGTATTTTATATACAGGGTGTCCGGGGGTAAAGTGCATTAACTTCGGGAGGTGATTCTACATGATAGTACAAGTAAAAAAGATAAATAACTTTTTTCGAAATTCCAACTTTTAGGGGTAGTTTTGAGGTAAAAAGATAAAATTAGTCCGGCATGTGCGGCCAGATTTATTATTTTCCGCTGTTACGATACGGGCCAATCACATTCGAGTCGGGCGCCCGGCAGGCTCTCAGCAAGTAAGATCGTACCTCACACTAAGGATTTTTAGTAGGTACGTCTTTTTGTATGGGAAAAAAAATGTTGGAATTTCGAAAAAAGTTGTTAATCTTTTTTACTCCTACCATCATGTAGAATCACCTCCCGAAGTTAATGCACTTTACCCCCGGACACCCTGTATAGGCTACCATACGCACAAATAAAACACTACAGGATGCTTTAAAAATCCTAATTTATTCATTTTGTTGGTGAAAAGTTTGTAATGGTGAATGTTGGAGGACCAAATACCTCGTATTTTTATGACTTTTTCACAAAAGCATTGAAATACAGTTTATTTGGTCAAGGGGTAAGGTTCCTGACCCGCAATCCGAAGGTCACGGAATCGAATCTAGAAATAAATTTTATTTTACTAATTTGTGTTGTTTCAAAACTAATTAATTTTAAATAATATATAGTAAATTAATACCCCCATTAAGAATTAAAACGTTGCTTGAAATTGATTTAGCCATGATGACCACATCTGAATAGCCAGGTACTTCCCCACTTTCCTCTTTCTCAACTCCTTCTTCTCCCCTCTACTTTTTTTTTATTTTTTATTTAAATAAAATATACAACGAAGTTGCATTCCCATGAGTTATCAAAACTCATTAAGGGACTCATTAAGTTAAACCCAACCCAACCCAATATGCAGTCACAATATATGAAGAAAAATTTTACAAAACTTTTCATAGAAACTGTAATATATTAACTATGGCTATAATAAGTAAGAACTGCTTCATTGCTAATGATATTTATTTAAATAATTAATGACAGTTTGTCAGATGTGCTTTTTGTTTTGGGGTGAGCTAGTAAAATGGAGACTAGAGGATGGTTGTGAATTTGGATTCTAAATATTATTATTAATAAAAGTGCTTGTAAGTCATGGAGTAATTATTACTATCAAGTGAAGACATTACAGAAACAATATACAGACACAACAAATGATGAATCATATTTCACAGAAACATGTCTTATCAGATTTTATGAATTATGACAACCACTTATTTGATTTACGTACTGTTGGTGTCAAAAAGTTAAAATAAAGTATCCTCTATGATGGACTATAGAAATGCATAAAAAACAAAATCAGGAAAATACAATAAAAGGTACGGGTTCAAAAATATACAGACCTGATACAAGATGTTTACATACAAAATACAAGACAAAATTTAAAAAAGATATAAACTGCGCCCATCGTAATCTGAATGTGCAAAGTTTGGTACTTGGAGATAATCAGGATAGCTATCAGAACAGAGTTTGTACCTACTTATGACTCGTTTTCCAAATATCTAACATTTGAAAAAAATTGGATTTCAATATATCGTTTCGAGATTTGTTAGAGGCGTATGCCTGTCTTAATTCTTCAGGCAATTTGTTATAGTTAGTGTAGGCAATGTATTCTAAAGATTTCAGTCCGAACTTTGTTGAGTGTATTTTTTATATATGTAGTTTGTTTTGTTGTCGTGTATTATATTGGTGAACGTCGTTGTCATAGTTCAGTTTTATATTTGTGTGGATGATGCACTGAATAATATTTAAGATGGTGTTTGTTATCTCAAAGCTAGGAACAATCATAAATAGCAATACAAATGTGTGTTTGGTTTGTTTTTTTATTTATTTTTTAACCTCAACATACCCCATTTAGGGATGCCATAGTTTCACTGGCTTTAGGTGGGAGCAGCTGAGACTCTAGTGAGGTATTCACATAAAAAATGGAAATTGCCCCACATAGCCCTAACATGCCAATTTTAGTTTCGTACAAAAATAATAATAAGTGGGCATAAAGTTTTAAAAAATAACTTTGTCCATGGGTTGTTTTACTGCAGATATGCCTGTACGATTTCAACATCAAACAGCATGCTTGTGATCGTTATTATTTTATTAAAAAAATTAATCGAAGTGATTTGATGTAGTCACAAAATAGAAAACCACGTCTTTGATTACGTACGTAAGTATGTACAAGTATGTATAGAAAATATAAGATCCCTTAAGGACAGTTTCAAAAATTTCAAAACACACTTAAAAAAATATACTGAAAACCTTAACTAAAAAAAAAACAATAATAAATAAAAATTTTAAAAAAAGTATACATATATACGCATAAGTTTCTCTTATTCTTTATATAAACTAAATTTCAAAAAAATAAAATCAAAATAACCTAACAAATAATTCTTCCTCCCGTACACACAAGCATCTGCTTATTACGGGAGAATATTTTTTTAAAAATATGTATATTTGTATTTAATAATTGTATTAAATTTTATTTTTTATATACTTTCATTATATTTATGTATCTATTGTATGTACTGTACCAAAAAATAAAAAAAATTCAATAAAAAAAAAAATATGTATTGCAACACTTAAAGATTTATGAAAAAATATTAATGAATATTAAAGTGAATTAAATAATATGTTGATATTTTCTAGGTCACTAAAGGATATTTCAAAATGTCACACACCGGACTATTTTTTATAGCAAATTTAATACGTATAACTCAGACACGTAAACACAATATTTGATTTATTTAAAAACTATTTGGAGATGTTTGACCAATAATCAGGATAATCGATAAGTTTAGTAATCTTCGATTACACCATAATCTTCGATTACACATCTGCTCTGCTGATAAGACACTGTAACGCTGTTCGAAACAATAGTCAACAAGGAGGTAGCGCAACACGGCATAATACCCCAAACTTAAATCACGATAACACTTTTTGAAACCTCATATTATACACGCTGTATTTACTTATCGTAAACATTTAAATCATAGTTTATTTTACGTCTTTACCTATTATAATCACATTATGGTCTTTCACAGGATGTGTGGTTACTTGACCACATCCAGTAATTTATGAATAATTCTTATAGTTCAAAAACAAATTGAGTTCCGCACAAGAGTTCCAACTGCTCCGAACCGTTTGTAATTAGTTAGATAATGGCTTCGCCAATTGGGGTTTATTTTGTGGCTGAAGGGAGAAGGGAGTTTTCTATTCTGAATGGTGGTCTTTCACCAGGGCGATACTGAAAGTATCCCTAGATAGGTATTGTATATTAATGAACATATGAAAAAATCAAATTAAATTTACTTGCGCATGCCCGTGACCTCCCGCTACCTTCGTAGCCAAGAAACGTTTCCGCTTAGCCACAGATGCTTTCAGAGGTGCATTTGTAAGAAGGGCGAGGTAATAAATATTTTATTTTATTAGTCCCGGACGGCAACCACTAAATTACATATTATATTAATTGTTTTGTGTTTAATTCGTACAACTTCATTTTTTTAAATTTAATAAATTAAATTTAATAATTTTCGTAATTTGTTTAGGTATAAAGGGAAGGAAGGAATGAAGGAATTTGGGTCCCACCCAGGCGTCACGTGTTCGATTCTTTGGCTGGCTAAGTCCTCTACCACGACACGAGCAACATTTTCCGCTTACCGTGGTGGTAGTGGGAGATTTTCATATATGTTCAGATAATTCGTAACATCGTAACTCGGGATAAGAGGGTATAACCAGAGAAAACCGGAAATATGTCATTTTTAATTCGAATTTTAGACGTATTGACTCTTTTCCACAAAAAAATATTAATAGATTTCGAAAGATTGTTCTCATATCTAGTAAACACATATTTTAAATTTTGAGAAATGTGTTTATTTTTAGTATAATAAGGTGATATCATGGGTCGTTGGCAGATTTATTGAATTTTCAAAGGAAAAATCTTATTTTACAAGACATATTTCATTTCACGTTATCATACATTATTGTAAATCAATACGTTATCTAGTAAACGGATGTTTCAAAATTTTAATTTAAGTTCAAATAAAATCATTAAAAAAATTTCTTACACTTATTTATGACGAAAATTTCTCTATTTGTTTATAGTTTTATAAATTAATATATTTCAGATTTTTTTGCACTTTTAACATTTTGCTTAGACGTTATTGAAAAATTATAAATACCTACTTATTATCAAAAAATAATTACAAAGAGTACCTAATTTTAATAGTTTTATCATCACGCCTTACAGCATTTTTGGATGTAGGTATAAATTAAAACAAATTTGGAATGAAATAAAATCACTATTGAGTTGATAATTTTAAAAAGCTGGTACGGAGAATAATTAATCTTTTTCCTTGGAACCGCCCTGTACGATCGTAAGAATATTCGACGAATGTGGATTTTCAGCCGCTTGCTGGTTAAAAAATGAATATATTTTTAACAAAATTTGTACCTTTATTACCTATTATTATCCTATGTACCAATATTGATGCAGTTACATTTAAAAATATACCCTCCATCTGATACATTACTCAGATTACTCAAGAAAAGCAACCAAATTAATTATGATGCAGAAAAAACTAGTAGTGAGTTAAACTACGTATGTTGATGTTTTCTTGGTCACTAGTAGGATATTTAAAAATGTCATAATGATATACCGGAACGTTATGCCTCCCGGGTTTTTTTACAGTATATATATGTATCAATAATATTTTTTTATAGCGAGCATTCGAATATTGCTTTCCTCATTATTTCACAACATAGAATTTGGAAATTTAAAAAAAATTTATAGATACTTCCTTAGGACGAAGTTAAGCCGAATATAACTCCAAGTTCTGGTCCCCCCATTTTAAAATACATTCAGATTCAATCTACCTTTTTTACGCATACCTGTACAGTGGTAAAAATTAAAATAATAATATCCCATCCTGGCCATAAAGAGACAAGGATCTTGTGTTTGATGATTTTACGTTGAAATTACTATATCTTTAAAATAAATAAAAATCATGTGTGCAAATTCTGGAAGAAAGCTAAACTTCGAGAGAATGAGACGAATTCAGAGTATCAGGCGTAGTATAATTGTTGGGTTTATTAATTATAAAATTGTTACCAAAATTAAAAATTATTTAACATTTTATTGGTCGATAGGCTACAAAACACCGAATGAAGTGGACACGGATTAGTCTACCTCATTATCTCGCAGGCTAAATCCTATAGATGTACTTGTATGTGTTTGTCTCTTTTAAGTGTCGCTCGTTTCTATTTCATCGAGTTTCAAATCACAACGGTGCTAAAACAGTTTTCACTCGAAAAACTCCTACATTTTGAGGACAAGTCACACAATGGGAAATATGTTTTTCAGAAAATAAAAGAAGTTTTCATGATAAGCGTATTATTTATTTTAGTTTTTATTCCAGCAGGACTGGGAGGGTAGTGCAATCCCAGTCTGCCATGTTACATAAACAACTATAAACTATAAAAGAAAAGATTTTTTTATGTATTAGGTAGGTACCTAATTAAAACATAAAATGAAAACAAAATTCATCACACAAATAACAAAAAATAAGCATAAAATTAAAATAAATAATAATTGAACAGAATTAAATAAAAAGATATTTTAGGATTGTCCATCAGGGAGGTCGCCTCATCATCTGCATCCATCGCTCATTTATTGGGGAATTAAGCTACTCAGATGCAACCACGACAATGATATTGGTTGAAGTCCGTGTCCTGCTCCAGAAGCTGGCCAGTCGGTGGCGAAGTAAGGCTGGGAATGAGTGCACCCTCCCCTCGGTGAACACCGGTATTAATTTATTTAAAAATTTATAAAACTTTTTCATTAGTAGTAAATAATCTTTCTGCACCTTTTATAAACCTGTTTATATCCTTTTGGGCAATCAAATTTAATTTGGCGACCTACGATGCTTTGTCGTAGAGAAATATCGACAATGGGACCATCAACACTGCCAGGAACACTAATATCGTTAAATTTAAAATCGGGATGTTTTGGAGCACTAACGTATTTGCTTGATTGAAGGTCATAATCAAAAATGAGGTTGCGATTCAAGTCTTGGCCTTTTCGGACATTCTTTCTGCAAATCCAGCGGTCGAGAGTATATCCATCTGGACACAGGAACGAAGGAAGAGTAGTTTGGCGTGGAAAGGTAGCACCAAATCCCACGAAAAGTAACAGAAGAACCACGACACTGATGAAACGCATTGTGAATAGTTTGATTTCTGAACCTCTTACCACAGTTATGTACGTAACGGTAGCTCAAACTTTTATTTTTACATGTTCATGAATTCAGCTATCTTTTTTATATATCCTAACTTCCCACTCGCCACACAATGACAGGGTGTTCCTTATTTGCTCACCTTACTCATAGTTTGTGGCATATAAATGAGGGTTGTTACTAAACATCTTAAATGTCAATGTATAATAGAGGTTATGTTAAGTTACAATTTAAAATCAAGGTATGCATAGTTCAGTGTAGGTAGATAGCATGTGAAATTAGATAAAATAATACTTAATAAATCAAACACTTTCTTAGGTAAGATATTTAATAATTATCACAGGGATCGAACAATATGAAAGACTCTATGTTATGTAAAATAATTAATCATCAAGGTGCGGTGACTGTTCGAAGAAATCAGTCATATTAATTATCATAAATTGCTTCTAAGTTAAAAGTGTACGTAGGCGCCAGTCGTTTCTTTTAATCAAAATACTACCAAACGACAAATAGTCAGATATCTTTAAATGAGAAAACTAATTAAATTAAAATAACAATACGTGGATGGTGACATGTTGAATTCTTCCGTAAAATCACACCGCCCGTCGAGTTTCTGTTTGGAGTCACATGTGTCAAACGCCCTCTCTGTACTGCAACCCGGACCTCACTCTAGTACTCTGCTTTCGAAACCTTTCGACCTTCCACGATCATGGCAACCAACCTCGCCATGAAAACAATGCCAACATCATAGCTTAATTCAATTACAGCATTTAAGTGCAGTCGCGGTTCCTACCGCAATAAGTTGCATTTTAAAATTATTTAATTCGATAATTTTCAACCGATGAGCAGGGCATAAAGAAACTTGTGCCAGTGGTTCTGAAGTGGGGGAAGGAGCTGGCGGGAGAATTATTCGAGGAGGGCATAAAGAAACTTGTGCCACGGCTCACCGCATGCATTGAATGGGATAGCGATTATTCGGAAAAATAGTCAACAAGTGTATTAACAATATTCTCTATTTTTTTTTAATACGCTTTTTCAAAAATAAAATAAAAATTCAGTATACTTACTTTCTGAACATGCTAAATACATACAATACATAATTATTTCAAATGCATTTCACAATAACGTCTAATAAATTACCTTCTGCCACAACTCACCATTATATTTTTATGTATAGGTGATATTTGCCTTTGCTTATTTTTTTTCACAATAGCTCAACACAGCACGCCTTAAGGAAAAAAATTTCATTATTATTTTTAATTTATAAACTAACGTTTAAGACAAGATTTTAATGCATAACACAAAGGGTAACAATTTATTATTATAAGCAATAATTTTCAGCCTGAAACACTCATTTACTTTGAAAAATCTTCCGAGAAAAGATACTTGCCGCCAACGGGACTTGAACCCGTGTCCTTCTGATTGCTGGTCGGATGCTCTGACCACTGAGCTATGGCGGCTTATCTAATACCCGCCAAATAATTCAATATATACTGGTGTTTCTTTCAATAATTACTGATTATTACATTTTTCCACCTGAAAACAACCAACTTTATTTTTTGTGAGGGAGGTATTGTTAGTATTAAAGTATTTCACCAAAAAATGTAGACATAATTTGTCTCGACGCCACCTAGCGAGAGATTTAGTACTTATAATACCTCCCTCACAAAAAATAAAGTTGGTTGTTTTCAGGTGGAAAAATGTAACAATTAGTAATTGTTGAATGAAACACCAGTATATATTGAATTATTTGGCGGGTATTAGATAAGCCGCCATAGCTCAGTGGTCAGAGCATCTGACCGGCAATCAGAAGGACACGGGTTCAAGTCCCGTTGGCGGCAAGTATCTTTTCTCAGAATATTTTTCAATGTAAATGAGTGTTTCAGGCTGAAAATTATTGCTTATAATGATTGAAAATTATTTCCCTCAGGGCCAATGTCATCTTTGGGGATCGTTTGTGGATGTTGTTTCCGAGTTGTTTGGCTGTCCATCCTCTCTGCCTACCCCTGCGGGGAAACGGCGTGATGGTTAGTTAATTAGTTAGTTATATTAAATATGTAGCATCCAGAGCAGGGTGTGTCAATTATTTTAACTTTTGAATTCAGAAACGCTGGATGTCTCAAAACTAACGCCTTAGAAAGAAAATGAGAACTGCATTTAAATAGATATATATTTTTAAAATTGATTATCAGCTCGAAAAGTGCATTGAAAATCAGAAAAAAAATCTAAAACATGTATTTTTAAAGTATGGTAATTAATATATTTTTTTAAATAATTAACATTTCAATGTTTTTTTGTTATTATAAACTGCGTACAGCTGATATAAATGAAAAAAAAAACAAGTCTACTGATTTTATCCAGAAAAGGTGTTATTTTCCCCTTTTATATTTTTAACAAACACACAACATATGTATGTTTAAAAAAAATCTTTGTGTTCTTTGTACTGCAGTTACACAATACAAATTAGGTTTGCTACAAAATATAAAATACGAATCCTTTGTTTTATTTTTTCACAAATCATGAAATCAATTTTTTTTCAAAACATCTTGCCATTTTAGCGAGCTAGTAGTGAACACCAAATTCATTTATTTTTACGTTTTCGAATAGCTACAGATCATACGCAACTTTTGAGACCCCGGGAGTTTAAAAAAAATTTAAATTTTTTTATCTCTATAGAGAACGACATAAGCTAATCCAGAGTGGATGATACACCCAGTTTTGCCATTGTTAAGACCATCATTCCGATTTTAATTCACCCCATGGCTATGGCGCTATGCATCCCCAATTCACCAATTGGGGATGTCATAGTCGCACTGATTCCCGATGTGGCGGGTGGGAGTGGTTAGAACTCTTGATCGGAATTGACATACATAGATAAAAATGATTATAGTTCTGAAGAAACACACTGTATTTAGATGAACAGTCGATTATCCAAAAACCACTGCTTTTTGTGGTTTAACGTGGAAATATCAGCTTAACTTAAAACAATAGAATTTGTGATAATTGAGGAAAACAAAGAGCTTTATTTTTCTACGAAGGAGTTCCCACTGATGAAAGTATAAATAAATTTTTATCAATTTTTCTGTTTGTTGTGTTACATTATTTTATGAGGAAAAAATACAGGTCGTTTAACCATAAAACCACAGAAGTTTTCGGATAAAATAATGTGATGTATGTATAATGTAATGTCACATTATTTACTAATATTAACAAAGTAATAAAATAAACGCAACATAGGAAACAGGAAAATTAAAAAAAAATACCAGGGTAGAGATGGTACCACCTGATGAAGAGAGTTAGATAATATTACAGAACCGTGTTTGAGTTTTTAATAAATTTTGCTATTTTCAAATAACTATATTTTTATTCCGTTATTTTTCTTTATTTAGTGTGTTTTATCAATGAATTGTTCATTTTTATTCTTTTGTAGTGCTGCTTTCTGCCAATTTTTAGTGAAAAGATAATTAATAGGCGTTTTTTTTCTACCCTTCGTTTGAATGTTGCTGTTTCAGAGTGCCAAAATTTTACCTGTTAAGGCAATACTATGGCACAAAATTACAATTCAGCATATATTTACCCCGCAGCATAAAGAGAAATTAGAACATAAATACAGCACTAGATTCACGCGCAACGACGGGTTAATAGTTCCGAAATTTAACAACAAGTACAGGCAGAGAACGTTTGAATACGTCATACCGAAAATATTTAATTTATTACCTGACACTATAAAGCAATGTAATTCTATGAATAAGGTTAAATATATGTTGAAAAATTGGCTATCGGAAAAAATATTTATATTGATATTGATATCTATGAAAAAATGTTGAATCTGTAGATATAAGATGTAAATTTTAAATTTTAAATATGTATATGAAACTAAAATATAAGTACCTGTTGGCTAGCCAATTCAATTGGCTTAGCAGGACTTGTTTGTTGATTTTATAAGATACTAGCAGACCCGGCCACACGTTGCTGTGGCTAACGAAACACAACTCCATTACCCAACCTTTATAAAATCCACACCACCCGCTTGCCAGCTGCCCGCTGCCCGCTGCCCGCTGCCTGAATTGAATATTTGAATTTCTCGGCTTTTCTCTACTATAAGAAGCATGTTTTATACATATAAACTAATTAACTCGCCACTAATTTTACAATGCTTGCAATGCAACACTGGATATTTGAAAAGGGAAAATCAAATACCTACTTACTCTAGGACATCTATTTTCCAATTTCTTCCGTAGAACGTATTTCAAAAGTGACTATATATAACGGCCCGCCAGCCGTTTTAAACCGCACAAAAATATGTTTTCTTTGAATTTCTCGGCTTTTCTCTAATATAATTTACATGTATTATTTTTTTGTATTTCTTGGGCACTATGTAACAATTTCTAGACATTTTTGTTTTGAAAAGTTTTATTTTCGATGTACATTTGTTACTTTAATTTTAATTTTTTTGCGACCGGTTTTGACACGTCATTACCTCCCCATTATCATTACCTCCCCCTCCACCAAATTCCCCCCTCCCACTAACCCCGCCTAATTAATTGTGTACTTGTACAGAATTTTTAAGTTAGTTTTAAGTTTGCTCATTAATGATACGGACGTGTGGAAACCGGTCGCAAAAAAATTTAAAATTAAAGTAACAAATGTACATCGAGAAATAAAACTTTTCAAAACAAAAATACATGTATTATACCTACATATAAACATTTCTCTTCAATCACACTAACACAGTTTAAAGATAGTCTAGTTAGTTAACATTTTATACTTTAAAAAAACCAAAATAATAATAAAAAATATACTGTAATTAAAAAAAAAAAAAACAAAATTCTGTACACCTCTTACAAATGAATACAAAATATGAAGTCTTTTAATAATGAAAAGTAATGTTTCATTTTATGTCTAAATGGTATTTTTTTAAATTTGCTATTGAAGTTTTGTGAAATATTCACTTATAAACTTCATTACGTCTCTCAGACGAATGGTCGTCTTCAAGGTAGGTAAATATAAGATTATCTTTCTAGGGTTAAGAAAGACGACGAACTAAACTGCGCATTTTAACAATGATCTACTGACAGATACAAACAATAGGCCACTTGCATCACATTTTTTAATTTTTTTTTCCGGTTTAGGCAAATATTCTAAGACATTCTGTATTTTTTTTTTTAATCGTATTTTTGAAACCCTGGCGATTTTTTAAAAATTTCAATACGAAAAATCAGACAATTTTTTATAAACCGGAAAACCGGGACATAATTTTATAGGTGCGAAAAAACGATAATTACATAACCGAAAATCATTTAAAAAAAAAATAACGTTTTTCACACGAACGACACAGGAGAATAACGAGGCATACTAAAAATATTAATTCTCATAAATATTTTTTTCCTTGATCCATCTTATTGATCATAAATCATTATAATGCTCAACGTCTATATTACTAAATCAAATGTACCTAATATAATTGTACTTGTAAATAATAGTAATAATAAGAATATTATAAAATATGATTTTGTTAAAATCCGCACCATTATCATTATACCTCTAAAACACGTACGGACAACGTAAATGTACGCGGTTCTCTTCAAAACATCTGTCAAAAAATCAAACCAAATGATTCGTTCGCAGAGAACAAACAATAAATCTAGTGAACGTTAAATGTCAAATTAAAAAATTCACCTGAAATCAAAGAGATGCCATATAAAAAAAAATAAATCAGTGTGGAATTTTATAAAATCAATAGAAACATTTTCGGAGACGGGACATTTTCAAGTAGTGACGTCACGCGCCCAAATAATGGATTTATTTATTTAAAAATAAAAAAACTGTACGTTTCTAAAAACTTTTACTAACATTTTCGTAATCTTAGTAAAAAAATCTATCCACACGATTTTTTCCAAGTCGTTATGAAGTCCATGCAAGTGGCCTATTGACAATTGCAAAAGGTTTAAAGTGATGTTAGAATCTTGTAAAATAAATGGAATCTTTTAAAGTTTGATGTTAGAACTTCGTCAAACAAGTATCTGCAGAAATGGTTCCATGACAGTTGATTCGCCAAAAATTGGCTCTCCCCGGAGAACTTAAATACAATGCGCAGTCGGCTTCGGGAAAATAGGTACCTATACCTAATTATACAAAATACAACTAATTGACCCCGAAGGGATGTGCAAAGAAGATTTTCCGCCTAATAAAAACAATATATTTTTGTAAAAGAAACATATTTTCATTCAAATGCATTAAGTAAAAATCTGTTTCTCTATGTACTAAATATGTATATGCATAAATACAAAAAAAATAGATGCTGTGTATAAATTCGTTTGATATTCATACCAACTTATTATTTAGGATATTTATGAAGTTGATTTTAAGTTTGAAATTGGTAAATAATGCACAAAAATTATAATCTTATAGCAAATACCATTTCGGGGGGCCAATTGTCGGATCACCTACAGAAAGTCAACACAAAGGCTTTGAAAACTATTTTGGTTTTTGAAAAAAATGTCAGTTATTGTCTCGTCCAAACAAAATGACGTAATATCTTTTAGAAGGTATAGATGAAAAAATAGTGGAATTTTTCGAAAAAATGTTTTTTTACTCGTAAGTACCTACTGTTTCTAGAATTTTGAGTTATTCGATGAGGCTGTCATCTTAATACATAAAACAAAGTCGGGTTGGTTACACCATTTATAACTCGAAAACGGCTAGACCGATTTTTATGATCTTTGATTTGTTGAATTTGTCACCGCCCCGAATATCAGAATAGCTATTAAAACATCGGAAAAAGTCACGAAAAAAAAATTATGAAGAAAATTATTTTCGTCACACATTTTGTTTGGAACAAATTCTCATCTTTTGAAAGAGCTGCAGGAATATTGGGATAAGTATAATATTGAGTAGTGAGTGAATTCCAAAAATTCAAAAACGTTAAATGTCAATGCGTTTATTGTTTTGCTTTTGTTCTTAAACATATAATGCTACCCCTCTTTCTTACACACCAAATGTAAACAGTCGAAAAATGGGACAAACGATGAACATAATATATGTCTGCAGATATGATATAGGAGAAATTCAATAATTATAATAAATCTCCATCACACGTATAAAGAAAATGAAACGCAATTCCCATAATAATTCCAATTCATGATTTAATAGAACTAATACGATTTCATTGCCCTGGTCGCGCTAACAATAGACTGACTCTACCGTTCTACTATAATAACACACATACATTATCACACTATTACTCACCAATCAGTCGACTACATATTTTTGGAAATGAATATGCTAACATCGGCGACATTTATTTCTTAAAATTAGCGCAATATAAATATGCACTCAAAAATTATTTTTCCATAATGTAACTTTATATACGCAATATGGACATGTTAAAATGAAATGATGATATTTCTCATTGTTCTTTTTTGTTATTTTTTGTTGTGATACACAAAATAATTGTATGTTATTTTTAGGTTTCAGTTTTTAAGTTTTTATTTTTTTTATTTTTTCCATAATGTAACTTTATACACGCAATATGGACATGTTGAAATGAAATGATGATATTTCTCACTTTTATTTCTTGTTATTTTTTGTTGTGATACACAAAATAATTGTATGTTATTTTTTAAGTTTAAAACTACTATTATGTAGTGATATTACTTTTCTTACTTTTGTACTCTATTATATGTTTATTTATAAAAGGCAGTATATAGCCGTTTATGTATTTAAAATAAAAATAAAATAAGTAAGTTGAAAAGTAAGAAAATCACAAAAATTATAAATCCGTACACAATGCCATCTCTGATACTGACAAACAAAATACTGACAGTTGCGCATCGATAATTGCTTCGTTGTATAATTTAATTTAAAACTGAATTTAATTCGGTTGATAAGTTAGCACAACAGTATTCTGAGGGTCAAGATAGTATAAATATGTATATAGTTATAGAATTATTATAAGCAATAATTATTAGCGTGAAACACTCATCTACATTGAAAAAATCTCCCGAGAAAAGATACATGCCGCCGACTCGAACCCGCGTCCTGCTGATATCCGGTCAGCTGCTCTTTAACCACTGAGCTACGTCGCCGGCTTATCTCCTACCCGCCAAATAATTCAATATATACTAGTGTTTCCACCTTTGCAGGTGGAAAAATGTAATAAGCAGTAATTGTTGAATGGTTTCCTAAAGTTGGTTATTTGCAATTGGAAAAATGTAATAAGCAGTAATTGTTGAATGAAACACTAGTACCCATGTACTAGTACATTGAATGAAACACTAGTACTCATGTACTAGTGTTTCATTGAATAGTTTCATTGAATAGTACATTGAATGAAACACTAGTACCCATATACTAGTGTTTCATTCAACAATTATTGCTTATTACATTTTTCCAATTGCAAATAACCAACTTTAGGAAACCATTCAACAATTACTGCTTATTACATTTTTCCACCTGCAAAGGTGGAAATACTAGTATATATTGAATTATTTGGCGGGTAGGAGATAAGCCGGCGACGTAGCTCAGTAGTTAAAGAGCAGTTGACTGGATATCAGAAGGACGCGGGTTCGAGTCCCGTCGGCGGCATGTAACTTTTCTTGGGAGATTTTTTCAATGTAGATGAGTGTTTCAGGCTAAAAAAATTATTGCTTATAATAATTGTTACCCTTTGTGCTACGCATAAAATTCTTGTCTTAAATATTAGTTTATCAATTAAAAAAATAATAATATAGTTAGTTGTTTAAACGTACAACTTTAGGGTAGTCTAGCTTGTTTGTAAACTTCCGGGAAGTTATCTGTAAATTCTGAACAGTCAAATCCCGCACAACGCCGGACTAAAACGTTACAAATCACCACAATATGGGATAGTAATTCAATTCCACCCGCCTGACGGGATCACATCCTCCTATCCTCACATCCAACGCATTCAAATTCATAATATTGAAGGGTCGTTATTAAAATAAGCCAGTCCTGCCGAACTTCCGCTATCGGCTGTTACTTCCGGTCAGGTGGCGCCGGCTGGAGGCTGTCGGGCGATAGCGCAGCTAACAGATTCATCCCGCGGCCGCCTCCATTGTACGAGTATTACGGACCAGTGCATTCATCGGTGCAATAGGGTTGCGAATTCTGAGGGATTTTTATCATATCACGTAACAATTTTTTTTTGACCTTACAGAGATGTAATTTAGATCTGCGGAGAAGAAAAAATTGGTTTCTTTTTCAAAAAGTCATGTTTCTATTACGTTACTTTTAGGAATGAAAAAGGTGAATTTTAGACCACCGACTACTAAAAAGTAATGGCAAAATTTTGTCGCCTACCCTCCCCAAGTAAAACAATTTTTTTTTTTACACGTGCTTAACACAGGAGGCCTTAAAGAAAATAATTTCCATCTGGGCCTATGTCATCTTTGGGGATGCTGTGTGGTGGGTTTTTTAAAGGAAAGAAGGATAGGAAAGTTCTAGAAGGAAAAGGGTTTAAGCGGTTGGTAGGAATTTGGGTTTCTGTGTGTCCTGGTCATCTGCCTCCAAGACCTAGACAAACCTCACCCCATGAACCCGGGCACCCCTGCTAAATCACCAAACGTAGCGAACCACTTGGGGTGACCTATGGCAGAGGTGTTGGTTATTATGGGCGGTACCCATTCCCGCCTACCAAATTGGATGTCAATATCAAAACGACAAACGTCAACAATGCCAAACATCTCAAAACATGTTATTTTATCGTAAAAAAAAATGGTAATTTATGAATTTAAACAAAAAACGTGTTTCTTTTCATTTTCCTTTCGTGTCTTTGGTCGATATGCAAACACTGTAAATTGTTTTTTGCGAAATAATTTTAGTTTATAAACATAATCATGGGGTGCGGTTTGTCTAGGTTTGGCGGCGGATGCGTTTGCTCACCTAACATGTGGCAAGCCGGATCGGGAGAGATTGGTTGAGGGAAACCTTTTGACTTCTCCATCCGGACTCTGTACTGTAGAAGGAAGGATTAATACGTCTTTCACTCTTGTACACATTGTCTCTCCAATTCTTACCCACATCTAATACCTTTTCCTTCCTAGAACTTCCTCTCCTTCATTTCCCTAGAAATATCTTCTACACATCAATCCCAAAGGTGACATTGCCCATTGTAAAAAAAAAAAAATATGTATATATTTATTTCCGCCAATTCCTACTATTGCTGCGATTGTAATAATGCAGTTTTAGGTAGGTTTTGCAGAATTAAGCAATGAATAATTATGTGTTTTTGTTCAGAAATACTAATATTTTAAGTGCATTAATTAAATACTACGAGTAAACCACATATTTTTATCTTTGAAATAATCGAGTTTTTTTATTAGGATTTAATAAGTCAGGGAAAAAAGTATAAAAAGGCTTCAAAATTCATAATTTCCTAACACACCCCTTTTTAGTTGTTTAATGTAGTAATTTAAATTCTTTACAAAATGATCGTAAATTATTAAAATATTTGTGTTTGAATTTCTCTAAATAAATTTAAAACAAGCTTTTCGCCGATGTTTTTTTTCCTTGAATAAATCGAAATAGGCGACTGATTTTAAACAGAAATACAAACCTCATGACGTGATACATTGCCTTGTTGTTATTATTTTTTTATTAAAAACCGATAAAATTTGGAAGGCTTCTGCATCATTTTTGACTAGTTAACATGTATTAATAATTAGGGAGGCGGGTATGGGTACCGCCGCCTCGGAAACCATTTATTGGATAACCAAGACCCCTGCCATATTTTACCTTAATTGATTCGCTACTTTTGGTGACTTAGCAGGGGTACCCGGGTTTATGGGGTGAGATATGTCTAGGTCTTGGGGCCATTGCGTTTTTCCACCTACTGCATGGCGGATTGGACCGAGAGAGTTTGGTTGATTGAGACCTAACCTAGATCTCTCCAGCCGGACTCTCTCGACTCATCTCTTTGCATTACATTGTGAGGGATAAATTCATTTTTTAACCACTCCTATACACATTGACACCTAGATTCCTACTTACCCGCATACCCATTTTCTTCCCAGAACTTCCAATCCTTCCTTTCTTAAAAAAAACCTACACACAGCATCCCCAAAGATGACATATGCCCTGAGGGAAATGTTTTTCCTCAGGGCCTCCTGTGTGGATGTAATGTAAAAAATGTATTTTATGCTCAACGCTAAAACTTTAAATTTGAGGTAATGAAGAATTTCGGTGGTGGCATAGCTAGGAAAAAATAGTCTTTGTGGACATCGCATCACCGCTGTGCTCTCCCGCTTCCTGTTTGCATTGTTACAATGATCATTCATACACCCGATCATCTGTTATTCCATCCATCGCTTTGTTCGCGCAATGCTACAATAGTTTAATACCCCTGAATGAACTGAAGATTATAAATCACAATTGGTAGTTATAATATGCATTCTCTATCTCTCCATGGATGACTGGTTTAAATAATACATGACCCGCTTTTTACTCGCGATTTTGAAGTGAATTTTCATTACATTAATTTAAAATATGTATTTTTGAAGATTTTTTTTAAAGCGAAAACTTATTTAGCACCGTTGTGATTTTAAACTAGATGAAACGAAAAATAGCGACACTAAAAAGAGACTAATACATACTGTACATATTTATTTAAAATATAGACATATTTAGCCTGCGAGAGAATGAGATAGTATAATCGGTCTCATTTGTGTGGTGCTTCGTAGCCTTCCCAATCTTGTCTACCTTAGTTCTAATTATTTATTTATTAATTTTGTTTTTTAAACTAAGGGAGCGGGCCAGATCGGTAGAGATGGGACGAGAGAAATGAAAGGCGTCAGTTGATGTATGAGTCAGTCTTTATTGTTGCGCTACGTAGCGGAGGTCGATGCGGAGCGGAAGCGAAGCGGCAGTGGTGCCGATAGTAATGCAGCTGCGTGATGATGAGTGAAGAGAAGGTCAGGAGACTACGGCGGTGAAGATCACTGGTCTTCAGGGAGCCGGCGTGTTGCTCTACACCATGGCGGTGTAGAAGTGACCTTGGTCCAGGCGGTTGACCGTCGTCACGTTGACGAGGTATGGCGGCTGTGTGTCCAGTGGGTCGGAGCACACACGTGACGCAGGAAAGAACCTTGAGAAGCGGTGAGGATGCTGGTTTCTGCTCGTTGCAGGATGCTGGTTGCTGCTCGTTGCAGGATGCTGGTTGCTGCTCGTTGCAGGATGCTGGTTGATGCTCGTTGCAGGATGCTGGCTCGTTGCCGGTTGTGTTGCTGGCTTGTTGCAGGTTGCTTGTCGCTGGTTGTGGTTGCTGGGTTGTTTGCCTGACATCTCATGTCGAGATGGTAGTTGGAGAAGTTCCTCGATGGTGCTGGAAATGTTCCTAGTGTCACACTGGATAAATGTTGTTCACTGCTGACTGAAGTACTGACTGAGACTGAGCGAGCGAGCGCTTGCTTATATAGTTAGTCTCACGGTAGGTAATGCCGTGAATTCACGCAAAGGTGATAAATCGCTCGAACCTTCCGTGGGCACTTGTATGGTACAGCCAGGTGTTCTAGGCCTTTCGCGTAGGTGGCGGAATTATTATTTCTAGGCGGTCGTCGGTACCACGCTGAAGGTAGGTATGCCGTAGTTTCCTGCGTGTTCCGTGGAGGTCAGTGGCGCAGCGGTAGGTTTCGCAGAGCGGGTTAAGTGGCCGCTACAAAACATGATGTATTGCAATAATCTTTGTCTATCCAACTAGGAAATTTACCCGTATTAGGATTGTCCGAATGAGCAGATTTATTACATGAACTCTTGTTTGTCTATTATATTGACTTATATGGTAGACAGTATGTTAAAGTTTTGTTAGTACGTACACAAGAAGTTGATTATGAATGTAAATATATATTTTAAAATAATATGAGCAATATAAACGTAGAGAAGAGAAATAAAAAGAAAATTCAAAAAGAAACCAACAAATTATTAACATATAATGCTTTTCAACCATTCCATGAAATTTTAGTTTTGATTTTGATGAATTTATGAGGTAGAGCATGGGTCGGCAACCTTTTATTTTCAAAGGGCCGGATATTTTGTGAGGGTATTAAAGAAAGAAGTAAAAAAAGAGGAAGTAGAGAAACGCTAAATGCAACAGTACAAAAACTTGCCCCACTACTAACTCCTATACTAACTGATTAGCCTGAGCCTAAAAAAAGGTCAATTTCTGGACAGTTAAATTGTCAGTAAAATTGCAAGGGTTATCCCAATATATAAAGGGAACTTGAAAATTCAAACATCTAACTATAGGCCCATTTCTTTCCTACCGATTCTATCAAAAATATATGAAAGGGTACCTAATATACGATAGGCTAGACATCTTTCTGAAAAAAAAATCATTTCTGTATGCTAAACAATACGGTTTCAGAAAAAAATCTAATACTCTCTCTGCAACTAATGATCGTATAAATAAACTTAGAACTAGCATTGCTAATAAAAACTATGTCATAGTAATTCAAAAAACCTTTGACACCGTGAGTCATGAAATACTGATTAAAAAAAATAGAAAAAACAGGTGTAACCGGTCTAACTATCAAACTAATAAAATCCTATCTGTCCAATAGAAAACAATGTGTTAACATAGTTCCACAAGGATCAATACTGGGGCGACTTTTATTCCAAATATACATAAATGACATCTGTCAGCAAAAACTACATGGTGAAATCTTCTTATACGCAGATGACACGGCAATATTTTACTTCGGCAAAAACTTAAAAAGTCTATTAGAACAATCTCAAACTGATCTTAATGTACTAAACGATTGGCTAATAAAAAATATATTAACAATAAGAAACACATACATTACGTACTTAAATGACTTACAAATAATACAGAACAAAGTTATTAAAAAACTCTACAACTATAACCCGGACACTTCCACAAAAAAACTATACCCGGAAATGAACCTTCTGGAAATAAGAACATACGAATATAACATATGCCTTTTAATCTACAAAATACAAAATGGACTTACACACACAAACACAACATTAATAAAAACATCACAAGTACACGAACATTTACTAGACAACACAATAAATTGTACACAAATACTGTCAAGACTGAAAGTGGCAAGAAAAGTATTGGCCATGAGGGAGTTCACATATATGTATACCCTCCTCCCAGATAACCCAAAAATGGAAAAGAATATAAAAACCTTTATAAAAAACTATTTAAACTTGTACGTATATAAGTTAAGAAAGCGAAATATTATATTTCTTTTAACCTAATAATAAAAAAATATAAAAAATAAAAAAATTTACGCGTTTTTTTTAAATTACATTAGTATAAAAATAATACTAATGGAATACAAATATAATACCAATACATAGGAACGATCAACAAAAAAAATTAATGACTATTATTTAGCATATTTTTGCATTCAGTTCATTCTCTCCCCAAGACCAAAAGCCAATAATTTACTAGATTACGCAGAATTTAATGAAGGTTTCACTTCCACCGCGTGTGAATTGCACACTCTGTTTTTTTTAATTGGTTCATCGGAATACTTTCGGACAGTTGAATTAGAAAGTGTTGCGCAATTAATGACTGTTAATATTTTAATTTACGTTAGTACCCAAGTAGATACCCCTGTGAAAAATGTCCACATAATAATCTTAGCAATCTGTCATATATAGTTTCATCAAAAGCTAGCTTGAATATATTTTTATGCTGCTTCGAAATTCGAGCTCTATTAATAAAATATGTTTGCGAAGCCCACACAAAAATTTAACATTTTTTTACGAAAGTTGTTTTAGAAATTTTATACTTCCAGACATGATTAATTACGATTTTTTATTCAAAACTGTGCAATTAATTAGTCTAAGTAATGCGCGAATAATTGTAGCAGACTTTTAATTATTAATGGAATTGGCTACTCATTAATCATTTCCCTTGTTTAAAGTTATACGTACCAAATTACTATTAGGTGAACTACCCTGCTTTATTATAAAAAAAAACTTTTAAATGTTTCCTCATTCCTACCATCCTGGATATTATAAGGGCTGAACAACTGAAAACTCACGCGTCCGTGAACGTAATGGAAACGCTGCAATAATGGAGGCAAATGGAGGCAAATGGAGGCAAATGGATGCAAATGGAGGCCAAAATTATACAATAGGCTTTTGTTTTACATAAGCTCCGCACAGCATGCCCTGAGGAAAATAATTTCCATATCATCTTTGGGGATGCTGTGCGTAGGGTATTATTAAGGAATGGAAAGGGAAGAAGTTCTGGGAAAAAAGATACAAGAAGTGGGTAGGAATATGGGGTCTCTTTGTCCAGGATTGACGGACGTATGAATCCATCCCTCCCACTGAAGTAAGGCGATGTTCCCTGATAATCCCTGGAGATTGCAAAAAGTCACCGTCCACCGGTCTCTCTCGATCCAACCTGTCACACAAAAGATGGGCAGATGTATCCACTGCCAAGACCCGTGCAAAACCTCACCTCATGAGCTCGGGCACTCCTGCTAAGTTTTGGGAGACGGGTATAGGTACCGCCGTTCGGGGAACTATTTGTTGAATATCCAACATCTCTGTCATAGGTCACTCCAAGTGGTTCGCTACATTTGGTGACGAGGGGTACCTGGGTGTGATTTGTCGAGGTCTTGGCGGCCGATATTTTTGCCCATCTGCTGCGTGGTGGGCCGGGTCAAAAGAGACTGGTTGAGGAGGTCTTTTGACCTCTCCAGCCAGAATCCCTCGACTCTTCGTCTTGTACCGCAGTTAAAGGGATGGATTCATCACGTCCGTCACTCCCGGATACACTGACCCCCAGATTCCTACCCGCCCCTCATACCTTTTTCCTACCAAGAACTCCTCTTCTTCTTTTCCATAAAAAACCCTCCACATGGCATCCAAGGTGACACAGGCCCTGAGGGAAATCATTTTCGTATTTTCTCCTGTGTGGAGCAAATGCAAAAAAAAAATTACCAAACAGTAAACACTTGGGGTGACCTACGGCAGAGATGTTGGTTTTCCAATCAATGGTTCCCTGGATGGCGGTACCCATACCTGCATCTTAAATTGTAATGGCTATATTATATTGGACACGAAGTCTCTCCATTCTACTCTTTTTACAGAATCCTCAAAGTTGGCAGTTGATGGGTTGTGGCGGTTGTTGCTTAGTTCCTTTTTATTATCACACCGTTCTAACCACGTCATATTTATTATCACACCGTTCAGGGTAACTGAAGAAATTCTTTTATGGTCTTACAATATGTTACGACCACCAGAGCAATGCATAACAAATATTCACAACCATGAGTAAACTAGTCAAACTACGATTATTTCCCAACTCTGAACGTCGCGTCGCGTCTCGTCAAATGCACCGAACAACTAACATAAAAAAAAAAACAAAAAGAAAAAGCGTCATCTGATCGCTCGATCTCCTTTGTTTAAGGTGTTAGTTTCTTTTTGAAAGTTGTTCATCCCTTCCCAGCGCAACGACAAGTTGAAACGCCGGATTAGGAGTCGAACCCCCGCACCGCTTCTTCCGGCGGATAAGATCTTTCCGGTGCCTGCAAAGAACAATGGCGGGGAGGCCGCTCGTCTCTGGCGGGGGTGTTTGTTATCATCCCTCATCTAGCCTTATTATAACATCGTCCGCACTTAACAACTTGTGAAATATATTTATGATATGCTGTTTAGGAAGGGCCCGGCGTTGAACGTAACACAACTTAATGAATAACACTGAAAAAGTTATTTGAGGAAAAAGTTGATTATTAAAAAATATTGTACGTCAATTCTCACGAGACCCCCTCACACCTCTCAGTAGCAGAATGGGTGTTTAGTCGTAATATTACATTTATTCGTAATATTGCAGACTTGACTCCAATCACAGATCGAAAAATATTTTCTTACGGTGTCTATTGGCAAGGCTTCCCAGGATTATCATTAAATATATTTGTTCATATGAAGCGGATACTTTGTGATGTGATATTATTAATTTAAAATAAAACAATAAAATTGTAAACACCTCTTTTATTTTTTATACTTATTGCTGACCGGGTTTCGCTACAACTGTAGCTTCATCAGGGCAGTATAATACTCTACTAACATTAGGTTACATGTGTGTTATAATATATAATTTACCAAAAATGGGCTGGACTCGTCAAGTGAAGGAGGAAGAAGGCGTAGATTGAGAATTGGGAAGTATATTTGTTTATTATTATTATATACCGATATCTTAGGATTTCACAGCCAATGTGAGCAAATTTTAGTTTTGATTTTAAAACGGTATTTCAATAGAAGATGCTCCGAGGAACTAGCATCATTGATCCCCTCGGCACTAGTGCGTAGCCGGGGAACATGCCAAACGCGCGCTCAGCATCTGTACTCGGTTAACATTGTCACATAAGAACGGGTCTCTTCTTCGACTCGTTGTTCAACAGTTCGGCTGTTGACCGATTGAGGTCTCTTCAAGACGAATTTTCGCTCCTTCCTCTTCTCCAAAAAAAGACCCTCCACACAGCATCTCAAATTATTTTCCTCACAACCTGTGTGGACGTTCAACCAGGAATCAACGTAATTAAGTCTCCTCTATTGGCAATGTTACTGTATATTGGTAATGTGTATAATTTTTTTTTGTATTATTAATTAACAATGGGTAATTTTTGAACTGTTTCTCGGCACACTTTATTTTTCCAAAATGTACAATTTTTTTGAGAAATACTCACAAATGAGGTCGAAGGAAATTGGGAAGGGTTGAATAGAGGAAAGTGTAAAGTTGATACCGGACTATTCAGAGAGAACTTTATATCTCAAATGAGGTGCAAACGTAATTCAAAATATACTGCATTACACCCCTGTGCTTGTGTCTTACTATTCTCTATAGGGACGTCATAGTTGTTTTACAAAAAAATCAACATAAATAAAGGTTCTACAACTAACAACCCCGCAAAAACAGCACCCACGCACACTTCATTTCATCAATCATAAACCAACCCTCCGCAAGTTGTGAAATATATTTATGGAGCCAAAGTTCAGAGGCCGTCTTGTTGTTTTTATATTAAACGCGATGTTACGTTTGTGTAATTTCGTACTAAAACTTCGTTCCTAGCAAGCTTTCTGTTTAACTTTATACCTCTGGAACTAGTTTGACATAAGATGTGAGGGATTTTTTTTTCCTTTTCTTGTGGCTTTGAAACTTTAACTAGTTTTGTCGGTTTACGCTACGAAATTTAGAAAGATTAATATCTTCGTGCAGTCTTATGCGAGACTGGAATACTGGCTTTGTCGTAAAACAAACATGCTCAGTGCTTTTGTAATATAATTAGAAGGTACTTCGCTCTGGTTTTCATGCTATTTTCCCGGTGAATACCCCGTAATTTAATAACAAAATGACGGAGTTAATATTGCGAGGATGTTTTAAATTATGTTGGCCTTTTGCTTCCTTTTCTTTTAAACAAACACTCGTAGGTAGCAGTCACGCGCTATGTGCTTCTTGACTACTATCTTGCTGATGTTATTAACCGCTCTGGTTAATTGTTTCGGTTAACAGAACAACAGATAGATCTCATGGAAATCGTTGTGTCTCCCTTTCTATCATTGTTAGAAATGTGATCTAAACGGTGTTAGAAAGAAAAAACACTACGTTCTTTATTCAAATGTTAACCGCAAAATAATTAAAATGTACACCTTTATGAAGCCAATGTTTCCGACCGTAATTTAAAAAAAAAAATACTCTCGGAATTTTTTACAAATTATTTTCACATTAAATGACCAAAAAGTGAATTGATGAAAACGTTTATACATACGCCTAATAAAATATGTACCTGTTATTTTTTTCGTCATCAGTATTTTGAGTTTAAAAAAACGTTAAATATTTTTTAATTTTTTTTTATGTTTGCCTTCTGTATACTTATATTTTATTTATAAAATTTCGAACCTTCTTTCGTCAACATTAAAATATAGTTTATGGTTTTCGGATGCGTTCATAAATATTCCTTTCATTTGGATTTTAGTGCAAAGCGGAAATATTTTATTTTTCTGACATCAGACCAGACCCAAGGCTTGAGCGGTTCAGATTTTTTTTTTTTAAATTCAATGGCAGTAAGATTCGATGGAACTCAATTCTGTTGTGCCAAGCCTAGTTGATTTACTAATTTTTAACAAAGATATTGAGATACACAATGTCTTTGATTTTCACACTAAATATTCATATATTTTTCAGTTATTCCGATCGTTAATATGACCCAAAGCAAGCATTTTAATGACTTGATTTCTAAACCAAAGCATCCTTATTTTATACGCATAAAGACAATAGCAATAGCCACAGGAGCGCTTTTTGCCACAATACGGCACTATTTAAAATACCTTGGATTGCTTTTCTGCCAATTTTAGCAAATCCTTATTTGTAGGAATTAAGTAGAAGCTTATAATAGATTTTTATAATATATTTTATAATAAATCCTACGAATCGACATAACCGATAATCGACAAAAGATAGGTAAATTCATTGGGTACACAAAACTCAAATCAGTATGTATGTCTCCATATTAAAATTTGGAGGTTTGATTTTTTAATGTGGGCAGAAAATATTCAAAATAGTCACCAAAAAATCTCGAAAGAAAAACAGTTTTAAATTGCGCTCTCGCTCCACTGGTTATGGAAACCAAAAACTTATTCATCAACCAATTACCCTAACATAGCCTAACATGGTACACCGTGTAAATTACCCTTATTAACTATGTTTCCATGTAATGTCGACCCCTTCCTCAGTTCTTCATCTCCCCCAAAATTACTCCTCCCACTACCCCCATCCAATTAAAATCTTATCATTTTTGTACTTGTATAGAATTTTTAAGTTAGTTTTCAGTTTGTTAGTGAACGAAACTGATGTGTCGAAACCGGTAGCAAAAATAAAAAAAAAAATTGAGTAACAAATTTACAATGTACATAAAAAATAAAACGTATACGTAGGTATAATAAACGTTAACGTAAAGTATTCTAGATAAATGAAACAATTTAACTTTGTTTGAACCACTTTTATATTTGAGTAAATCCGTCCGGTTTAACATACATATCCCCACCCACCCACTTTTCATTAATACCTAGCAACGGCTCCACCCCTACCATAATAATACATTGTTCCCATCCATATTTCAAAACTGTCAAATCAGTATACATTTGCCCTGAAGAAGGAACGGTCGTTCTGAAACCGGTCGGATTTACTCAAATATAAAAGTTGTTCAAACAAAGTTAAATAGTATCTTTTTTTTTGTTATTACATTTTGGGGTATTAGATAAGTACCAACATCACCCCTAACTATTACACATCTGCCCTGATGATGGACACTACAACGCTGTCCGAAACGTTGGCTAAAGAAGGAGGTAGCGCAACACGGCATAATACCCCAAAAACTAATAACAAAATAATTTTTGGCCGTGAAAATCTAAAATCGTATTTAAATTGTTTCATTTGTCTATAATGGATAACCACAAAGTTATAGCTACATTCAAAAGTATGTAAAATATATTCTTCTTGTCGCCAAAGGATGCAGAAGCTATATTAATTAGGTATATAATATTGATAACTAAATGAATATTACCAGTATTTAAAATAAAATTACGAGTATTTCCTTCAACTGTCATATTACATTATAGTTCTGCAAATTTTGTAAGCCTTGAACGCCAAAAGAGCTGAATAAAAACAAAAATACTTGTGAAACTTACTAATAACATTTTTAAATATTATTTATTTGTTTATTATACGCCTTGATGGGCTTTTACATTATAATTTATAAGTTGAGTAACAAACAATGAAGAATATATAATATAATGAGAAAAGAAAATACACAAAACAGTGTAACAACAAAACAAATAATAAAATAAAAAATATATATTATGTAAAAATGATAAGAAGTCTCATATTCAATATAAACAAAAATTGAAGAAATTATGTAAATCTATTTGTGCCTAGAAGAATAAAAGTGATAGAATATACAACGTTTATACTGATTAGTTTTAAGATGAATTTTAGATTTTTATTCATTTTAGGTTTTAAAAAATAAATTATCGCAGTTGTATGAACAAAAACAATACCATCAGCATCGAATGGTAAAAAAAAATCTTATTCAGAAAATGTTAGGTTTCAGACAGCGTTACAGTGTGCATTGTTAGGACAGATGTGCGAGGAGGAAGCGAAATACAGCATAATAATCCAAAAATAAATCACCATAATACCTACATTTAAAATCCCAAATTGCGTTACAATTATTTCATTTCTTTAGATTTTCTATCACGCCTGCAATTATTCAGATATTGTGTTTAACTTTTAGCAATGGCGTGTACCATCTACAGGAAAATAATTAATACTGATCAAGTCCGTGATTGTGTTAGAACAGGTTGATTCACAATAATTCATACAATTCATTGAGGATCTTGAAAGTTCCGTTATTATTCAAGTAACGTGAAAGAACAGGCGTATGATGAAATAATAACTGAACTTGAATAGAACTTTTCAAGATCTTGAATTTATACTTTGAAACTTGGTGAGGTTTGTTTGGTTCTTGATGGTGGTAGCATCTGCATACCAGCTGCGTGGCAGGCCGGATCGGAATAGATGATTAAGGGAGACCGTTTGACCTATCCAGCAGGACTTTCTCAGAAGATCGCCTTATAATGCGGTAGATGGGAAGGATTCATACGTTCGTCACTCCTTAAGACACTGTTTCCCAGATTCCCACCCCTCATACATTTTCCTTTCCAGAACTACAACTTCTTTCTTTCTACAAAATATCCTCCTCACAGCATCCCCAAAGATGACTTTTATAAATGTAAATACCTCACTGCTTGGAGTCACCGCTGGAGCCAGTGAAAATATGGCATCCGCAATTGGGATATATTGTGAGGCTGAAGGTAGCGGGGAAGGGGAGGAGATGGGTGAGAGGAAAGTAGGGAAAATCATACATAATCGTGAAATCATACAAATTAGTCACATAAAATTATTTGCCCACGCCCGCGCCGGTATTCGATCCCGCGACCTTCGGATTGCTAGTCAAGAGTAGGGATGTGAAAAAATAATCGATTTTTCTCCAACAAAAATCGATTTTATTAAGCGATTTTGATTCTCTAAAAAATCGATAAATTAATAATCGATTTTTTAACACTGCCGATTTTTTCGTTCGCAGCCCTGCAACGCTTAGTCATTAGTCCGAAATCCCGAGGGCTATCCACTATGATGTTTATAAACAAAACATGACATTAAGGCCATCTGTGCGTCTACGACGACATTTCTTTTAGCTTTGAAAGCAGTGTAGTTGAAGTTTCAAATCAAACTTGTCACCAGATGAAGTTACAGAGTCAACGAACAATTTGAAATTTGTGTTGATTATTTAAAAAAACTTTTAATTTCGGTTGATTATTTTAAAACCTATAATTTCTTTAAAAAAAAATTAATTAATAAAACTGTGATTAAAGATATTTTATGTGTTTATTTTAATTTAACAAATTTGGAAAAAATCGATTATTACAACAAATTTTCAAGAAAAATCGATTATTTATAAATCGATTTTTCATGATAAGAATTTTATGCTTATTTAATAATCGATTATTTATGTAAAAGTCACATCCCTAGTCACAAGAGCCATACCTATCGACCGCGCCGGCCGTCAAATAGACATATGTAGGTCTTGAGAGGAATTATTTTCCTTAGGGCCTCCTGTGTGGAGCTAATATAAAAACAAAAGAATTGCTCAAATTCTGTAAAACAACACGTCCTTAGTGTAAAATATCTTTGAAAATATAATTTCTAATGATGATTAAAATATCTCGTTTTGTTCACCTATTTTATCTTTCTATAAACAAATTTCAGTGATGTAAAATCTGCAGCCCGAGTTATAGTAATTGTCAAAGTTTTAATATTTTTGCATAGGTATTGCTATTAAAAAGTTTATTTTATAATCTGTTTACGAGTCGAGTTGAAAGTTCATCAAGTAATTAAGGTCGCATGGCGGAGTATTTTGACGTGAAAGATATTATTATTCGTAAATGCTTCATTTGTTATTCAAACGTAGCAAGGTTTACTGGTAAATTAGCATTTCACGTTTGGAGGAGTGATGCAGTGCTAGGCTCTATAACCGAAAGGCAAAATAATCTTTTTTATTTTTAAGTAGCTGAGTAAAACCTCAAATTGTAATATTTAATTCAATTAAGTCAATATTAGAGAAACTCTATAAAAAATCTGAAAAAAGATAAATCAGAAAAAGATGCGGTCACATCTGGGTCTCAAATCTACGACTGGGTCGGGTGAATCCGGCTGGATAGGTCAAAAGGCCTCCCTCAATCAGTCTCCTTCGATCCAGCCCGCCACGCAGTGGTTGGGCAAACGTATCCGCCACCAAGACCTAGACAAACCTCATCCCATGGGCACCCCTGCAAAGTCACCAAACGTAGCGAACCACTTGGGGTAACCTATGGCAGGGGTGCTGGTTGTCAAATAAATGGTTCCCGGGGCAGTGGTACCCATACCCGCCTCCCAAATTGAGTTTTGCTCATGTATGTAGATGTCTCCATCTCCAATCCTTTAAGTGCTGGTATTACAAGTTTAGTTTTGGTGTAGCCGTACCTTACATTAATAAATTCCTTTCTACAGCTTCTACCTTAACCCGCCCCACAACGCTGCCCAACCGGGTGGTGACATAGTTCCCCTGTCTTACACCGTACAGTCTCTTGTGAGGTGTCACAAAATATAAATAATTTCCTCGGCTGGTTAAGTGTGTTGTGATGGAGCAACACAGCAACATTTTCAGCTAACTGTGAGGGTAGTATTATGAAAGAGTACAATATTTTTCAACCACTTTTTTATGATTTATACATAATGTCAACTGGTTTCAGTTATATCCTTACTTCTTTGAACTTATTTTTTTTTTGGAAATTTATGTAAGTACTGTGGAGGTCGAACAAAGGACACGGAGTCGCAGTCGGCTAGCTATTCGATTGGTCCCCAAGCAGCCAATCCAATCCATTTTTAAGTCACAAGAACTTTCTCCGCGCGGCATTAAGAGGGCATTACCAGAGAAAGCCGGAAATACGTCATTTTCAAAAAAGTTTTTAGACGTATTGACTCTTTTCCACAAAAAATTATAAATGGATTTCGAAAGATTGTTCTTTTATCTAGCATAGTTATGTAATAAATTTTTAGATTTTTTTAAAATTTTTAGTATAATAAGGTTATTCCATAGGTCGTTGGCAGATTTGTTAAATTTAAAAAAAAGTTTTTGTATTATACCACACCCATTTCAAATAATGTAATCATGCAGTAAAATAAATCAATACATTATCTAGCAAAGTTATGTATTAGAATTTTAATTTTAGTTTCAATAAAATCATTAAAAAATATGTACGAACATGTGTTTCTTGACGAAAATTGGTCCATTTGTGTATTTATTTGCGCACTTACAAACTAATATATTTCAGATTTTTTTAACATTCTTATTAAATTTAGACATTATTGAAAAATGATAAATACTTATAATCAAAAAATAACTACAAAAAGTACACTATTTTAATAGTTTTATCATCACGCCTTTCAGCATTTTTGGATGAAGGTATAAATTAAAGCTAATTTGGATTGAAATAAATTCGATATTGAGTTATAATTTAAAAAAGCTGGTACGGAGAATAATCAATCTTTCTCATTGTAACCGCCCTGCACGATCGGAAGAACAACTTTCGACGAAATGTGGATTTTCGTCCGCTGGCTGGTTAAACGCTCTTAAAAATCTGCCGCTCATTCTGTTTTAAACTCCCGGTCAAGACTCACTTGCAAATCGTTCTCCCTTCACATTATTATTATTGTAAAATATTAAAATATAGGGGAATCACACTAAGTTGTAAATTGTTAATAAACCTGTAAGTAATGTACCGACATTCTACTTATTTGATTTACCACACCCTTTACACACTTTAAAACACATAACACATCATTAATATTTAACTACTATCATCACCCTATAACTAGTGACCTCCATAAACACTAGCCTCTAGTATCTAATAATTTCTTTATGCATAGCTCCCGATCGTAACAAGATCACCAATAATCATTATTAATACAGATTATTTTGTAAATTTAAGGGCATCCACTCAATTTCTAAAATCTGTGATTTCAGCACTGAACTATGTCAGTACCTTATTTCAGATAAAGCCCGGTGCACATTCTTGTAACACAGAGTTGTTGTAGTAAAGCTTTGTTTTCACGTTTAATATGGCGCTAAAACAACACTGCGGCACTTAATTTTACCGTATAACCTGCAATCAGATTTTGCAAAAAAGGTGTGCAAATATTAACCTGTTTCATTATTAATGCCGAGTTCACACAACAATACAAAACAATGTTGCCCTGTCCCAGATCCGTGGATAGCCTCGACCTCATAGGACAGGACAATAGGACAATACAATAACAATATATACTGTTCAAACACGGAACGCTGCGAACATGGTTATGAGCAAATTCGCAAAGAATTTTTCAAAGTCTTTTATACTTGTTATAAATTGGTAATTTGGCAGAAGGACTTCAAGGAAAACATCTGGCTTCAGTGGCGGAATTTTTCTCGTTTATTAACGGCACATGTTACAATAAATTTTTATTTGTTCCCGACCCGACAAAACATTGACTTTGGTCATTTTGACCACTTGCTGGATAATGCTAGCTGTTTACAGGAGATCCACGAATTAAGAGAGTTTTTAACTAGAAACGCAGGCTATTTATAATAATATTTTCCTATACACACAAAATAAACAAACCACCATTGTGTCAGTCATTGTACGATACAGGGCAGAAATCGAGAAATCTGCTTTATCGTCTAGCATTTAATTTAGTGTCGCCTTACGTCGCTAATCTGTAATCTGTACCAACAAAAACAAGAAGCAACAAAAATACGCCGCTAGATGGCAGTAGCCTTCACTTTTTGAACAATACTCATAACAAGATGTATTTAAATTACGAACTAAATTATAAAAAGAAGAAAACTGTGAATTAACCGTTGGATGGGGCACACATCTTCATAGGAATGTCTGCAATGAACCTGAAAGAATTAAAAGTGTAAAATCCACAGGATTATAAAATGTGCTTGATAATGTCATTAGAGCGCTTTGAATCGCGCCAAGCTTTGTTTCGCCAAAAATTCAACGCTAAAATTCAAACAATCGTGTTAACTTTGTATGATTATCAATTTAGTAATTTCTGTTGCGTTCCATTTAGGTTACATTTTTCAGCCGAAATACGAGATCCGAGCGCCGAGAGCGCCGGAACCGAGAGCGCCGGAGCCGAGAGCGCCGGAGCCGAGATACAAGTACGTACGCATGGAGTGACTGACTTTTGTCGATGAGGTTAAACATTATCTTGCGGAGATAGCCTGCCCGTTGTCACATAAATAATTATGTGACTAATGCAGTTCTTGCTTAGGTGTTTATTTTGTCTATGGTGTTTTTTGGACACTGGTAATTTTTTGGAAAAGAGAGAGGTTCCTTTTTGTTTATGGTCACTTCCTCCCGATCAACTTGGGCGGTTGGATCGGGAATTGGTCACTCACCATCAAGGTGTTTAAATTTTCGTTTAACCATGAGAATCTAAGTGGATTTAAAACTTAAAAGACCACGGGTTGTTTTTACGTAACACGCGAGGCTCGTGTACGTGTTAATTATAGTGGATGACTTGAAAGTCCCACTTTTTCTCGATGTGGTTGGTCGTCGCCGGCAGTGATATATTTTCGGCCATGTTTTAATTTTAAAAGTGTGATCGAAGATTCGATTAGTTGTCCCGGTCCTGGGATGTATTCTTGGAAATTGGAATAAAAGAATTACCGACAGTTAAACGGAGTGTTAAGCTCGTGGAATTATGTTTCGGTCGGGAGTTGCATAACACGCGCTCGGAGTACGGCCGGCGTATTAAGCCGAATCGAATCGTGATTTTACAATCCTCACTCGCCTTGCAATCGTGGTTTTGCCAAAATCAGGAAGACGCTGATTTTCATCGGCCGAGATTGTTATTTATTTGGGACAAGTTCGACACTCATCCCCCATTAAACCCGCCACGTTGTCTGAGAGCCTGTACCTTCCTCGTGTGGAGGCTTTCTGGGTCATCACCACATCACCAATCCATCCTCATCCTCCCTAGGCTGGCTTTCGTCCAGGCGCGGACTGGAACGTGCTACCCGCAATTTCCGGGTGGGCCGGCCTTCATCCTGGTGCGGACTTCTCCAAGGAACATCATCACGGCATTCTTTAGTTAGATAGTTAGTTCAGCGAGTCCATCTGGTATGTGTATTTTTATATATTCCTTTTGTTACCCTGGTAAGAAGTTTGCACACTTCCATGTTGCTTTTTGTTCAATACATATTTTTAAAGTTCATCTTCTTTGATTTTTCCGAAACCCTACCTACATGATAGACAACTACTTGGCCCACTATCCTGAGTCCTGGTTTCTGCTCTGCCGCAAGGTTACATTTCAATCGAGCATGATTCGTTATACCGTCCATCTCTAGGACAATCTCTAGTTCATTGTCCTGTCATTGTTGAAACTTCTGTCACACTAGGACAATGATCTGGGACAATTCAATATAGTTCCGTACTCGTGTGAACTAAGCATAAGCAAAATTTGGTGGAATTAATTACCTCCTTTTAAAATAACATTTAGCCAAATAGTTATCAATTTTACATATAATGTATTGTATATTTTTTCCAATCGAGAAAGATGGAATATTGCATGAAATAATTCATTGTGAAATAAGCGTAAAAGTCATTTTAATTTATCTTTACGTAGTTTAAAATGAAGTTGCTCCTTGTGTGTGTGCGCTTAGACCTATTAAACTACGCAACGGATTTTCATACAATTTTCACCAATAGATAGAGTGATTCATGAGGAAGGCTTTTAGCTATATAATTTGTCAAGGTTTTGTGTGAATTGGTTGAAACATATAAATAAAAAGAACGGGCTGGCAAGCGGGCAGCGTACGGTGTGGATTTGATTTAACAGATGGCATTGTTTGTTAGGTAATGGCGTGGCATTGTGTTTCGTTAGCCACAGCAACGTGTGGCCGGGACTGCTAGTTGAAATTTTTAACATTACCTCCACGCAGGAGGCCCTGAGATGTGTGTGGGTCTATTTAGGTAAAAAAAGGAGAGGTAGTTATGGCAAGGAAAATATACGAAGCGTGGGTAGGAATCTTAGGGTCAATGTGTACAGGAGTGACAGACGTATGGATTCAACCCTCCCACTGCGGTGCAAGGTCGAGAGAGTTCTGCCGGAGCGGTCAAGTGCTCTCTCTTTACCATTTTCCGATCTGGCCCGCCACGCATTAGATGGGCAAAAGTATCCGCCGTCAAGACCTAAACAAACCTCACCTAAGAACCCGGGCGCCAAAGTCACCAAGCATAGCAAACTCTCGGGGTGACCTATGGCAGAGGTGTGGGTTATTCCATAAATAAGTCCTATAATTTAAATATCCGCTATATACGATTTTTTTATCAAAATGATCTGTTTATGACATCATGTTCACATTTTTGCGGGGAACAACATGATCCAAAATTGAGTTCCAAAACCTTCTTTTACACGACTGAAAACCATGTGAAAACTGCGAGTGAGAAACAAAACCCGCTATATCATTCAAGAAGTTACTATCAAAACCCGCTATATCGGAATTCGACTAAACACGAGCAGATATTTTGCCAAGATTGCAGGTTTAGAAACTGGCGCTTCAGGTCAGTTGAGTTTCAAAAGCCGCTATATCCTGAGTAAATCACTAGGTGAATATCAAAATCCGCTATATCCATTTTATTTATCGAAATTACTTAAATTCTGCTAGACATACATAAAAAAATTAACACTTTTCGAAATTATATTACTCTATTTCATTATTAAAATAATGGAAAAGCGATTTATTTATTTACGCTAGAGATGTGACAGTTTTTTGCGGTTTTCTCCAAATCAATGAAAGTTGATATAGCGGATATAGAAATTGACTAAAATAGTTCGGGGGCGTCGGTACCCATACACTCCTTCCAAAATTGTAACCATGTTCTAAGAGAAGGGACAATTTTAGCCTAACAAACCCTGCTCAAATCTGTTTTCAGAGCCATTGTTACGTCCTGCATTAACATTAATTCAATATTCATTGTCCTTACCTGATGTTTGCCAATACAATGTTATCCCACAAAGCTAGGCCAAGTTAGCGAAAATCACCCGAATAACAATAACGCCACAATGTTAGCCATTCGAATTATGCAAGGTTCAGGATAATAGTATACAAATCACTGCTGCCCTGAATATTATAAAAATGTACTATTAATTACCTATCTGTCTTAATAAAAAGCTATGAAACTAATTACATATATACTTTATCACTCGCAGTATCAACTTTACGGTATGGATTAACAACTTGGGGACACTCTTGCAAAACTAATTTAAACCTTTTTGTTTTTTGAAGAGTTTTATTAAATGTACATTTGTTACTTAAATTTAATTTTTCCGCGACCGGTTTCGATACAACCGTATCATTCACGAGCAGAATTAAAACTAACTTAAAAATTAAATGCAAGTACCAAAGATTAATTAGGTGGGAGTAGTGGGAGGGATGATTTTGGGGGGAGGGGGAAAGCGGTGGGAGGAGTCAATATTATACGGAAACATGGTTAGTAAAGGAGATTTGCAAGGCGCTATTAGTGATTAGTAAAGGAGATTTGCAAGGCGCTAATTTAAACCACCTACAATCAGTACAAAATTCTATGGTTAAGCTATTAGTTCAAAAACATATTTTTTCACAGAGACGAAACATATCATTTGTTGTATAGGAATTTAACAATATTACCGGTGCAGGCCTTATTATGGTACAAAATATTGATTCAGCATATGTCTGAGTCATATTATAAGAGGAAAGTAGAACATGAACATAATACAAGGTTCACAAAGAATGAAGGAATGCTTGTTCAAAAATATAATAATAAGTACGGACGGCAAACCCTGGAATATAACGTGCCAAAAATATTTACCATGTTACCAATTAATATAAAATATTGCGATTCTACAAATAGATTCAGATATATGCTGAAACAATGGTTACCAAATAGAGATAGTTTATATTAGTTCATATGTGTTAATTGTTAAGCATTTATTTACATCATCGTATAGCTTACAATGAATATTTAACTGGACCAGATGTCTTTACTCTAAAAAGCTCTAAGATATTCTGTACTGTAACTGCGGGTTGTCATCAGAATCGTTCAAGAATTAGACACGAATGATGATAGATGATACTGTCCTAAAATAATACTAAATTGAAATCTTTGAGATACCACAAAAGTTTGTACACTAACGACTATTTTATATAATGTACTATGTTATTTCAAATTAGGCTAAGAATGCTTATAACTAGCGTCATAGATCCCTTGGACATCGATGCACACTGCACAGTAAATAAATACTCCAAACATTTCTACACGTTTGACATTATTTGTCACATGAGAACGGGTCGTTTCTACTACTTGTTCTTCAGTTCACAACAACTCTGCTGTGGAATGATTTACCACATTTACCAGCCTTTGTGTTTATAATTTAGGTCTCTTCAAGACCCATGTTGACTCGGTTTTCAAAAAGACCCTCCACATAGCATTCCCAAAGATGACATAGCCCCTGAGGAAAATTATTTTCATCAGAGCCTCCCATGTAGAGTGAAAATAAAAACCGCTCAGAAGAATATATTGAGGTGGCGGAATATATTCAGACATGCCTATAGGACGTACAAGGTGGCGCAAAATTAATCACCCTATCGGAAGATATTATAATTTTTGCAAATGGCGTCGTACGTCAATCATATTTGACATTTGTAAAGTAGACAGCTGCAGTATACAAAACAGATAAGCAATGGAGTGCTATGCCCCGAAAGAGCATGGAATAATAGGTCACTTGCATCACATTTTTAAAAAAAAATTCCGGTTTAGGCAAATATTCTAAGACATTCTGTATTTTTTTTTAATCGTATTTTTGAAACCCTGGCGATTTTTTGAAAATTTCAATCCGAAACATCAGACCATTTTTAGTAAACCGGAAAGACGGGATATAATTTTACATATTTTTTAATTAAAACACTTACATATAATATAATTCCATATCTTCAAATTTTGCTTGGCTGCAGTGTACTCAATTGAGAATCATTCTGAACAATAATGAAGCTCACAATGCCAGAGTTGTCAGACTGGGTTCAGAATAATAGTATGCAAGTCACTACTATCATGTAATTATCTTATCATCATGATAATAATGAGTGATAATACGTAATTATACTACGATCGTATTGATGCAGTGGCATAACATGGTAACTGTAAAGAATACAGTAAACCAGGACTAATTTACATCATAAGGGAAACATGATATAAAGAAAGACTAATAATGACTCTTGGGGGTGCTTTAATATTTGTATGGCATTACATTGCATATATGCGGTACCTATTCAGTGAGATAAAGAAATACAAAAGTGATGTAAAGTCGCCCCCTCATATTTTGATCAAACTGTGAGTTTTGTTGTGTATTTTGGTTTTGTTGTGTGTCAATTATTTCAACTTTTATGTTCAGAAACGTCTGATAACTCAAAAGTTGCGTCTTACGAAGAAAATGAGAACTGCGTTTATTTTTTTTTTAAATGATAAATAAATCAGAAAAAAACCTAAAACCTGAATTTTTAAATCATGGTAATTAATATTTTTTTACAGCAATTTAACCTGTTAACGTTTGTTTGTAATTAAACTGCGAATAGCTGACAAAAATGAAAAAAAAATCAAGTTTATGAATGCAAGTAAATCTACAAGAACCCTGATTTTATCCACAAAAGGTGTTATTTTACTCTTTTATATTTTTAACAAACACACAATAAAAAATAAAAAAACGAAAAAATTACATTTCTTTAAAAAAAAATCTTTCTTGCGGTTTTTGTACTGCCGTTACGGAATAAAATGTTATGCCATTGTGGACCCTTTATTTTATTTTTTTCCCAAATCACGAAATCTATTTTTTTCAACGTTTTTTTCAGAATGCGTCTCATTCTGAAAATTATTTAACGATTTTTTATTGAGTTTGACAACATTTTCTAAATTTTGGGGACATTATATTCTAAAGTTTTTCGGCCGTATTTCTCTACATATTCTGGAAAATTACAAATCAATCGTTTCATGGTCGAAGTCCAAGTCTAATTACGAGCACGTTCCATAATTTTATTTTATTCATTTTGAAAGGTGTTCTTTTCACAATTGTATTATTTTTAATTGTTATTGATAGATTATTTAATACTAGCTGGTTCCCGGCATGCGTTGAAATGCCATATACGAAGAAATGCATTGTTTCTCACTGAATCACCTTTCCCGTGCGTCCCCGTTCCCCTCCCGCGTTCCCTTCCTAACTAGATTTATAAATTATAGCCTTTGTGTTACTCTGATGTAAAGTTTCATTAAAATATATTCAGTAGTTTTTGCGTGAAAGAGTAACAAACTCACATACATCCATACCAACTTTCGCGTTTATATTATTAGTAAGATTTTAGGTAGATTCAATATAGGTCAGGGTTCAGGGTTCTTTTACAACATTTTGTGATTAATTTTGGAATGACCAATACGACAATTAAACTAATTCCTTATTCCCATAAAAAAATCTTGGGCCAGCAAATATTTTTTTATTTCACGTACAAACGAGTTTTTAGACAGATTAGTTGTTCTCTAGTAAAACAAATTATAAGAACTGAATTTAAAATTAACCAAACGATCGCTTCCGCATTCACAAAGGCATCTATTTCCTCGGGCAAGAATAAAAGCCTTCTAGTTCGGAATGAATGGCTCGTCGGTTAGTTTGTTTAGTACAATACAAATGCCACTGTCGAGTTCCTGAGGCGATTTACCGTAAAAGGGTTTGGTTAATTCTTAGTTGCCTCTTGTTCTATCGGGAATTTCTTTCAGTTTTATCCCAAACCATGAAAACTGTCAGTATTCAATACGGCGCGGCGTATTGTCGGACAAATGCAACAATGTGGTAATTGGAGCTGATAATGGTCGTCATTGTTAATCAATGCAATTCAATGTTTTATCTGGTTTCTCTGAAAAGAATGAACCTCTTTTTTCTATTCCAATTTATCGTTTTAGTTCATCGATATAATTACTATAGATTAGCCATCCCATATCTAATTTCATTCCAAAAGTAATATCACCTATGAGTAATTTTATAATACAACTTTATTTTTATTTTTTTATTATAGCGACTATAAAGAAAAAAATTTACATAAAAAATGTAATGTGAAATTAAGTATAAAATATTGTATTTCTTAGTCCTCCTCACCAGGGGGTCCTGTGCCGAGGCGGACTAAAGTTATTTAAATATAGTTCATTTGTCTTCTATGTCGTTTTTAGCGTCTTCGCTAGGGTTTTTTCATTGACCTCTTTAAGCCATATTTTTATTCGTGATTTGTATTCAATTGGATTCTTTATTAGTTTTATGTCTTGGGGAAGGATGTTATGGAGTTTTGTTGCAAATTATGTATAGTTTCTTTGTCCAAATGTGGTTTTATAACTTGGAATATTTTTTATATCATTTTTATTCGATCTAGAGTTATGCATACATGGTCTAGTAGAGGATTCATTATTTTTGAAGAGCTTCAATAATATATTTTTGGCATATATTTGTTGTACATTTGGTACTTCAAAGTTATTGAAAATTTCATTTGAAGGCGTTTTAATTGGTACTTTCGATATGGTCTTTATGATTCCTTTTTGAATCGTATTCAGGCTGTGTAGGTACGCATGTGCAGCAGATCCCCATCCCATGATTCTATATTCAATTCGAGAATGACATAACGCGTAGTAGACCTTTTTCATATCCTTTTTATTTAACACGTTTCTTAGATTTTTATAGAGATATATAAGGCTTGTGAGTTTTTCCGTAATACCTTTGATGTGTAGGTCCCATCTAAGATTTTCATCAATTATTACTCCGAGATATTTTATGTTTTTTGTTTTTTCGATGACGGGTAACTACCCATCGAATTCCGTCTCATCTCTTGCGTTGTTTTGCTAGAAAGAAAATTTATTTTTTATCAAAAGTTACTTTTCTCGATACGCTGCCTTGATTGTTGGTTACGTTTATATTTTATAAAGTATTCATACAATAACTGAATAAATTGTTAATAATAAAGTCCGCGACAGCCCATAAAATATTTCTAACTGCCTCAATTTTGTGTTTTAAAAATGATTTTCACAAAGCCCGTGATTCATTACCGCAAACTTGGCGGGAAATCAATTTGCCCGTACAAACCAACTAAAGGTACAAATCAATGCTTCTCGTGATCTTTTTACTGAGATTTTTATTTTTTATTTTTTTATTTTTTATTTCTTTTGATTGAGGAAACATACAGTCATACAGAAAAAATGATTATAACAATAAAATTTATATATTGTAGACCAATTAAGTTCCATTGTGTTAAAAAAATATTGGTTTAGTTTTTTTTACCTACTCAACTTATTAAATGACAAAGAAAAAAAATATATAAACAATAAAAAAAAACATTAAAAAGAAGAACATAATACATAATAAAGAAAAACGTAAAATTATTAACAAACATGATTATAATATTTACTATGGTTGATAATAATATGATTTTCACAAAAAGGAGAAAAAAAAGTATTTTAAGTTATTAATTTATTAAGCTGCATTTTATATGATTTCAAGTCATGGTTGAAAATGTCTACATCTCGTAAGGTATTGTAAGTTTCACAGATACGTACTAATACAGAGTTTTGCGCATATTTAGATTTACTGTGTGGTATTCTAAATAAGTCGTTCGATCTGGTGTTTTGTTTGGGGCAACGAAATGCAATATTTTCTAACAGATATGATGAATCAACAAGGCAGTTCACGATTTTGTGTAAGAATAATGCATCAGAGATTTTTCTGCGTTTATATAAAGCGATAGGGTCAAATCGATGATCACTAAAGCGATAGGATAGGTGTTTTATAAATTTGTTCTGGATATTTTCAATGCGATGAATATATGTTTGATATTGAGGATTCCAAATTGCTGAGGCGAACTCGAGTTGTGAACGTACATATGACATATATAACAGAATTAGGGTGTGTGCTATAGTAAAAGGCTTTGTAATGCGAATAATGAAACCCAATTGCTTATAAGCTTTCTCTAGAATATTTTCAATATGATCCCTAAATAACATTTTAGAATCTAGTATTACTCCAAGATCTCTTATTGTTTCTACTCGTTGTAGAGGTACATGGTTTAATTTGTAAATATAATTAATTGGATTTTTCTTTCGTGTAAAAGTAATAACATTACATTTATCTATATTTAGATATAATTGATTGTTTTCGCAATATTTCTCAATTTTGCTAACGTCTTCTTGTAATTGGTTGCAGTCATCTATGGAGCTAATACATTTATATAATTTCATGTCATCGGCGTAAAAAAGGAAACAAGAGTGGTTTATGACATGGTTCATATCGTTTATATATAAAATAAACAATAGAGGCCCTAGATGAGACCCTTGTGGTACCCCTGAGGGAATAGTTATAATTTGTGACACGTAACCTTTTAAAGCAACAGCTTGACTTCTATCTTTAACATGTGAAGAGAACCATCTCAGAAGATCTCCACATATTCCAATCTTCGAGAGCTTGTTTAACAGTATGTCGTGATTTATTTTGTCGAAAGCCTTAGAAAAATCTGTGTAAATGGAATCAACCTGTTTGCTGTTATCCATAGAGTTAAGAATAAAATCAGTAAATTGTCCTAGGTTCAATTCAACAAATCTGCCTTGAAAAAAACCATGTTGATTGGGGCTAATAATAGTATTTTTGCATATGTTAAAAAGTTGGTTACACACGATTTTTTCCAAGATTTTACTAAAGATACATAGCTTAGAGATAGGTCTATAATTTTCAATGTTGTGCTTGTCCCCTTTTTTAAAAACAGGTGTGACAAAAGCTTGTTTCCAAATGGTAGGAAATACACCTTTAAGAGATTTTTTGAATAGTAGTGTTACAGGAGTAACTAGTGTTTTAGCACAATTAACAATAAAAATTGGGTGTACCTTATCACAACCGGCACTTTTTTTTGTGTCCACATTTTTGAGATGTTTTAACACTAATGGTGCAGTTATATCAATTGAATTAAGATTAATTGAATTTATGGCATCATCATTACTTATATCAACAAAATTTGTGGAAGTATTATTTGCAGTTGTATCGGGGACAAAGACAGATTGGAAATAATCGTTAAAAATATTGCAAATTCGTTGCCCATCACTTGAGGAAATGTTTTTGTGATACATATTATTAGGTACTCCAGAAGATGATTGTTTAGATTTCACGAAAGTCCAAAAATATTTCACATCTTTCCTTATATTGAACTCAGCATTCTTTATATAATTAGTGTAATACTCTTTTTCTGTTCTTTTTTGGCTAGCCCTGAGTAATGAAAAGGTATGATAATCGGAGGGATGTGAATAATTTTTATACCTTCGGTGATACTTTAGCTTTTCTTTGATAATTTTGATTAGGTAGGGAGTGAACCACGGAGGATACTTGGGAGACAGACAAATGGTCTTTGACGGTACATGGTGATCAATAGCTTCATAAATAATTTCATAGAATTTATTTGTTGCTTCTTCCATACCTCTTGAACTAAAAATATTTGACCAGTCAAATTGCTTCAAAAACTCGTTAATCTTATCATAGTCAGCTGAATTAAATAATAAGACTTGTCGAGGTTGATGTTTTAAGCAAGGTTCATTTTTTAGTCTTATTTCTATTTTGAAGGATTTGTGGTGCAAATCTTCGGTTAAAAGAGGAGGAATGCAAGGTTGCAATGAGAAGTTTATGTTGCTAATAGCTAGGTCAAGAACGCGTTGATTTACATTTAAGATGTTATATTGAGAAAAGTCACAAAGAGATAAAAAGTCTATCACAGTAGAGCTGGCTTCGTCAACGGGTATTTGTGGTATAATCTGTCTTTCAGAATTTAGAGTCCAAATAAGTTTTGAGATATTATAATCACCTACCAGAAGAAAGTCATCATCGGGATAGTTCAATCGGAGCTGACTAAAAACGGACTCAAAGTGAGCTTTAAGATTTCTAATATGATTCGTACCATGGGGATGGTAAGAGCAGCAAATATTAATATTTTTATTAAAGGTAGGTGAAGTAATAGTTACCCATATATCTTCAGCTTCTAGTGTTGACCAGTTAGATTGATGAGTAACATTATATTTGGACTGGACAGCAATAAGAACACCACCTCCCAATGTTTGACCTGTGAGATTATAGTTTCTGTCACGTCTAAAAACATTATATCTATCGTCAAGAATCTCCCGATCATAAATATTGTCGAGAAGCCAAGTTTCTGAAATACAGATAATATCGAAGTCATTATTTCGAACAGCCCTTAGAAAATCATGTGTTTTTGTGCGCAGTCCTCGTACATTTTGATAATATATGGTTAACGAAGCCATATTGTATTACATAAATAAAATATCTAAAAAAAAATTAAAATTCATTTTTCGTAATAATAATGGTATAGTAATGTAATAAAGTGAGTTCGAATCATATAGACAAAAAGTTTTTGATGCAGATTCAATCCCTCACGAGATGTATAACATGTCATAATCTGAATGAAAGTAGTTTGTTTACTGGCAGTTAATATATAAATAATAAAGCATAGTTTTATGCTCTGTGTGCAACTTAATAATATTAAATGTGAAATTAAATGAAAGGAAAAAATATTTTGTTTAAAGAAAAAAAGTGAAATCAAGATTAAATGCGAAACTAAATGAAAAGATAAAAGATTGTGTTTGAATAATACAAGTGAAAACATAAAGGTATTTAAAGGAAAATTTTTATTTAAATTTAGGTTGGCCACGGTCGCACCCTTTGGATAAAATCAATGTCATCTTTTTGTATTTGGAAACCAACCTTCTGGGATATATTTTCCACGATATTAAGAAGATATTCTTCGAATTATTAAGGAGAATTCTACTGATTTCATAATGGGTTCTAATTGTTCCGTAAATTCCTTTAATTTTGTGTCAAGTCTACACATAATGTTTTTTTCTAACTCATAAAATTTTTCATCGATGGTTTTTGTAAGTTGGTTTACGATTTCATTTAATTGTGAAGGCTCTTCAGCGCCTTTGTTGCTCTCGTATTCTTCATTTTGGAATGTCAAGTTTATATTGTTATGATCACTTAACCTCACAAAATGTCGCGATTGGGCGTAAAGCAATGATGAGAACACTTTCAACGAATGATAAACAAGATGACGACACTATCAGCCAATGGGGTGATACTGATTATACTTATGCTTGCACCTGTGTATTTTGATTGTTATTAATTTCAGACAATTTTTCAGGAATATTTTTGATTTTAAATTCACAGTCAAATACAGTGTTCACTATGATGCAGAGTTTAAATTGACGTAATACGTCAAACACCAGATGAATTACACTTTGAAACACTTTTTGTTAAGTTTACTTGCAAAATCGATCTTTTTTAGATAAATTTACTGTGGAGCGTATTTCACTGTCACACATACGATGGGTAGGTAGTGGGTAGAATGAAATAATGCACTTTATTTTTGATAAATGTTTTCGTGAACCAATATTTTTGGTTTTGGTGTCATTTTTAGGACCCACTCGTCTTGTCTAGATATACTTGGTTAAATTTTTAGGTGATGAATAAAGTGATGAATCTTGAATTTCATCAATTAAGAAAAGCTGAAGTCCCCGGCGTTGCACGGGCATAAAGCAGAATTTTTTTGAAGATCAGATGTAGTTAGTAATTTTCGTCTTATTATCTAAAATTTCATCAAGAAGCATCAAAATTCTGTTTTAAGGGCTGGAAATTTAGGATGGCTGTAATTTTTTCTAGTCTAAACAGTCACCTTTCTTTTATTTAACGTCAAATTACAATGCAAATTTTAATGTAAATTTTCATCAACCTCGGAAATGTGAATTAATGTACAAATCAAATCCACACCACCCGCCCGGTGTCCGTCCGGTGACAGCCACACCCACTCTTCATCTTCTAAACAGATAATATGAAAAAGACAGATGCTTTGTAGTACCTGAGCGGTGTTTTTTTGACTACTAGAAAAACTCAGACCAGTTTCGCTTTCCGATTAAATGTCAATAATGTAATGAAATCTCTGGCGCATGATGATAAATTTAGGTATAGATAAAACAAATGTATGTACCTACTTAATTTTTCATTTTAGGCTTAATCTTAAATAATTGGATGGAATGACAGACACTGGGCAGGTCTCACTAGCTATTTGAAAATGTTACTGCCTGTAGCATCTATTTCGCATCCCCGTTGTTTTTAAACGACTTCGAAAAGGAGGAGGTTCTCAATTCGACTGTATTTTTTTTTTTTTTTTTTTTTATGTTTGTTACCTCAGAACTTTCGACTGGGTGAACCGATATTGATGATTCTTTTTTTATTTGATAGCTGGTGATTCCCGTGTGGTCCCATTTTAATTTGGTCTAGTTCTGAAAATGGTATCCATGAGAAAATCATATAAGTCTTAAATTTGCATCAAGTATGTGCGCGACAAATGGACGAATAACTCAATATCACCCCAACCGATTTCGATGATTCTTTTTTTATTGGAAAGGATGTACTTCAAGGGTAGTTTGATGAGAGTTTGGTTAGGTTTTGATTATGGGATCCATGACAAAGTAACGGAACTCTCCAATTCTGAAGAACAAATTTACGATACTCGGCCGAATCTTAATCGAATTAGTTAGTGTACTTCAGATTCACTAAAAATCAAAAAATGAACAAAAATTTTAACAAAACAAAAAAACGACTTAAAAAAATGCACTAAAAAGTTAAAAAAATAATTTCGTATTCTTCTACAACTTAATAATCAACTTACATTTTCTACTCATCAATATGTAGGTACGATTGTTATTTTTGGAGTCGGTGTCAACCAAGGTACCCGCGGCCCGGCGTGTTCACTTGACAGCTCCTCTCCCGCCGACACCGACTCCAAAAATAACAATCGTACGTACATATTGATGAGTAGAAAAGGTAAGTTGATTATAAAGTTGTAGAAGAATACGAAATTATTTTTTTACATTTTAGTGCATTTTTTTAAATCGTTTTTTTGTTTTGTTAAAATTTTTGTTTATTTGCAGTTCTATTTGTAATTCAAAAAATAACATAGACGAAAACCAACGGTTTGTCTTAAAAGGGGAAATTTTAGCTATCTATTATTTCTTTTTACATAAATTTTCCACCATTATTAAACATATTTGTGTGATATTCATTTCTCAACTCCACCACGAGAGGCTCTGGTCGCCCATGTCCAAACACTTGTAGCGTCTTTCCTGTTCGGTTTAACCCGCTTAACAAATTGAATATCCGCTTCCCTCCCATAAACCTTATAGAGGGGATAACACGCATCCTGCCCACTATCCCACAACATCCCCTGCACCCTATCCCATACCCTCGCAGCCACCCCGAGAGCCTTCCAAACCTGCTAAACTGATTATTGGGAAATCCTTGCCACGTTCGATATTTTTTGCGGTTTTCGGTTCGATTCGTTTTCAAACTTAATCAAATGATTATTTTTTTGGTTTCGTGGATAAATTGGTGCTTTTTATTTATAATAAAATTAAATATTTAACTCTCTTCTTAGGCTAACTGATTCAAAGGTTGTGTTTTAAGTAAAACGTTGTCGACTCAATCTACTGTTAAATAAGCCTTCCAAATTGATTTTTTTTTTATTATGATTAACTCCACAAGGGAGATCTTGACAAAAATAATTTTCCACAGGGCCTACGACACCTTTGGGGATGCTGTGTGGAGGGTCTTTTTAAGGAAAGTATGGAGTAAGATCTTGAAGATACCCGTAGGAAGAAGGAAATACAGAATCCGGCAAATCGTTCCACCGCCGAGCTGTTGATCGTAGAAACGACCCGTTACCATGTGACAAATGTGTAAAAATGTTGGGCGCGCATTTGGTGTGTTCCCTGACTATGCACCTCTGCCGAAGTTATCAATAATGATAGTTACTCAGATTATCTTTCATTAAAATACCGGCAGAACAAAGACAGCATTGCCACCTGACACCTATGCTCTAAAGATTGCAGTCGGTTTGTTAAGATAGTCAAACTATTAAACGGACCACCAGTTTTAGTATAGAATCAAAAGCTTTCTTTAAGTATCCAGACCAGATGTGGCTGCCAAATTCAACACTTGCGATTTGTAAAGGATCTGAAGTTGTGTACCAGTATGTATAGCTCTGTCTAGTACGTCCAGTTTTTGAGAGTAAACCGCTAACTCGACTCTGGTTTCGTTGGAGCCCTCGTGCACGATATGGTCATGTTTTAGAATAACAGCATATCGAGGGATGGTATGTATGTATAGTATTATATTGTACCTTCAGTGGAAGATTGCTTCCTCCGAAGGTACAATACAGGTTTTAAGTATGGAAGCAGGAAGAATGCAAATGGACCGAAGGTTCGGTTTCGGTTTCGGATTCGGCTAGTTTCGGCATCAGTTTCGGTTTCGGTAGAAAATCTGCCAAATTAATGTAAAGGAGTATTCTTCTTTATATCATTCTTCATTTTTTTCTCCGTTGACAAGATACTTAGGTAATTGAAGAAATATTATTTTAATATAGGTATTAATGGTTCTTGTGTTTAATTCTTAAAACTTAATTGATTTTTTAAACTTAATGGAAATCAGTTTAATAATATTATTAGTTAATTTCATTTACATTAAATTAAAAATATATATCTATTTGTAAAATAATAAGTATATTTTTTTTTATTAAAATAAATATTTTCATACTTTGACTGCGTCTTAATTACACAATTCCTGTAATCAATTACCTTGCGGTGTAAAAGCGGTCCTAAAGTGGTAAAAATGTGACTAATATAGCCCAAAGGTCTTGATTATGGCCCGAAAAAGCGTCCGGACTCCGGACCCTACTTTTTGTGGTTCCCTCTCTCCACGGCCGACCCACTGTGTGACCATTGAAAACATAACAACCATAAAAACTAGTTTAGTTAACTCCTGGGGTTTCGCCCACCACTGTGCGGCGGAGAAAAAAGGTTCTGTTTCAGGGTTGACCTTGTTATGGGATATCGGAATAATTGAAAGTTATGATCCTTTTGTGAACAATGGGAAAAAACAAGGTCGAAATAAAGCAATGAGAAAAAGGACAATTAAGAAATAAATATTGAACTTAAAATCTTTCAATTATACATAAATATATTTCTATTTGGGAGAAGCGGTTATGGGTACCGCCGCCACGGAACCTATTTATTAGATAACCAACACCTCTGCCATAGGTCACCCTAAATGTTTCGCTTCATTCGGTGGTGGTGTCCGGATTCTTGGAGTGAGGTTTGTCCGCATCTTGGCGGTGGGTGTATCTCTCCAAGGCCAGATCGGGAGACACTGGTCGAGAGATACCTTTTGACCTTTACAGCGGAACTTTCTCAGAACATCGGCATTTACCGAAGTTGGAGGGTTAGATTAACATGTCCGTCACTCCTGGAAACAATGACCCCCAGATTCCTACCCACCTCTCAAACCCTTTTCGTTCCCAGAAGTTCCTCTTCTTCCTTTCTCCGGGCCTCTTGTGTACAAAATGGCATTTTGTAAATCACAGTGTCTAGATTACTGAGTTGGAGTCATAAAATTTGCATAGGTTATTATCACAGTCAATGATAACAGAGTATGCTATGCAATTCACACGCGGTAGAAGTGAAACCTACAGAAAACTAAAGTAGTCAAGAGTGGGGGGAGGCCACGAAGCACCGCTCAAAGAGGAGACCAATTATACCATCTCAATCTCTCGCGGGCTAGATCCTATATAATAAGTATGTGTTTCTCTCTTTTCAGTGTCGCTATTTTTCGTTTCATCAAGTTTCAAATCACAACGCTGCTAAAGAAGTTTTCACTTCAAAAACCTCAATTCCCCATAAATGTGCGCAGTATATATAATACAAGATTTCATAATGTCGACTGCAATAAATTTCAGAAATATCGGACAGCAGTAACGCGTACGATCATAAATTAATACAAGACTATGGAATATATCGGGAGCATCACCTATTCTCATCCTATATTCATCTATTGGAATCATTGTTTGGGGAGGAGCAACAAACTCAGCTATTGTTCATTTGGAAACCACACAGAGAACCATCTTAAAAGTTATACTAAAAAAACACAGAATGACTGACACAGACCAAATATTCAACATGTTCGACGGACTTGATATACGGCAATTATACATAAAAACACTTCTTAACTATATCTTTGACCAAAAACACAAACTCCAACAAACACATACCATTAATAGACCAGTTAGACAAGCATACACACAAAACTTAAAAACACCGACGATAAACACAAGCTTTGGACAAAGACATCACAAATACCAGGCAATAAAAGCATTCAACCATCTTTCACTCGATTTAAAAAAAGAAGAAAACAAAAAACTTTTCACACTCAAAATTAAAAGATGGATTAAAGAACAAAAAAGGCAACTTTACAAAAAAATCACAACATAAAAAAAAAAAAAAACACATAGACATAAACACCATTGCAATACTCACTAATATATAAAACCCTTTTAATTTCACTATTGGTTTATATGTATCTGTCCTATTTATATAGTTTTATTTTATTGTTTTATTTTAGTGTTATTTTACTCTATTTTATTTTTGCTCTATTTTACTTTCTTTTAATTCTCATATGTTATTATTGAGTTTCTTTTTTCTTTAGTTTTTATTTTATATGTATCTTAAATTAAAAAAAAAAAAATCACATCAAACTGTAAAATGAGGTCCTCAGCACGGGTAAAGCACCCAGTGAGGCCCACATTAGTCAAATATGTAACACACATGTATAAATCAGGTGAATCAAAAAAAAAAAAAAATTTCCTCTCCGCCCACAATTAGTTTTAAGACATATGATTTACCCAAATACATCTGATACATCTATATATCTGATAGGTCTATATCTGAACAAATTTAGCAATAGAAACTGTTTTGGCTTAACCTTGTCTCCCCATCTCCTTCCCTCTCTCCACTACTTTCAGTCACAACACACCACAATTGAGGATGCCACAGTCTCACTAGCTCCAGATGGGAGCAGTAAAGTTGGGATTCTTGTGCGGTATTCACATTAAAGAAAGTCTACTCAATTCATGCATTTATTTATTGCTCGTCCATACAGTTTATAGGTAAACAGATGATAATACGTATAAAGATCACTTTGTGCACTTCGCAAGGCACTTGGCGCAATTTGCACAAAAAAATTCCTCGTATAATAGACAGTAGTAGAGTGAAAAATAGTTAGTATGCTTTAGTGTATTGTTTTGTGAGCACCTGGCTAAGAGAACGTGTGCTGAAGTGTTAATATTTATTTTTTTATATGAATACCGCACAAGAGTCCCAACTGCTCCCGTCTGGAGCCAGTGAGAATATGCATCCCCAAATGGGGTATGTTGTGAGGCTGAAGATGGTGGGGAGGGTAAGGAGATAGGGAAGAGGAAGGTGGGGAAGTACCTGGCTATTCAGATCTGGTCACCAAACACGGCTTAAGCCATTTCAAGCAACGTTTCAATTCTGAATGGTGGTCTTACACCAGGGCTATACTTAGAATATCTTCGACTCTGGAACGTGCCGCTAGTATACTTTATATTATTTTGAATGAATAAATTGTGAAATCCGCGACCTTCGGATTGCGAGTCAAGATGCTGGACTACGCCGTTCTAGATAAAGTGTTATTGTATATAGGATTAGTAGCAGTTGGAGAGCTGGACCTACTGGAGAGATCATAGGATCTACCTAAACCAGATTCTCCTGATCATGCTACGCAGCTGGTGGGTTGGCGCATCCACCGCCAAGGCCTGAACACACCTCACCCTTTGAACCCAGACACCCCTGCCAAGCTAAATATAGCGAACAACTTGGGATGATCAATGGCAGAGGTGTTGGTTATCCAATAAATGGTTTCCGGAACGGCGGTACCCATACCCGCCTACCATATTGTCCTGTCTTCCCAAATGGTGACCGAACAACTCAGAATGAAGTCAACTCAGAACCTCCTTTGAAATGTCATAAGAGATAAAATATTTTTTAAAATTTGGTTAAATGGGTTACGTTAGGTTAGAGTTATGGGCTATTTTAAAATATTTCTCATGGCTTTTAATGACTTTTCAAAGAGATATTGAGTTAAGAGGGCATTACCAGAGAAAGCCGGAAATACGTCATTTTCAAAAAAGTTTTTAGACGAATTGACTCTTTTCCACAAAAAATTATAAATGGATTTCGAAAGATTGTTCTTTTATCTAGTGAAGTTATGTAATAAATTTTTAGATTTTTTTTTAATTTTTAGTATAATAAGGTTATTCCATAGGTCGTTGGCAGATTTGTTAAATTTTCAAAAAAGTTTTTGTATTATACCACACCCATTTCAAATAATGTAATCATGCAGTAAAATAAATCAATACATTATCTAGCAGAGTTATGTATTAGAATTTTAATTTTAGTTTTAATAAAATCATTAAAAAATATCTACGTACATGTGTTTCTTGACGAAAATTGGTCCATTTGTGTATTTATTTGCGCACTTACAAACTAATATATTTCAGATTTTTTTAACATTCTTATTAAATGTAGACATTATTGAAAAATGATAAATACTTATAATCAAAAAATAACTACAAAAAGTACACTATTTTAATAGTTTTATCATCACGCCTTTCAGCATTTTTGGATGAAGGTATAAATTAAAGCTAATTTGGATTGAAATAAATTCGATATTGAGTTGTAATTTAAAAAAGCTGGTACGGAGAATAATTAATCTTTCTCATTGTAACCGCCCTGCACGATCGGAAGAACAACTTTCGACGAAATGTGGATTTTCGTCCGCTGGCTGGTTAAACGCTCTTAACTTGATTCCGAGTTGACGTGGAACCTCCCAAATACCGCAATCAAATACAATGAAGACCATTGATCTACGCGAATATCGCATTTTGCATGAAATATAAGTCAATGGTTCCCTTTATCTTACGAAGTGCAATCGTTATTCATAAAAATCGTAAATTCAATATCTATCGTTTTAAGCGGGGGGAAAAGATCCAAATTATGGCCAAAAAATATCGGCGAGATAAATTTCCATGTCTTAGGCTCTTCAGTTTCTTGGATGACTGTAATGGCCCAATTGCGAACGCCTTGGGCTATAAAATCAGCCCATGAAATATGTGCAGATTCTACCCTAAATAGACAAGGAGAGGATGCGATGTAATGCTTTCAAAGGGAGGAACAAATCAATTGGTACGAAGTGAATAATCTTTTAAACTTGATGGCAGAGTTAAGTACAGTCTGCTGATAGCTCTGTTGCCACTCCTCCTTCTTCCTGATTAACGACCAATATAAAAGAATCGGAGATTGTAACGGAGCTTTCAGCGGCAGGAACATATGTACCTACACAGGTGCGTTTCTCACCTTCGCTGTACCGCGAACGATTTAAATTATACTCACACACATTCACAGTCATACATCGTCTCATATATACTCTTCTGTTACTTTGATTCTAAACATGACCCGACTCAAGTATTTGGATCACTTGATCGTGCCATGTCTTCCTCGGGTTTCCCCGACTCATTGTACCGTTCACATCAGTGATACATATTCTCCTTATACTTCTTTGAATCAATTTAGGTACTAGCTTATTTTAGTGATTTTAAGTGTATATTTAGGTAGGTAAAAAAAAGTATTTAGGAAGGCAGTAAATACAAGGTGGCGCAAAATTGATCACGCAATCGGAAAATGTTATAATTGCGTCAATCGTATTTGATATTTGTGAACTAGACAACTGCAGAAAACAAACAGACAAGCAATGGAGCGCTATACTCTGCAAGAGCGTGGAATAATTGTGTCGATTTAAGCTTTAACGCTTTTAGCGATTTTGTGTCGAAAGTCATCATGAGCGATGAGGCGCATTTCCACTTAAACGGTTACGCCAATAAGCAAAATATTCATTTCTGGGGCATTGAAAATCAGCGTGCAATGCACGAAAAGTCATTACGTCCACTCAAAGCCACTGTGTGGTGCGGCGTGAGTGGGAGGAGTGATTGGGCCGTATTTTTTGAGGACGCCATTGGCATTACGGTCACTATTACTGGTGAATGCTACGGGCCATGATAAATGACTTCTAACTTCCGGAATAGGATTAGCGGAGCTTGGTGAACATGTGGTTTCAACAAGACGGTGCAACCACGCACACAGCACGAGCCACAATGGATATTGTAAAAGAAGCATTTCCTGGTCTCGTAATCTCTCGCTTTGGCGATTTGGTATGGCCAGCAAGATCGCCCGATCTAACCATCCCAGATTTATTTCTTTGGGGCTATTTGAAGTTGCGGGTTTATGCCAACAAGCTTCAGATAATTGCAGCCCTTAAGGAGAATATTCGACAGGAATTCGAACAGTTATGACCGGAAATCTTGCGGGAAAGTCATGGAAAATGCGATAAAACGGGCACAAATCTGCATCAACACTGGCGGCACCCACTTGACGGATATCATCTTTTTCACTTGACAAAAAAAAATTTAAAGTCCAAATAAAGATTTTTGTTACTCGAAATCATTTTACTTTATTTAATCAAAAAGTTATTCAAAAACCAAATTAGATGATTAATTTTGCGCCACCCTAAAGGTTTAATGTCAATTACATATAATGTGGTCCTCTGATTGAAAATATTGCGAGGCAGAGAGAATGATATTAGAAAAGATGAAAAGTACAGTAAGACCGCGAAATAAGTTTGTGAATTGTTAGTAAATTCGCAGCTACTCGTACATAAAAGGTTACTCACGTTCAATGGTGAAAAAGATAAAAATTCTGAGTACTTCGAGCGTAGAAATAATTGACGTTATCTCATATTGTTTGCAGCCTATTAGAATACATTTCTATAATGTGGTCCCCATACTATAACATTCATATAAGAAATATTGAACGTGTACAGCACATATTTTTACGATTTGTTAACTTCAATATACGACTGCATAATCTATATACGACTGTAAATATGAAGAGTAGCACAAAAAACATGAAAAATCTTTTTCTTTTCAAAAAAATCATTTTTCAGTTATATGTTTATTTTTATTTGCATTTCGTTGTGTTGTGTTTCGAAGATGTCGTAATAGTGACACAACAAAAAGGCATATGTGTCGTGTCCTTGTTTAAATGTAAAAATGTTATTTATGGAAAATGGAATTCTTCGGTAAAGTTGACCTTGATTTTTAAACTAATCAGTATCATTTTTAATGCATAATTTTACTCGACCTTCCCATTGGCCCATAAATCGATACTTCTAACAAGTTAATTTATTAAATATATATTCCGCGTGCCCTCTCAGCATGATTGACGTTTTTGTTTTGAAGGTAAAGTTAACCTTTAATTAGTTTTGACATTGATGGTGATTTATTACACGACTTACCTGTGTTTTTCTCCTCAACGTTTATTTTGACAAATATTCACGTCAAATTTCACACGTATTTAAAAAACACGATACAAGAGTAGATTGCGTTTAAAATATATTTGAATTTTTTCCAAGGGGAAAAATAACGTTTTGCATACCTACCACAAAAATACATCTACGGTGTTCACTTTTATCGGATGTTGGCCGTCACCAAGGCAATGCTTACTCTGCCAACTGCAACCCGGAATAGCACTCATACGAACTAAACATGTCAAGGTCATCACTTGCATCTTTTTTCACGTTAGCTTCACAAGCAAAACTTCTTCTGATAAAAAAAATCCTCCAGGACCTACGTCATTATTGGAGATGCTGCTTTTTAGGGAGGAGAAGTTCTGGGAAGGAAAAAGGTACGAACATATGAATCCATCCCTCCCACTGCAAGGCTATGTGAATATCCGGTGGAGCGTTAGGCTCTTGGTTAGGTCTCCACCAACCAGTCTCTCCCGATGCAGTAGGTAGGCAAATGCATTTGTCACCAAGACCTAGACAAACCTCCCCTTATGAACACGAACACCCTTGCTAAGTCACTAAACGTAGCGAACCACTACTACTCTGCCTCTACTATGTCTGCCGTTAACGCTCTACAAAATTTTCAGTAAGGAAAACCTCCATTATTTGTAGCACTTTAATATTTATTTATTGACCAATTGGGGTATGTTCGGAGGCTGAAGGTAGTGGAGAGGGGAAGGAAATAGGGAAGAGGTAGATCTGGTCACCAAACACGGCTAATGCCATTTCAAGCAACGTTTCAATTCTGAATGGTGGTCTTACACCAGGGCGATACTGAGAGTATCTTCCACGTGTCGCAATTATGCTATATATTATTTTAAATGAATAAATTGTGATATAACACGAATTAATCAAATTAATTAATAATGAGTAATTAAAGTAATAATTTTCTTTATATATTATTAATATTTATTCAAAATATCCGTGACGGGCGTATCCTTTAGATGAGTGCATAATACTGAGAAAAAAATTGTAGATAACAACAAAAAATAACATAATATAGAATAATATATTATAATATCGCAACAAAAATAAACATGCATAGTACACATCACAAGTGCGGCCCACGTTTGAATTTGGCAGCCACCTCTGGTCTTGAGCTCCTAAATAGCTGAAAAATACCCTCGACTCTGTGCAAAAACGGGCGGTCCGTTTGATAGATTCACCAATCTTAACAAACGGATTGCAATCTTTAGAGAACAGGCGTCGGGTGGGAATGCTATCCTTGTTCTATCGGTATTACAATGGAAGACGCTCCGAGGAACTAGCGTCATTGATCCCCTCGGCAACAGTGCATAGTCGGGAAACACGCCAAACGCGTGCCCAATATACGTACATGGTTGACATCTGTCACATGAGAACGGGTCGCTTCTTCGACTCGTTCTCGTGTTCAACAGCTTGGCTGTGAAACGATTTGACGACCTCTGTGTTTCCTCTTTCCTACAACATGGGTCTCTTCAAGTCCAATGTTCATTCCTTCCTCTCCTCAACAAGACTCTCTACACAGCATCTTAATAGATGACATATGAAATTATTTTCCTCAGGGCCTCCTGTGTGGAGTTAATGTAAAAAAAACATAAATATTATGCCAATACAAGCTGATTGTTTAAAGAGGTAAAAGCACTTAAACGGTTAGCTTTTTAATGTGAATACCGCAGAAGAGTCCCAACTGCTCCCGTCTGGAGCTTCTGAGATCATGGCATCACCAATTGGAGTATGTTGTGAGGCAGAAGGTGGTTGAGAGAAAAGAAAATGGGGAAGAGGAAAGCGGGGAAGTACCTGACTATTCAGATCTGGTCACTAAATACGGCTAAAGCCATTTCAAGCAATATTTCGATTCTCAATGGTGGTCTTGCACCAGGGCGTCAATGAAAATATCTTCCATTCTGGAACGTGCCGTAAATAAACTAAATATTATTTTTAATGAATTAATTGCGAAATGAATCAAATAGAATTTATTTGCGTACGCTGGTATGTGAACCCGCGACCTTCGTATTGCTAGTCGAGAGCCTTAACCCTTGACCACGGAGACCATACTTAATTTCGGTTAAAAAAACAATCCTTGGTTGTCCATGTCCAAAATCAGCGATCAGCGATGGAGTTTTAAAATTTATGTATTAACCTACCAAATACGATAGATGATGCCACATTGTTACATCGCTACAAGAAAATAGTTTCCAAAACTCAATTAACGCCAGTAGTCAATTCTAGTCTAAGACAATAACGAAACAACTCAATTAATTGTATTTAAATCTTCTCCTACTAGTGTTGAAAAAATGCCACCTCAATAGAAATTCTCTCTACGGAGCTTATACATACAACTTTAAACTTTCTCACAGCCAGGTAGTCAAGTGATAGTATTAATGGCCACCATTAGGCAAATGGCGTCCCAATTCCTCATCTGGGTCTGCCCATCCGTTCACCTCCCGCACCACCCCCAGACCGAACACCCACCATCCCCTTTCTCCTCTCCCCACACCCATCCCAAGCCAACACAGTACTACCTGTTTTGGTTTAGAAACCTAGGTTCAAACACCCCTATCAATTATCGGTACAGTCTCTGTACGGCTATTCGTGTTGTGATGTAAAGATTTATAAATACACAGGCGTTGTAATTATCACAAGATATAAAAACTTACCAATGAATCTGTTGGGTATGCTCATTTCCAATGATTAATATAATTTTAGAAGTGTTGGGCATCTTTCAAATAAGCTGGATGTTTTTTATTTATTTATTTTATACACTTTACAAATATAAGACAAAAAGTCCCGATAAACTACTTTTTAGCATTTGTCTAACGGGTTCTTTACATTAAAGATCTTATTGTAGCGATTTAATAGTTACATTTTTACAATCATATACAATAAAATTAAAATTTTTTACAGAAATATAGATAAAAGAAATTTTTTTAAAAAACATAAATACAATTTTAAAGTCTTTAGAATAGTAAATAGTACGTCATTGTAAGCTAATATAAATTAATTCTTTCCATAATCCAAGTCTTCAGTAAATTCACCAATTGTTTGTTTGGGCACAGTTTTTAATTTCATCAGGTAACATATTTAAACAACTGGGAATCATGTAATTTAACGTTCTTAGTCCATATTGATTTGTATTCTTATGTACAATTAGTCCTTCATTGAAGTTTAAACGAGTAGTATGGTTGTGTTCCAGCCTGTTTATATATAGAGGGTTATGTATGTGCTGAGATTATGTTTAATTCGTAAAACTCCATTTTAATTTTTTTAAATTTAATTAAAATTAAATTTGATAATGTCATTATCGAGTTCTGCAAGTATTGTGGAACAATGTGGATTAATTTAAGAGGCGGGAATGGGTACCGCCGCCCCGTGAACCTTTATTGGATAAGCAACACCTCTGCCATAGGTCACCCCAAGTGGTTCGCTACGTTTGGTGATTTAGCAGGGGTGCCCGGGTTCACGGGGTGAGGTTTGTCTAGGTCTTGGAGGCGGATGACCAGGACATACTGAACCCAAGATTCCTACCCACTCCTTAAATCCTTTTCCTTCCCAGAACTCTTCTCTCCTTCCTTTCCTTAAAAAAACCCTCCACACAGCATCATAGGTGAGCATAAAGATGACATAGGCCCTGAGGGAAATTATGTTCCTCAGGGCCTCCTGTATGGAGCTCTTGTAAAAAAAAAACACCAGTTTGAAAATGGTCTTGTGAACCGAAATAGCATTAAAAAGAAAATACATTCTATAATACTCGCAGAACTCGATAATAACATTATCACATTAAATTGTAATATATTTTTTTAAATTCGTGAGATGTATTAAGTTTTCGTAAAAATATTACAATGAAAATACTGGACTCGACGTCCTTAGTAGACTAGGCTATAAGTAGTAGACTGAAGGTGCTTGCCCACCTCTTCGGCAATAATCGTAACCGTTCCAACCTCAGACATGATAGATGGTACTCTTCTGATATAATTCTTAACTGCCATCAGTTGGGATATTGCAAAATGTCGTATTACTAACGATGTTATCGACATGTTTTGAAGGAAGCTGAAACTGTATGATTAACCTATGCACCACAGAATCCGAGAGTTTTTGAATTTTTTTCTTCTTCTTGTTCTTATATATTTATTTAGTATCGATGCAACCGCAAATAAATAATTCAGAGAAAGTCTAATTAAGAAAAAATGTAGCATATGTTTTATGCCACGTTTTTAAAAACATTAATTTATTTTGAATAAAAGTCCAAATAAGTTTAATTTGTCACTTTAGGTTTTATTTGAATGGTGGCATAATTGTCAACAAACTGTTGAAAAAAACAATGTCTGTAAACGTATAAAGGTCAACATTTAAATTTATATTATATGACTATTGAATAATTGTGAGACGACGTCGTTCCACACTGTTGTACAATTTATATTTTTTTATATTTATTTATAATTTTATCATGTTTGGCACATAATGTGTCATGTACGAGTATGACGAAATAAATTGTTATAATATGTGACTAGTTTGTTATATGTGAGGACCTATCAAAAAAGAGTCCCAGCTCCCAATCATCGGGAGCCAGTGAGACTTTGGCATACCCAATTGCAATGTGTTATGAAGTTAAAGGTAGTGGGGAGTGGAAGGAAATGGGGAACACAACGGTGAGGAATTATCTGGCTAACGCCAAACACGGCTAAAACCATTGCTGCGTTTCGATTCTGGATGGTAGTCTTTCACCCGGACGATATTAAAAGTATTTTTTTTACATTTGTTCCACACAGGAGGCCCTAAGGAAAATAATTACCCCCAGGGTCTACGTCATCTTTGGGGATGCTGTGTGGAGGGTCTTTTTAGGAAAGAAAAGAGAATAAGTTCTGGAAAGGAAAATGGTATTAGGAATGCGTAGGAATCTGGGGATCAGTGTGTCTAGGAGTGACGGACGTATGAATCCATCCCTCCAACTGCGGTGCAAGGCAATGTTCCGAGAAAGTACGGCTGGAGAAGTCAAATTAACTACCTCAACTATTCTCTCTCGATCCGGCCTGCCATGCAGCTGGTGGGCAGACGCATCCGCTGCCAAGACCCGCACAAACCTTTCCCCATGACCCCGCCCCCCCCCAGCTAATAGGTAACCACTCTGGAACGTGCCGTAAACACACCATTAATTATTCTAAACTAACAAATTAGCTAACTGACTAACCATCACGCTGTTTCCCCGCAGGGGTAGGCAGAGAGGACGGACCGCCAAACAACTCGATCTTGGCACACACTCCTTGCCTCGTTCACATTCATACATCGTCTCACACAACCTCTTCTATTATTCCAACTCTTCACATGGCCCGACTCAAGTATCTGATTCACTTGGTCGTGCCATGTCTTCCTCGGGCGTCCCCGACTTCTTCTTCCATTCAAAATTTGCACATAATTATTCTGAACAAATTAATTACGAAATAACGTACATGAATTATTTAAAATTTTCTTGGGCATCAGAATTTAACCCGCGACCTTTTAAATCAGAGTCAAGAATCGTAACCACTCAACCAATAAATTGGCCGCCAACTCTAGCATTCAATCGATAATTTAAACATATAACTCTTTTCAACACCACAAATTTTGATACTAAACGAAATGTGGTTCTTTCGGCGCAGAATATATATTATGAAAAAAAAATTATTACATTAATTCAGATATTCCATTAATCATCTCCATCCCTTTATATCTAGCGCCTTCTGTGCCCATCCCCTTCTACCACTTCTGTTCACCTGTGCCCCGAATAAAATATCCAGAATGCTGTCTCAATTACATTAGTATGATAAAAGGCAAGTGCGGGGTTGGGAGGGTAGGAAGACGGGAACCAGATACAGGGTGGCTAACAGATGCACGATTATTGGAGGAAACGGCCTTTATGGCAAATTTATCATGAGAATTCATGATTTATACCTTGAAAAAGGCCAGTAATATATTTAAGTGATTTTTTTCTTGATAAGTGGCGCGGGTACGGAGAAACTAACTGGAATATTGGTTCGACGTGAATTATAGTAATATCTACGACGACGCGACGCCGCCGTGAATTACATTCAAATTAAATCTATGAAGGCGATGACTCTTTTAATTCACATGTTGTCAAGGGACATACTTGACTTGCTTTAACCAGCGATTCTTGACATTTTTTGGAGTAAGAGATGTAAATAAAATTTGGTTCTCCGGTGGATTTACATTGTTTTTTAATTGCTAATTGTTTATCGCGGTATTTTAAATAGGTACATAGTTATCTATGTCCTAATACAATCCTTATATATGCATACACTTAAAATAACACATCTATACAAAATCAATCACGTATCTTCGCAATTTAATTTTAAATGCCTTTATGCTCTCTTCCAATTTTATTTCTTCTGGTAATTCTCCAAATATCTTCAATGCTCCGTACATCAATGACTCTCGACTCTGTGTTTTTTTCCTGAAGGGGAGTCTTAGTTCATTTCTTTTCCTCATCTCATGTGTATATTTGCTTTGTAGTTTATCAATTTTTCACATTTTTTTAAAATCAGTAGTTATTGGTAAATAAGGAATGGGATGGGAGTTGTTCGGTTACTCATCTGAGTGACAAGTGACAACATCCTATTTAGAATCCGATTCTGAAAGTGGTAAGGCGAAATATGGCCACCTCTCGAGACATTATTTTATTATTATTATTGTTTTATTGCGGTATTTTAAATAGGTACATAGTTATCTATGTCCTAATACAATCCTTATATATATATATACACACATAAAATAATACATCTTTACCAAATCAATCACATATCTTCGCAATTTAATTTTAAATGCCTTTATGCTCTCTTCCAATTTTATTTCTTCTGGTAATTCTCCAAATATCTTCAATGCTCCGTACATCAAAATGACTTTTGACTCTGTGTTTTTTTCCTGAAGTGGAAGATTTTTTGTGTTTTTTTAGTGTTTTTTTCCTGAAGTTCATTTCTTTTCCTCGTCTCATGTGTATGTTTGCTTTGTAATTTAACAATTTTTTCTTAGGAATCCAATAGACGTATGGCCATTGATTATTTTATAGATTAACAATATAGTACTGAAGTAAATTTGTTTGAATGACAAGATATTTAACTCCTTCAACATTTTCTTGACTGAAGTGTACCTATTTATCATTGTGGCAATTTGGACACATGCAATTTGGACTAGTTGCACTTGTTTTTTTTTTAAATAAATTAAATAAATAAATTTATAATGTCTTATAGTGTGCAACAGACGAAGCCTTGCCTCACTATGAACAGCACCACTGTGATCTCTTTTTAATATGTATCTCATACTTCAATCTACCGTTCACCAGTACTCCAAGGTTGCGCGTAGCGTCAAAAAAGGGAATAGTGGTTTCATTTATTTTAACATGTCTTCCATTCCTTACGCATGACATTTTTTGCATGGTTCCCATTAATAAAGCAACATTCCTTAACACCCTGCAAAACATGCCTATTAATATTATTACCGCCACACAGCATGCATTGACGAAAACACAAGCCAAAAATAACTCTATTCTTAGTGTGGCTTGGTTCCATGCCAACTAAGATTGAAACAAACTCAGAACCACCTCAGAAAGGTCATTAAAAGCTATGAAAAAATAATTTTAAAATAGCCGGTAACCCTAACCTAACTTAACCTATTTAACGATTTTTTTAATATTTTTTTATCATCACTCTTAATGACCTTTCTGAGGAGGTTCTGGGTTGGTTTCATTCTGAGTTGGCCGGTCACCGTGTGTCTTATATCTCCATGATTATAGGGCAACATTAATAAAAATCGGTTGGCAAAGGGGGGCCGGAAATATTCGATATGTTAAAAAATTATTTAACATTTTTTTCTACAAAGCACTGCACAAAGAGGACAACGGTTAGTCTGCAGGCTAAATCCTATAGATGTATGTGTTTATCTCTTTCTAGTGTCGCTCGTTTCCGTTTCATTGAGTTTCAAATCACGTCGATGCTGTAGAAGTTTTCACTTCAAAAACTATGGTGGTTAGGACAATGTAACGTTGTTTAATTTGTATATAAAATCTCGTGTCACGGTGTTTGTGGTCGTACTCCTCTGAAACGACTCGACCAATTTTTATGAAATTTTTTATGTATATTTGGTAGGTATGAGAATAGGTTGTAAAGTATATTTAAAACCGCTAGGTAATTAGGGTGTCCCTTTCCAGAGCTTTTTTTGTATATTTTTTTAATTATTTGGCATCGAAAAATACCTATAACCCACAATTTTTTCATCCTCTTACCCCTACCCTCCATTTTTTAATCGGGGCCGTCCCATTTTATATTCGCGATTTTAGTATTTTTGTATGAAAAAAATTAACCAACGTTCGTATATCAAACGGAACGAAATTATTTATGTTGTTGAATGACAGATGGCGCTACGTCCGCCTCATCGAATTCTTTCGTTATTTTTTATTTAACAACCAAAATACTCAATAGAAATGATTTATATGGCAAAACAAGGTTTACCGGTCAGCTAGTATATTTATAAAGGATAACCACAAAGTTATAGTTATATTAAAAGATTAAGAGAAAAAATTAAATATGTGACGTAAGCTAAACAAAACAAAAAGCTTTAATTCATGCAAAGCATATTTTTTTGTATCATAATATAAACCTGTATTAGGTAAAGGATAGTGACCTCACTGATAGCTTCGCCTTTCCACACTTACCGACAAACACTAACCAACTAACAATTACGCAGTTTTTCCGCATGGACACAGGCATGAAGGACGAACTGCCTGGCAACTAGATCTTGACACACACTTCTATTAACCCAGGTTGTGGTTACTTTCTGTGTTATTACGCAATAGTGGGATATATTTTCTAAAAACGTTCGCCGAGAGGTTATCCCTAAAGTATACTAAACCACTATTAATTCGTGTATCTACTATCTACCTACACGAATATCGTGACGCGCGTTGTGTCTACGTGATTAGATTCAGCATCGTTGTTGCCATCCTTTTTTTTTCTTAGGAAGAACAATATTCTATAATTTACCAACATAGTATCCTTATTCTGCATATGCCATTATTTTTTTTAAGTGAAACTTCTTTAGCCCCGTTAATGATTTGAAATACGAATGAAACGGAGGTGCGTAAAATTTATTATTTGACGGGCGTCGGTTCCAATATAATGCGGTAAATTTACAACTACGCGTGAGCCTCCGAAGCGCAGCGGTATAAGCGCCTGACACTCAGCACCCTGAGAGGGTGTTCGAATCCTACCAAATCAAAAAAAATAAAAAAACTTTAAAACAAACAGGCAAAATAAAAGAAAGCGGTATCTAGCGACTATATAGTTTCACTTCTACATAGTGTGATTACACACTCTTGACCCGCTTCTTTCTTGAAAGAAGCGAGTCAAGGTGGTCAAGACCATCAAAAATGGTCAAGATGGTCAAGACCATCAAATGTGCCGTAAAGATGTGGGCAGCTAATCGATTTACTTGGTGCGAATCAAGAAACGATGCAAGATAATTTCAAACGCCAAATCACCCGCTAGAAACTGATAACGGCAAAAACGGTGAAAATGATAACAGCCGCGGCGGCGCGTTTTAACAAAATTGGTATAGTGTTAGAACCCTGAGTTTATAATATGAAGGCACACGATGAAGGGTTTATTTCTTAATACTTATGAAACTGAAGAGCGCTAGTACAATATGGAAGGGTTTAATTTCTTTAATAGATCAATTTATTTTATTTTAGTAATTTATACAAATAACTAATTCACTTATTTTTTTTTACTTTATGACACCTTGGCACATTGGTCAGCCCACTTGTCTGAAAAGCGAAAGGTCCTGGGTTCGAGTCCCAGAGGTGCAAATATCTATTTCTGATTTTTCAGATTCCAGACTTTCGATTGAGTTTCGCCAATATTGTCTTCATTTAATTAAACTAATTAATTGTAACTTAATTGGCATATTTTTTCTTGCTTAATGTGTGTCTTAGAACATACCTTGAATCGACCAATTGGTGCAGACTTTAGCATCCCATCGCATTATAATACTTCAATACTCTTTGTAGAGAAAACTACTTTGTGTTTTAGCTTTTTCCTTTTCTGGTAGTCTGATTTTATTGCACGTTCTTTCTTTTATGTCCGTGAATGTCCTCGTTGTATATAATTGTATTTGGAAAGTATTTTGGTAACAAGTTGTTTATTATTTTATATCCATGTTTTTTTACAAAGTTACACGGTTCTACCGACTCCGGGCAATTGGCGCTAATGTACGTTATTAAAATGAGTTTTGTCTGTTCTATAGTAAGTTCTGGAATCCAGAACTGCTCAGATGAGCAATTTTTCAAAGTAGGTTACCTGACAAATTGAATGGATTAACATATTTAAGAAATTTAAAAAACTTTAGGTAGGTAAATTAATTTCCGAGATAACGTTTGAGTAGATAATGCCCCGTTTGGATTTTTCTGTTTTTAGGGGAATTTGCTTTAGATTGGGATAAGCAGTTTATGGAAGGATTTTCGTGTCTAATTAAGCCGGCAAACTTTGTAAACGGATTCTATTTTTCTTAAATAACCCATTCCTAAATTTTACCATCAAATTGTATTTACATGAATTATATACCAATTTTCGAAGAACTCTTGCTTTTTAAGAACAAAAATAGGAAAATAAATCTATAATACAAATACACAGTCATATAGTGTTCGAATAGATATTTCCTATTCGTAGGTATTAATTAATTTATTTAATTAAACGCCCAAAGGGCTTTTATATGTAAAATAGGACATGTTTTTTTTTTAAATTACAATGATAGGTTGAAAAGCAATGCACACATTCTTGTACAGCGCAAACAAATCGTTGGAATGTGGAAGTGACATTTCCCCTCTATACGCATCCATTTGCAGGTTTGAGGTCGTTAAATTTATCCAGTGTATTATGAGAAGCAGAAGTATGGAGACGTGTTCCAGTTCAAACTTTTTAATTGTTCTTAATATAAATCATAATGTTTTCATACCCTTATTTACAGTATTATTGTACTAATAAAAAGTGAAGTAAATTGGAAAGATTAGTTATTTGCTGATTCTGACACTAGTATTGTTTGGTCAAAGACCACCATTCTTTATTTAAACATCAGTTGAAAAGACTTTCGCCAAATGTGTGATCAGATATGAATCGCCAGATTTCTCCCCAAATCTCTCTTCCCGTTTCCTTCAGCCTCACACCATTCCCCGCATTTGGGATACCGTAGTCTCATTGGCTCCGGGCAGTTGGGACTCTTGTGTAGCATTCATATAAAAAGGAAAAGGAATGTGTTTTGGAAACATTAGGGTTTTAGAAGTAAATGTTAAGATTTAGTAATAATTCGTTGTTGGTAAACTAGGTACAGTCAACCACTCCGTAAGTGTCAGTAAAACAGAATGTCCACACCTATTATTTACATATTTTACGGGTTCGGTAATTGATTTAATTGATAAGTTTAAGGAGATAACAGATAGAACTGGATATATCTTTTTATCTTTGGAGATGCTGTTTGGAGGGTTTTAATGGAATGGAAAGAAAAAAGTTCTGGGAAGGAACGGGTTGTGAGGGGTAGGTTGGGATTTGGGGGTCAGTCATTCCAGGAGTGATGGACGTATGAATCCATTCTTCCCACTGCGGTGCAAAGTAAGTCGAGAGAGTCCGGCTGGAGAGGTCAAAAGGTTTCCCTCAACCAGTCTCTCCCGATCCGCCACGCAGGAGGTGGGCAAAAGCATTCACCACCAAAACATAGACAAACCTAATCCAAGCCTAGCAAACCACTTGGGGTGACCTATGGCAGATCTGTGTGACTGAAGTGAAGTAAATAAATGTATTCTTGCTTGTGTTGAAATTCATCACAATCGTTAGTCTGTCTGGAGCCTAGTACTCAAAACTTACTACGTGGATGACCTCAAATAGATTGAAACTGAATCCTGCAAAGACTGAATTCCTCTGGACCGCCACAAGCAGACGTCAGCGTAACATTGATAACTCCCCAATAACCATTCCAGGAAGTGACATTACTCTAAAGACATGCATACAACTACTGGGTGTCAATCTGGACGCTGATTTTCCCTTAAAACTCAAGTGAACAGAACTGTAAGTACGGAATTCTTTCAATTAAAGCAAATTAAAGCAGTACGAAGAAACTTGACAACAGACGTTACTAAATTACTAGTCAATTCGTATATTGTTTCACGTCTAGATTATTGCAACGGAATATATGCTAGTCTCCCGAAATATCAATTTTTCAATGCTCTTTATCTATATGTAATCTCCTTTCATTGTGATCTCTCTTTTTTTCTCTTCTGTTCGTGTTATTGTTATATTGTTAATTGGACTATTTGTCCGTAAATAAATAAATAAATAAATAAATTAATATCAAATCAACAAATTACACTCAGTGTTCAACGTTGCGATAAGACTCATTACTGGCGTATCTAAATATTCCCATATTTCTGAACATCTCAAAAATCTTCACTGGCTCAAGTGTCCTGAAAGAATTCAGTTTAAGCTCTGCCGGATGGTATTTAAGTCCCTTAACAGAATGGCTCCGGCTTACTTATCGGAAATGTGTGTTACAAAAAATCATCAATCAACCCTTAGGTCAGCAGCAACATCAGCTATCGGAAGGTTGAAGGAACCAAAGCGGACTCCAGTTACTAAATTCGGTGAAAGTGCTGTCTGAGTATCAGAACCTAAAGCCTGGAATGACCTGCCACACGAGGTAAGAATGATCACAGATTCAGCGAAATTTAGAGCTAAACTTAAAACTCATCTTTTCAGACAGTCGTATCCATAAGTTCAAAAACCTTTCACCTTCGCCTTCGGCCCGCGACAATATAAATAACTAATTGTAGAAAAATATAAGCAAATTCTTATTTTAAGCATTTGTAAAGGTTATTTCATGAAAATCTTCAGTTCTAAAGAGTCCCAAATTCTCTAGTCTTTCAAAACAAATATTAACTCAACTTTGGCATTAATCTTTTTATAAATGTACATAAATCCAACAGTGATGAGGGTAGCAAAGGTAAAACCATGCAATGTTTTTAAATGTAATGTCCTCTACGTGCAAAGTCGTATATTTTTCAAGCATAAACTTTTTAATAATGAGTGTTTATCGGAAGTAACCTGCTAGGTAAGTATGTTTCTGAATCTGTATAAATTAGATCATCATCATCATCACTATTGGCTCTATAACCCCTGGTGGGTCTTGACCTCCTCAAGAATCTTTCTCCACTCATCTCGGTTATGTGCCAGCTTTCTCCAGTTTAGAAGCTTCATGATAGATATTATAGGTCTTTGAGGACGTTATCGCTCCATCTTAGTCTTACAGCCGTTGTGTCCAACCTATGCTCAGCCGAGATCTCCGCTCAGCCCTGCTCAAATGCCCAAATACGCTGTGTCGAAACACAATGATCGTCCCACCACACTCAAATGTAAGGAAGGTAGCCGGGTGGATTTTTTTTTTTTTTTTTCAATTATTTCTGGCTTTCACCCTTCAAGGGTGTTCTAGGCCATCATTTATAATTACAGAGAAAGGAAAGGTGAATTTATATATTAATTTTATTTAAATGTGCAAATTTCAGAATTTTATGGAAGATTGGAGTAGAGTTCAGACTTAGAAGAGATGAGATGTTGAATGGAGGAGAGGCAATTTTTGATAACGCTTGATAGAAGAGAGGATATTTATTTAGAGAGGGACAATCAAAAAATATGTGATCTAAAGTTCCCACATCTAGACCACAGAACGTACAATCTGGGGAGTCAAGCACATGAATTTTATAAAGGTGAGAAGGAACGGAACAATGTCCGATTCTCATACGAATAAGTAAGGAGATTTCTTTTTTGGAAAAATGGGGGAATTTTTGAAACCACGGTTTTGATGGGATAGTCCTTTGTATTGAGGCGTAGCGGGCACCCTTGGATTGACTAGCAATGTTCCAATACTCTGTCCAATCATTGCGGGATCTATCTTTGATGATGGAAAAAATATCAGACAGGGGAATATGGTTTACGAGGGTAACGGTAGGGTTAGACGCTCCTTGTTTTGCCAAGGAATCAGCAATATCGTTACCCACTATGCCAACATGTCCAGGAATCCAAATCAGAGTGACAGTTTTTCCAGAGCTTTGAATGGAGGTTATCAATACTCGAATAAGACATACAAAGTGATCATCAGGATGAAGAAGAGGACTTGTTTTAAGTTTTTGGAGGGAACTGAGAGAGTCAGAGAGAACAAGAGAATGTTCAAAATTATTTTTTATTATATATTTGAGAGATTCAATAATCGCAATGCACTCGGCAGAAAATATTGAAAATTGGTTTGAAATTGAATAAAATATTCTTTCATTAGAATTATTGTGGTAAACGTTAATACCAATACCACAGTTAGGAGAGTCCGGAGATTTGGAGCCATCAGTAAATAAAAGAGAAGAGTTGGGCCATTTAGAAGAAATAATGTCATTGAACATATTATTGACAGTACGGGCTGGGAGATTGGAATGACTTTTAAGGATGCCGATCCCTTCTAAAATCGTTGGGGATAGGGTGACGTGACTATATTTTAATTTGTACAAAGGAAGAAGATCATTTTTGATAATTTGAAGCTCTGAGAGAGAGCGAAAATTTTTACAGATGGCAGGGAGAGGTTTAGTTCGAGCTCTGATTGTAGATGAATGTGTTGAGTCGTTGAACAACGAGACTCTGGGAATAATCTGATGACTTTTAGAATTTAAACATTTAAGAACAAATTTGTCAGCAAATAATTGACGCCTTAAATAAAGAGGAGGATCAGAACATTCTACTTGAAGGGAATTGATGGGCGACGATTGCATCGCGCCAGTTATATAGATTGAATTTTGTCTAATTTACTGAGTGCATTTTTGGATGCAGTACTAAAAAGTGGGCAGGCATAGTCGAGATGACTTCGAATAAGTGCATTGTAGAGCAACTTAATGCAGATAGGATGAGCACCCCACCAAACGCCAGTCAATGATCTGATAATATTTAAATTTTTTTCACATTTAGTAACTATATTATTAATGTGGGAAGACCATTTAAGTTTCCTATCAAATGTTACTCCCAAAAATTTTACTTCGGAAGCATTGGGGATTGGAGAGTTTTTAAATAAAATTTGAACAGGGGGGTTATTATGACGATTTGAGAAGGTAACACACTGACTCTTTTGTACTGAAAGTTCAAGACCATTTAAAGTAAGCCATGTGCAAAGGGCATCCATGGCTTCATTAAGATATTTGACGGCGGATGGAATGATTTTGGATGATAAGAAGAAAGCTATGTCATCTGCGAACTCAACAACTTTTACTTGAGGGGGAATGGTGACATGCATATCGTGTGTGTATATATTATACAGTAAGGGGGATAATACATCGCCTTGGGGTAAACCCTTCCAAATTGACCTACTCTGAGGAGTAACATCTGGTAGCTCAATGAAAATTTTCCTATCGAGAAAAATATTAATAATAGATTGGACAAACATGAGGGGTAAGCCAAGGCCTAAAAGTTTTTTTTTAAGAATTGGGATGAAAACATTGTCAAAGGCGCCTTCTATGTCTATAAAGACTGCAAGACATACTTCTTTGTTAGAAATGGATAAATTAATATCAGTGCTGATGATGGCGAGGTTATCTTGTGTAGATTTCTTTTTCCTAAATCCAAATTGGGATGGAGAGAGAAGATGATTACTCTCGACAAAAAATTCTAACCGGTTTTTAATTAATTTTTCATAAATTTTACTAAGGGTGGATGAAAGAGCAATTGGCCTATAGTTGGATCCAGAATTGGGTGATTTGTTTAGTTTTAGAATTGGGATGATTATTTGAGAATTCCAGTCATCAGGTATTATGCCAGTCTGGAAGATTTTATTTAAGATGCTTAAAAAGTGATTTAGAACATTATCATTACTATTTTTGATAATGCTATAAGGTATACCATCTCTGCCTGGAGATGAGTCCTTGACTGTTGATAAACAATTTTTTAATTCAATTAAAGTGAATGGAGAGTCAAGCCAATGATCAGACATAGGAGTGTTGTGGATTGGAGTTATTTCATCTAAGTTAGGTACAGAAAGGGGGGCAATTTTGTCCAAGAACTCGTCTATCCATTTAGAATGAGAAGCTCGAGGAGATGTTGGACTGAAGGAGGATCGAAATCTTCGAATCATAGACCAAACTTCCGAAATTGGAGTGTTCGGAGATACTGAACTGCAGAAGTTGTACCACCCGGATTTTTTTTTTGACCTCAATACCCTTTTGGCATTGGCTTCGGCATTTTTGTATATGAGATAGTTCTCCATAGTCATATTGTGACGATAGGAAAGAGATTTAGCTTTCCGAATTCTCACTACTTTGGAACATTCCTCATCCCACCAGGGAGATGGAGGGAGTTTTTTGAGAGATTTGGTTTTAGGGGGAGGATTTGATTTATTGATTGCAGTTACGAGCATTGATTTGAAGTTATCGTAGTCATCTTTGACAGATAATGTATCGGTATAGGATAAATTTTGTATAAACTTATCCATATGTGAGTTAAATTCGTCCCATTTGGTGTGTTTTGTTTTAATCTTTGTCGAAATATGGGCCTTGTCTGAATGGAAAGAAGTTTGATAAGTGATGGTGATCGGGAAATGATCACTGGAGCAGGGGTCGGGGGACACCACCCACGAGGAGAGAGGTGCCAGATTAATAGAGCATATGGAGAGATCCACTGCACTGGGGTTTGTGTTGGGGCGAGAGATTCTAGTAGGAGATCCGTCATTCAAAAGAAAAAGGTTGGATTCATCTAGGAAATCCATCACACTTCGACCGTCTCGATCACAGAAAGCAGAACCCCAGACGGGGGAATGGGCATTAAAATCACCCAATAAATAGAAAGGAGGGCTTAGTTGACGGACAATTTGCAACCACGCTTGTTTATTGAAGTGCGATGTTGGGGGAAGATAGATAGAAACAAAGGAAGTGTTCTTTATTTTAGCTGCAACCATTTGAAAGTCAGCATTGGGGGGTTTGATATTATTTATTGGGAAAAACGGAAGGGATTTTTTAATAAAAAGGGCAGCACCACCGCCCGTACCTTCCGGGCGATCATCGCGGAGACAGGAGTACCCTCCCACATTAAAGTGGGTGGATGGAGTAAACCATGTCTCCGAGACAGCAGCCACAGAAACAAGGTTTGAATTTAATAGGTTAAGAAGGTTTGATTTGTTAGAAATAGCACTGCGGCTATTCCACTGAAGAATTCTGACATCTTGAAGAGCCATTTTGAATAAATGATTTTAATGTGGAAATAATAGAAGCAGCGTTGGACGGTAGATTAGTTTGAGAAGAAATTAGGTCAATTAGAAGCATAATAAGAGTTTGAATAAATGAAGAATTATCTTGGGAGAGTTGTTCAGAAAGCTTTTGATAGTTTGTTGAAGATGAATTATAATTGTTTGCGCACCCATTTGTGGCGTGTGAAAGAGGAGAACCATTGGGATTTAAGAGAAGTGAGTTGTGTTGTTGCTGATCGTATCCACGAGCCTGTTTAGAGATAGGGTTTTTGTATGTGAATTTTGTTGAACGGGAAGATGTTGAGGAGGTGGCGAGAGGGTTGGATGAAGAGTTACTGGCTAAAACCTCGGAAAATGATTTTTTGACAGGCGGGAATAATTTAGAAGCCTGCAGAAAAGACAAGTTCTCAGAGGCCATAGAAATTTTTATATTTTTTTTGGCGAGATTGTTCGGGGCAAGAAGAGTTAATGGCGGAATGAGCGCCTAAGCAGTTAAAACATTTAGGTGAAGAGAGAGAAGAACATTGGTCAGCCGAGTGGTTTTCTCCACATTTGAAACATCTGGGAGGGGATCTGCATGCAGCTTTGGTATGACCAAAACGGCAGCAGTTGAAACATTGAGTGGTGGGATAAGTGTACATTTCAACTGGTAAGGAGTTGAAAAATAAATAAATATGGGAGGGAAGAGATTGTCCTTCGAATGTTATGACGACAGATTGGGAGGGCTTCCAGGAAACGATGCCCTCAGAGGTGTCCTTATAATTTAGCCTCCTGGCTTTTATGGGATTGCCGATATGTTGGGGGGTTGAAAGTGAGGATAGGATTTCTGGAATGGACAGATCGGTCGAGATACCCCTGACCAGGCCCATTCGAGTGACATTGAAAGTTGGGATGTACGCCTTGAATTTAGAATTAGATGAAATAAATATATTTTTGATAAAGTTGTTGGCGGCTGAACCTGACAGGAATTCAACAGAGATTCGGAAGCGACCCTCGGCTTTAACACCTCCAGGTTTAATCGAAAGGTTCTTGTTATTTGAAAGAAATTTACCAAATTCAAGAGGATGGATGGTTTTACCTTGTTCAGTTTTTTGCGCATATACAATGTAGGGGCCACGGGAATGAGTAGAGTAAAAGATTGTTGGAGGAGGTTGAGGAAGAGCTGGAGGGGACTGAGAAGACAAAGGCGAATCATGTTTTTTTGGGGAAAGGGGACTAAATTTTCTTTTTTTAATTGAGGTTAGGATGACAGATTCATTGTCTGAAATGTTTGAATGTTCTGAAAAGTCTATTTTATCTGAAATGTCTCCATCTGGAGGGTCAGGAGGGGGATCTGGGGGCTTTGTAAGGGGTACAGGAGGGAAATCCTCCTCCATTGTTCAAAAAATTACAGCTTATATAAAAAGTGACAGAAGTAAAAAAATTATATAAATATCTGAAAATGAGCAGCAAGAAGTGACTCCTGGAAGATCAGGGGGGAGAAGATTCCAACACACTAAACTTTTTACAGCCAAAACACAATAAAAAGATTGGTTTAAGAATATTTTTTGAAAGAGCAAAACAAAAGAACTGATGACAGCCAAATGTTATTGTTGCGAGTCCAGCTGGGTGGATTAAAGTTGCTAAGGAAGACCTACTTATAAAAACTGACAACAGAGCGAACAAAAATCCGCGAAAACAATCGAGCTGTCAATGTCAATTAATTATCGTAATTATCTGTCATCAGTTCACTCTTTTGTCGGCTTTTTTATTTGGTTTTTCAATTTGAAATATGAATCCTATATTGAATATAGTGATTATGGTTGAATGGCGGCGGCAAGATGCCGATATAAATTTTATGGAAGTATTAAATGACGGCGATTTTTATAACCGCTTTAGGATGACAAAAGCGTGTTTTTTATATGTTTTGAGCCAAGTAGAAGATAATTTAACTTACGCAAGCGAAAGGTAAAGTTTTGACTTATTCGAGTGTCATTTTTGTAATAATATGTGGAATATAATTAGCACTTGTCGAGGACAATGTCATTCCAAGCAGCTTCTTTTGATTTTACAAGCGTAGCGTAGTTTGGGCCACCTGTCGCTTTCGACAAAATGACCTGGGACGAGGTAACTAGGTCTACAAGTCTCATTTTTTCGTTTGGCGTAAAATTTTTCGAACGCTTCGCCTTGTCCATTTTGAATACAAAATTTCAACTGATTCTAATGTCAAACTTCAAACGCACGTAAACAAAAAAGTAAGTCAATTAACACCTTATTTTTAACATATTAAATACGTTTGTTTTAAAAATGTAAAATGTCGGTTTATGTATTACACTATTTAAAATAAAATATCTGTATTAATAATAAATAAAATTATTTAACGTTTCGGTATTAATTTAACATGTAAAGTTTCTAACTTGACGTCATTTTTTGGTGTACGAAAGCAAATGGGGCTACACACCGAGCGCTACGATCAAGTTGTTGGACACAGCTAAAATGGAGCATTTTTCTAACATACCTTAGCTTAGCGGCGCAAGGCGCTAGGCTCAGCTTCACTCGGATTAATCATCCGAAAATGTTGGACACAACGGCTGTTAGTCTTCCCAGGCTCCTTCGCTCTATTGGTCTTGAGTTCAGCAGGGACTTTGGTGCTTGATGCTCGGTCATTCTCTCCACATGACCCAGCCAACGAAGTCTTCCTAGTTTTTTAAATTTTGCGACGTTTAGCTCCTTAAACAATGTATAAAGTTCATTGTCCATTTTCTAGAACCGGTCAGTATAAATAAGATAGAGCCTAAGAATTCATAATAAATTGCAAAGCGCCCTTGATGTGATTTTTCACATAAACGGCGCTCTACAATTACAAATCCAATTATTATTATTATTTAATTAGCGCCATGGCTTTTCTTTCAAACCGTTATCTTTTATATAAAGATTTTCTGCTAGCATATCAATTAAAAAATATATAAATATACCTTCACATTTTCTAATCATCTTCCTACAAACGCAAAACAAAAGACGTAATTACGCTTTACTCTTCATTGCATTCTCACTTTCAAAGGAGACTCACTTGTCACGGTATATAATAATAATAATAATAATATATCTTTATTGAAAGAAATTTGCAAGATTATAACTAAAAAGTACATATTCAGTGTTATGTTTACAGTGGTTTAAAATTACACAAGGACAAAAGGATATCAACAGAAAAAATATATAAATATGAACAGTAGATAAATGAAAAATAGAAAATAGTTATAAATTTTGGTTTTTCAGTAATCTGCAACACCACCTCTTCTACCCCTGCCTAGGAGCCTTCAGTTTCCGTATAACCCCCCTTACAACTCCACACATAACACCACCGGGCCTGGATATCGCCAGAGGATAATCAGTAATTCATGAGACAATCGCCAGAGCGTACAATGGACTTCCGATTCGGATGCTTCGGAAATATAATGCACCATATTATGTTTTATCCAAGTGTAGGGTAGACAAATGGAAATGATCAGACATTTGAAAATTAAAAGGAAAAGTAGTGCTAAATTTGTAACGTTTTAATAAAAAATAATATCTTAAAAATAACATAATAAATATGGAAAAAATCATCCTTCATTAACTAACTAACCATCACGCCGTTTCCCCGCAGGTAGGTAGAGAGAACGGCCCACCAAACCACTCGGCCTTGGCATGCACTCCTTGCCTCGTTCACATTCACACATCGTCTCTCGCATGCTCTCCTATTGCTCTGACTTTTAACGTGGCCCGAATCTAGTATCTGATTCACTTGGTCATGCCATTTTTGAAATGAAAACTTCTTTAGCACCGTTTTGATTTGAAACTCGATGAAAAGGAAACGAGCGACACTTAAAAGAGACAAACATATACATATATAGGATAGGATGACAGAATGAGGTAAACTAAACAGTGTTCTCTTTGTGCAGTGCTTTGTAGCCTATAGGCCTCCTCTTTGTGCGGTGCTTCGTAGAATAAAACGTAAAATAATTTTTTAAACTTGGTAACAATATTTTAATAAATAAATCCTACAATTATCCTACTCCTGATACTCTGCATTCGAAACGTGTTTTTCAGTTTAGTTTTCCGAAGGTTTCACTTCTACCGCGTGGAACTGCAGGCATGTTTTGAAGTGAAAACTTCTTCAGCACCGTTGTGATTTGAAACTCGATGGAACGGAACACTAAAAAGAGACAAACACGTATAGCTATAGGATTTTGTTGCGAGAGAATAGGATAGTATAATCGGTCTCCTCTTTGTGCGGTGCTTCGTAGCTCTTTCACTCTTTTCTACTTCAGTTTTTTAAAGGTTTCACTTCTACCGCATGTAAATTACATACTCTGATTTTTTTTTTGTAATGAACACTTTTCTTTTGTTTTTTTCGAGTAATAAGGACTTCTTGAACTTCTTCGATTTATCTCTGAAATTTTTTTTTACAATACACTCATTTATCAACAGACTTTCAATGTTGGAAGATGACAGTCAATTGCTTATCCAGTGTAGTGCATCTAAAAGCTTCCGACTTTCCGTCAACTGTCCTAAGATTCCGCTAGATGGCAGCTAGCTTAGTACCAGCTGTAGGCAACAGAGGGTCCAACAGCTTAGAGAGAGTCTTCAGCAGAACTCTCACCTCAGCCAGTTCCTAGATAGGTCGATTATGGTGGTCAACACTGTATACGCGAAGTATCAATAAACCAGATTTATACTTATAGTCCAGTAAACGAATGGTCCAAAAGGAGGTGTAGAGTGCGTGAGCAGGAACCTAAGCGATTCTTTCAGGACTTGTTTAGGTTGCTTAGGGTGTGAACATACTAAAAGTCCTGACGTCTAGGTGGTGAGCTAGGGGGGGGAGGGGGGGGGAAGGTCCCGATTTTCGGTTTTCCATTTATATCTCAAAAACGGTGCGTCGCAGAGGAAAACTTTTTAAGAATAAGTAAAAGCTCATAAAATTATCTACAACTTTTATTCTCTACGTAATTTTGGAAATCCCAGCCGTTTTTGAGTTATACGCTCCACAAATGTCAATATTTTCGAAAAAAATCATTTTACCTCACATTTTTCATCAAACATTCCTTCATATCGTCTAAAATATTCATCCAAGAAAGAAATTTATTTGAAAGAAGTTGTAAATAATTTAATTACCTTTTAGAATATATATACATATGTAAGTAAATCTCTAACCAGTAAATATTTATAGCAATTTTAAGTTTTTTCGTAAAATGTCGTCATTTTCAGAAAAAGCTGTTTTTTCTTACCAAATTATTAGGACGGGTTTTTTCTTAATGGGAAATTCCTTATTAATTTTTGCACGCAAGAAAGCAGGTAAGTTATTCTCGAACAGATGATTAGTGGAATTCAATTTATAATCATTATTATTGTAATGGGTGATTAGGTTAGTCGTCGGAGATGCTACAATAACGTGCTACGATGCTGTTCGAGTTGGTGAAAAGGCGATGAATGCGATAGTGGGCTTGACATTCTCAGACATCAAGTTGTCCCGCAAAGATCGAGCATTTCCAATGTCTTCTGTCAGCTCGTCGATAAAAATTCACGATGAAAAGGTTGCAGTTGACCCAACATTGCTGTTTCAGCGGATGTGTATAAGCAAACGATCTGATGAGGATTTGATGAAATTCTTTAAGTATGAGTTGGCCCCATTTCCCTTGGCACTGTTCAATGAAAGTGGGATGCGAAAGACAAATAAATCTGTTCTGTATAGCTTATTCGAGCCTACCAAAAAAACTGTTCTACTGTCTCAGATGAACATAGTTGTGGACGGAGGATTTCTATCATATTATACATATTATCTATATTATACAGAGTAATTTGACAAAAAATGCCTCCGTTGCCGCAATTTGTGATCGTTATATCACCTATGTCAACCACCACTATCCTGGAATGACTCGCACTGTGGTATTTGATGGGTACGCAAATCCAGTCAATAGTACGAAGACTGAGAAGGTCAGCAGACATCAATTTGACATGGAACAAATCAATACCCGTTAAACAGGAAGATTTTTTATCCAATCCTACCAACAAAAGTAACTTCATCTCCTTACTATAGACAAAGTTTCGGGAGAATGGGATACAGACTCTTCAGGCCACCGATGATGTTGACGTCCTTATCGTGAAGACTGCTGTGGAACTATCCTTTCACAACTCTGTGGCTGTCTTTGGTGAGGATGTGGACCTCACTGTCCTTTTGATTGCTTCCACTCCTCCCACCTAAGATATTCTGTTGCTGAAACCCGGACGAGGGAAAACCAAAACATTGGCACTGTCCACCCAAGAGATGCAGCATCGTGGATTTGAATACATCATATTTTTACATTCATTTACCGGATGCGATACAACGTCTGCAACTTTCAGGAGAAGCAAGGTGGCTTTTCAAAATTGTACTTGGAGTCAGAAATGATCAAGCAAGAGGCAATGATCTTTTACAACCCCTCCTCTACTCACGACGAGGTTGAAGAGGCTGGAAATAAATGCTTCCTGAAATGGTAGTGCAGCTAAACAGCATTCCCGGCGGACATACCACCAAGTTCAGCAGTGGCTCAGGATTGAGCTGTCCGCTGAAGAATGGGGGTGGAAACACAAAGGAGAAACCCTGGCGCCAATTACAACAGAAGATCCTCCAGCACCGGAGGTCCTTCTGAAAATGATATTTTGCCGCTGTACCAAGGATTGTGCAATTGGCAAATGTGGATGCCGAAAAGCAATGCTGACCTGTTCTGCAGCGTGCCTTCACTGCCAAGGGAGATGCCTCAATAGCGTGCCTGTTGCCGAGGACGACGATGAAGACGACGTAGAGCCCTTTCAGCAAGAACATCCACCACTGAGAATGACGATGCCATGGATGAACAACGCTTGCCAGGACCCTCACGTCCAAAGAGGATATGAAAACGTGAATCCACATAAAGTTGAGAGTGTAACATGATGTTATTGAGAACAGTGCCAAGGAAAATGGGGCCAACTCATACTCAAAGAATTTCATCAAATCCTCATCTGATCGTTTGCTTATACACATCCGCTGAAACAGCAATGTTGGGTCAACTGCAACCTTTTCGTCGTGAATTTTTATCGACGAGCTGACAGAAGACATTGGAAATGCCCGATCTTTGCGAGACAACTTGATGTCTGAGAATGTCAAGCCCACTATCGCATTCATTGCCTTTTCACCAACTCGAACAGCATCGTAGCACGTTATTGTAGCATCTCCGACGACTAACCTAATCACCCATTACAATAATAATGATTATAAAATGAATTCCACTAATCATCTGTTCGAGAACAACTTACCTGCTTTCTTGCGTGCAAAAATTAATAAGGAATTTCCCATTAAGAAAAAACCCGTCCTAATAATTTGGTAAGAAAAAACAGCTTTTATTGAAAAAACTTAAAATTGCTGTAAATATTTACTGGTTAGAGATTTACTTACATATGTATATATATTCTAAAATTAATTAAATTATTTACAACTTCTTTCAAATAAATTTCTTTCTTGGATGAATATTTTAGACGATATGAAGGAATGTTTGATGAAAAATGTGAGGTAAAATGATTTTTTTCGAAAATATTGACATTTGTGGAGCGTATAACTCAAAAACGGCTGGGATTTCCAAAATTACGTATAGAATAAAAGTTGTACATAATTTTATGAGCTTTTACTTATTGTTAAAAAGTTTTCCTCTGCGACGCACCGTTTTTGAGATATAAACAGAAACCCGAAAATTGGGACCTTCCCCCCCCCCCTCCCCCCCCTAGCTCACCACTTAGACGTCAGGACTTTTAGTATGTTCACACCCTAAGCACCCTAAACAAGTCCTGAAAGAATCGCTTAGGTTCCTGCTCACGCACTCTACAACCCCTTCCTTTACTGGACTATTAGAGAACATTACTCTACCCATTTAATAAATCTCCTCTCAAGGTGAGATGGAGAACTGTTGGTGACATACCACATCCAGGAAATGTATTGGTAATAACTCAGGTTGCATCAGCTCTTGTCAGTAAAGTTATTTTGTTTTGACGTAGCGTAACAATTAGTAATTTAACACGAGATATTTTCCTATTTTTCCTTGAAATATCTTTATAAGTAATTAGTGTAGTTTTTATGTTAAAATTCAAATTTTCGTGCGTATTTTTTCACAAAAATGTACTGTAAAAATTGTTGAAAAGTTTTGTGATCTATCACAATTTTGGTGAAATGAACAGTCGGCAGATATTTGCCATTTTTATCACAATTTCGTTGTTATTATGGTAAATTACTTCAGTATATTATACTGAAGTAATTTATACATAATATTTTATGTGAATTATTTCTTAGTGAGTATCTGATTACCACGTACTTCATTACACTGAGGGGAGTTCTTATCAACTTCTCAGAAAAAAAAGATTCAAAACTATTTACAAGTAGAAAATGCTTTTACTCATCGCTCTAAGTAAATTATGCTGCGAACAAAATTATCAAGTTTCCTAGGCAATAAGAGGACACTTTTTATTCCTGACAGTCTTCTTAAATTTCAAATTGTCTTTTTCGCCTTAAGAACCTTATAAAACCAATATATAAAAATAAGAGTCCAACGACAGTCGGTGAAGTGAGCACAAAACATACGTGTATATTATCTTTAATTGAACAGTTTCATGAAGTGAACAACTTATTCTGAAAGGCAGAATCAAAAATGGTGAAGTTTCCTTATTTGTAGCTGCTTATCTGTTTAATATTACTAACTTGTTCCCGGCATGCGTTGAATGCTATATTCAAAGAAAAATAAAATTCTCGTGCGTACCTTTTCCTTCCCGCGCCCCCTTCCCCTCCCGCGTTCCCTTCAAAACTTTCCAGCGTTCCCTCTCCTCTCATCCGCTCCCCCGTCCCGCCAACCCTCCTCACGCGTTACATAATATATTCAGTCCCAGTGAATTTAGTTTTCAAACACCTCGCGTGCCACCTAATGCAATATTACAAACATTCAATGTTTGTACATTATATTAAAAATCAATTAAATTTGGTACCTTACGTAGGTACCTATTTAAAAAAATTCATGGACAATAATTCTTTTTTTACAAAAAAACAGCGGCCTCCTAAATTCACATTCATCAAACGCGCCAACTGCCAAACGTGCGAAGTTAAAATAGTCGTTAAATTTTTTTCTGCGACATTTTCTTAATTTTTCTTTCCGTAAGGACCTTCTACAAAATATTAGAAAACTTATAAAAAATGATGAATGAAATAGGTAAAGTCGTACTGAAGTTATAGCGTGACCAAGGGAAACAGGGATTCATTTCATTTTATTATACGTAATGTAGAAAATAGATAGACGATCGTTATATTATGAAGCCTCTTGAAAAAGTTACAACTGACACCAAGTACACAGTCTTGACAGCGCCCATATGAATGAATGAGAAAAAAATTAAACTATTGTGATTATATATTCAATAATATTATCTTTAAATTTATGAAAACAGTTTATTTACAAACAAGTTCTGCTACTCCAATACTAAAACTTGTCTTGAGAAACTCTTATACATGTTTTTATTTTCTTTTTCCAGGAAAATTGAGCATTTTTATGGTCTCTAAATTTAAACTTGATTTCAACATATCTAAAAGCTGAAATATAAGAGCCCATAAAAATACTAAATTGTGCTGAAAAAAGAAACCCCTTAGTCACCATTTGAGAACAACTCACTTAACGACGTCAAAATTAATCTAAGCAATAATTGGCGGTAATTTAAAAGCTAATATATTCCGAAATTTTATTCGAAAATGATAATATAATTGCACATACAAAATAATTAAAAATGTAAGTGGTGTTCTACAAACTAAGCTTAAGGCGATCCACTAGTTCACTACTGTGAGAGAGGTTTTAGGGTGGCACACCTGTTTCCGGCCATACAAGAGCGAGACAGGTGATCCCGCATATAAAAGGAGATGCAGGCCTCTCCTCACCCTCTTTTTCCAACCGCCAGCACATTAGATAGGACGTATTCATAGCCATTATTATAATAAATATCCATATCGCCAATACGCGCTTTATTAATAAATAACCTCGCCTACACTCGAGTCTGTATTTAACAACTACTATGCCGTGGATAGTAGTTCTTCGGTGGACGCCATAGGGGTCACTTTGAATAACCGAATTCGTCGACTGGCGGCCGTATTGTAAAATATCAACGCGAAAATGCATATTTTATTTTATTTTGGGAAGATTGGGTGTAAATATCAACTTTTTTTGCGATTATTATAAAATAAACTGAATTTGCCACATTACACAATAAAACCATATCCGAAAAGGGGTTTATAAATAGGAGAGTTTGGACTTGAAAGTGTGTTTTTAAAACCTCATACTTTATTTTTTTATAGGCTTATTAAAAAACTTATAAAAAAAATGACCGATATTTTTAAGGGCCAAGGTATGTTCTACACGCAGTATTTAAATGAAGCATCTACAATACTTCTAAGCGATCAAATTTTCAAAACAAAAACATATGATTTTGCATTATTTACTATGACTTCATCTTAATAACAATAAATAAACTATTTTGATTTGGGTGCGAAGGGAATCCGCAACTCCCGACATGAAATCAATAAGGAACTCCAGTGAAAAATATTATGGCTTTAAAAAAATATATTCATATAGACCAATAAACGCTGATTTTGAATATATTAGTTTTATTAATAATATTAAACGCTGAGTTTTTAAAAAAATATTAAAAAGTCCATTTTTAGTCGGGTCGTAAAAACACGCCGTCAAGTTGGCATTATTGAAATTTTAGTGGTGACGTCACTGTTCAACGTGTCGTGACATCACCGTAAAGTCATTGTATGGGAATGTATGATATGACACAAGCCATCCTATTAATTTATTCCTTTATTTACATACTGTTTATAGAGATTGAGTTGTTGTGTTTATTGAAACATTAGTTAGGCCTAAAAAATGTTTCAAAAATAAAGGTATCTCTTATTAGTTTATCTCTATTAGTGAAAATATTCAAAAACTACTGCACAAAAAAATAGGAATGCTACTTCTAGGGAGAATACTTCGAACAACGAAATTCAAAATGGCGGTAGTTGATCAGCTGATGCCCGATCCTATAGTAATTTTTCAGGAGTGATGACGTCACACAATTCCATATATACGGTGGTTTTCGGGGGATCTTGAAAAATTAAAACTTTGACAATTATTTTAACTATTAAAACTTAATCTAAAAAAAAAAACAAAAATGCAGTCATTTAAGTTAGAAGGTCATTATTCATTGAAAAGATAAAAAAATTGGACTAGAGTTCTCTATTATGTTGGTTTTTATGGGTCTGTCTAACACATTTTTTCTAATTTTTTCTTTGTAAAACAGTCATTTTCGTAGAGGTTTCTTGCATAACGACGGTAAAATACACCTTCAATAACGAACTTTGATTTATTTTAACTTATTACCTGCTGCAGAGCTTTCCGCGATAATTCAATTAACTTGGAGTGTAAAATCAACTAGGAACTGAATAACTTAAAAACTAACTTCCCTTAATGTTTATTCAGTCAACAGAAATCTCCGAAAGGCGACACACAGTGTAAAGTACTCCACAAGGTGAAGAGGTTGATATTTCCAAAAGACTTGCTAGAAAGTTTAATAAATTTGCGCTTTCCAGGTTCCAATTCCTATATTAAAGACTTTGAATAAGATACATAATAACCAATCACAGTTTCACAGGTCAAATGGTCCAATTAGTTGCCATCTACTTCTCATATCATAGGAAGAAATGGTTTTCTGAAATTGAACTCAAAGTTACTTCTTCTATATTCGCAAATTCACTTTGGCGTCATTTTAATTAAATGTAAACAAATCACTTTGAATACTTCAATTAATTTTTTTTTATATCAGTACCTACTTAATTTTATTAATTAATTTGTTTTTCTTATTTGGATAACTTGATTGTTTTGTTTTAATTTATAAAAGTTTTTAATACGTATTAACAACTATACATATTCTAAAATAATTTTAATTTAAATATTTTATTTTATTGTTTTTTTATTACCTTTAACTAATTATTAATTTCTCTTTGTTGGGTTTTTGTCTAGTACTTATTTGTCTTTACTTGCTTTTGTACTTGAAATGACTAAAATAACTTGTTATTTTGTAATGTTTAATTGTAACTTGACGGAGAAATCATCGGTTTCGAAATAAATTGAAAATTTTGATCAAAGTTTATGTTTATCTGATACAAATAAATATAAGATAAACTAAATTTGTATACATACATAGGTATATCGTCAATTATATTTATATCATAAATTAATAAATAAAAACTATTTTTTTTGTTAAATTTATAGAATATGTAGAATGAGTCTATGCCGTTAGGATATTTTATGATACGTTTTGAAGGTAGTGGAGAGGGGAAAGAGATGGTGAAGAGGAAGATGGGGATGTTCCTGGCTATTCAGATCTGGTCACCAAATACGGCTAAAGTATTTTAAAGTAATAGTGATACTGAGATACTGAGATACTGAGGCACTGAGAGTATCTTCCACTATGAAACGTGCCGCAAATATGTTATATATTATTTTTAATTAATTAATTGTGAAATAATAAAAATTAATCAAAATAAGCAAGCCAGAATTTGCAGCCGCGACCTTCGGATTGCTAGTCGTGAGCCTCATCTCTCGACTAGGGAGGTTGCCATTTACAACATTTGGAGAGTATTATACCACTGGAGCACTTTTTGCCACACTATGGCACTATTTAAAATACCGGGGATTGCTTTGACGCCAATTTTGGCAAATATTTCTTCATAATATCTTTAAAAAAAAATTTAATATTCTTGAATATTCCGGCGGTATACACTTAACGTTTTAAGAAAGCTGAAAGAGCCTACTTCTTTTTATAAAATCAGTAGACGTCACTGCCCTTTGTTTTTTTTTAAAGGAATATTCAGGTTTACAAAGACGGAATTAAACAAAAATATCAGAAGAGGTCGCTGTCAAAACGCTTGCGTTGATAATGTAGTTTTTCATCGTGTTTTAGTCGATTTGTATACCAGTGTAATAGATTGAATAACAATGCTTAAAAATACGGCGAATACTTGCAATACAAAATTTTTCATGGTTGTGTTCGTGGTTACTGCGTAGTTGACTTACCGAATAGACCGTGTTTGACAATGGATTATTTTCAATAAATAAAGCAATAATCGCGTTAATTGGTGTTGTGGATTTAAGATAATTAATATATCTATCTAACGTGTTGCAGTTATTTTTGGTGAGTACGTTAAAATTTCCATTATAGCGTATTGAAATATTGGTATTATAATAATAATAATAATAATAATAATAATAATAAGCCTTCTTGCTTTACAATAGTTGGTGTTATAATATTACAATAAACTCAAATTTGATTTATATTAGTAAGTTAGCTTAGATTATGTTAGTAATATAAGTATATGTTTTAAAAATATTTATGAGTTAACAGGAACCCCGGTTTGGGTAAAGCCCTCCTCCAAAGATGCCCATTTTTGTCGGTCTTATGCTATGGAGTACCAGTTTATGCCAGTTGATCCTTTCAGATCGTCTTCCCAGCGGGCTGAGGGTCTCCCCTTCCCCCTCTTGCCTGATGGTCCTTTCCACTGGGTAACTCGTGTGGTCCATCTTCTGTCAGACATTCTCGCTACATGGCCAGCCCAATGCCATTTCAGTTTTTGAGCAAAGGTTAAAGCGTTTGTAACTTTAGTGATGTCTCTTATCTTTGTGTGTCTTATTTTGTCGATTTTCTTTATGTTTAACATGCTTCGTTCTAAACCTCTTTGACATGTATCGATTTTATTCTTGGCTTGTCTAGTGAATTTCCAGGTCTGGCTTCCATAAGTTAAGCTTGGTAGTAGACATGAGTTCATCACTTTAGCTTTGAGAGTTATTGGTAAGTTACTTTTAAATATTTCTTTTAGGCTCCAATACTTATTCCAGGTTTGTTGGACCCTTCTCTCTATTTCTATTATGTTACTATTTTTCTCGAAACTTATTCTTTTTCCCAGGTAGATATAGTTTTCTACATATTCTAAAGGGTTACCGTTGATAGTTATAGGTCTTATTTGTGTATTAGTCATTATCTTAGTCTTTGTTAGATTCATTTCTAATCCAACTTTCGCACTCGCTTGTTGTAGAGCTTCTATCATGGATTGCATCTCGTTGGCTGTCTCTGACAGAAGTATCAGGTCATCGGCGAACCTCAGATGACTTAGGTAGACGCCTTACTCAACTTAAATTCGAAAAATTAAAACAATTGACATTATTTATGCATTAAAACGCTTACTCGTTGATACGGAATATTTTTTATTCAAACAGTTAGATTTAGATTTATTATTACGAAAAGTGAGTATTTATGTCGGGGGAGACCAAAAAACATGCAAAAAATATGCATTTAACATTTTAATTTTGTTAAAATTAATTTGCTCACGCGGTAAGCCCATTGTTTCATCCTCGTTTTTATTTTAACATTTCATAGACAATGCTGCCAATCATAGAAAAAATATTTATGCGTAAAATAAAGTGAATGCATTATTGACATGTTTGTACCTGTATTTATAACAGTAGAACATGTAAAGAAATGTATTAGAATAATTACACACCCGCTAGACAAACCCTGCTTTGCCAAACAAACCATTCAAAACCTGGGATGATTTTAAAATTATGATGAAATGCGAGTTTATTTTTGAGAATTTATTTTATAAGATAGGTACTTCCGACAAATGTCATAATTGATTGTCTATTAGTTAAAAAAAGAACATTCCGTATTATCTGTGCATCAAACTTTGACAACAGTTCGTGTTATTATCCGTGAGGTGGACTAACTGCATATTTACCCAATTGACAACGTATCAAAAATCAGTTTTCTTACATATATTTGTATGTCATCATTATGAATCAACTTCCTACGCGAGTTTAGAACTTGAAAATCCTGAGAATATTTCCGTTTACAATGTTTATGATTTTTTAATTTTCTTTCTTATAAATCCTAAAAATATGAGATGATTATTTAAATATAGGTGAATTCATTAGCTATATAGCACTTCATTCGGTTTATGTGTCTTCGTATTAAAATTCAAAGGTATGATTTTTTTTTAAATGGATGGAAAATATTCAAAACGAGCACCAAAAAATCACTAGCAATACGAGGAAAAAGTTTTTATTTAGTCTGTCACTCGACTGGAAACGCAACTGCCTTCGAAGAAATTCTTGTCGATTTTCTACTGCCTCTGCTTTTCTATATGCCCTGAGGATGCGGTATTGATCTCCACGACGCCCCTCCGTGGTCGAGGCGTAAGGCTCTCGACTATGAATTTGGAGATAGTGATAAATTTTAATTAAAAATTTGTTAATTTTTATACAATTTAATTTATAATATGATTAGTGTTATTTCACAATTCATTGAAAATTATAAATACTCTCAGAATCGGTTTCGCGACTTATCAACCCGTGACAAATAATCCCCGATAAAATATACTACGGACAAAACATCCCCTAACAAAATATCTACTATCACCGAACTTAACCTAACCTAACTTGACAAAAAATTGGCCAAAACTGATACAGACGTCCAACAAAAATAATAAATTATTTTTCAAAAAAAGTAAAATGGAACAAAAATAATATAGACGTGTAAAGTAAAGACAATAATTTATTTTTTCACATGTCATCACTGGTCACCCAGCCAAGTAACCAACCAACCTTTACTCCGCCCCTATCTGTCCAATGCCTGCTGTTTTTTTGTGGAAAAAAAAATTATTAAAAATGTCACCGTACACCGATATTTTCAAATATTGTCAAGAATCACTGCAAGTAAGTCTAGTACATCCCTTAAGAGGGAATAACCAGACAAAATCGGGAATACGTCATTTTTAAATCAAATTTTAGACATATGGACTCTTTACCATATTATGTTCTTTTGTCTGGTAAAGCTGTATTTTAAATTTTGAGAAAATATGTTAATTATTAGTACAATAAGGTTTTACCGTAGGTCGTTGGCAGATTTGTTAATTTTTGAAACAAAATTTTGTGTTATACAACACACATTTCAAATCATATGCAGTAAAATAAATTAATAAATTATCTTGGAAAGCTGTGTTTCAGAATTTTAATTTTAGTTTAAATAAAATCATTTGAAAAAAGATCTGCACAAGTGTTTTGTGACGAAAATCCCACAGTTTGTCTATTTATTTACGGTCTTACAAACTAATCTATTTAAGTTTTTTTACATACTTATTTTGCTTAGACATTATTGAGCAATTATAAATAATTATAATCAAAAAATAATTACAAAAAGTACATAATTTTAATTGTTTTATCATCACGCCTTTCAGCTTTTTTTAAGGTAGGCATAAATTCAAACAAATTTTGAATGAAATAAAATCAATATTGAGTTATTATTTAAAATAGCTGGTACGGAGAATAATTATTCTTTCTCATTGGAACCGCCCTGTACGATCGTAAGAACATCTTTCGACGAAAATGTGCCCGGATTCATGAGGTGAGGTTTGTCTAGTTCTCGGCGCCTGGATACATTGACATACTGAACCTCGGATTCCTACCCGCCCCTCGTACTTTTTTCCTTCCCTGAACTTACTCTCCTTCCTTTCATAGAAAAAATCCTCAGCATCCTCAAAGATGAAATAGGCCATGCAGTAAAGTATTTTCCTCTGGACCTCCTGTGTGCTGCAAAAGTAAAAACAAAAACAAACAACAAAAAAACAAAATATTTTTCATAATTGAGATTGGTTCTAGCTTTTCTTGACTGAGGAGTAGTTATAATAACATGTATTGATTTGTCTCTGTATTGAACAGTTTTAATACAAAGCAAAACTTCTTGATCCCCTTGGTTCCGTTCAACACTCAACTAGATACGGATTAGCTCATAGCCCGGAGCACTATTGAGATATATCAAATCGGCTAGGAGAGTGCTTGTTTCGCCTGGGCTTAAGCCACGGGCGAGGGGTGCGGATGGGGGCGGTCTGTACCCCGCAAGCCTCAGAGGGCTACAACCCCCGGTCATTTGGGGGTCGGCTATCGGTCTCACAGACCCCGTGATTTACTGGCGGCTGATTTGGGTTTTGTAAACAATGCAGCGGTAGCCGAGTGATGGCTCCGAACGGCTTGTTAGATGGGCTACATTATTACCTATGGTCGGACAAGGGTTAGGCTATGTCCATTGTTTGGAGTCCGGAGGTAAATCCGTGCTTGTTTTTAAATCTACTGTTTAATTGGCATTAATCCTGATCAATGTCGGGGCTTAATGGATTGTTAGTTGGAGGATAATTTTGAATATTTGGTAATCCTTATTTATCTCTGCCATGTTATCGGCGGTGTAACGGCAAAGGCTTCGAATTTATATCTGCAGATCATGGGTCGTTTACATAAAAATTATGAGTGATATAAGTGATCATAAAAAATAATCATTAAATATGTTAATTTTGGATGTTTGTGCAAGGGTAAAAGGTTGTTTGTGCATGGTTTGTGAAAGTAATCCTACTAATATTATAAAGGCGAAAGTTTGTATGGATGTATGGATGAATGTATGTTTGTTACTCTTTCATGCAAAAACTTCTGAATGGGTTTTAATGAAACTTTACAATAATATATATCATATATCATGATAATATATAGGCTATAGCTCAGAGCTCTGGCATTATGAAATTTGTATAAAAAATTGCAATATATGGCACAATTAGTAAGATATCTATAATTCTTCATTCGACTCAATTTATTAGGGGAGTACTTCAAATAAATGCGGGAGGCGGGAGGGGGACGGGGGAGGTTTTGGAGGGGGAGGGGGGGAAAGGTGGAGGGAGAGGGGGAGGGGGGAGAGGGGCAGGGATAGGGGGGGTGGGTGGTCAGGGGGAGAGGTTAGTGGAGGTGGGGGAGAGGGAACCCCTCTAATACCATGCGAGCGAAGCCGGGGGAAAAAGCTAGTTGTAAATATTCCTGCATGGTGCGTAACATTATTCAACTTCAATGAACTTTTAATTTTTTAAGTGAAACTTCTATAGCTTCGTTGTGATTTGAAATTCGGATGAAACGGAAGTACGTCACTAAAATTTAATATTTGACGGTCCTTGTTCTAATATAATGCGGTGAATACATGGTTACGCGCCAGCCTCCAATAGCGCAGCGGATAAAGCGTCTGACTCTCAGCGCCCAGGCAGACATTCAGCAAACAGAGGCAGAGGTTCGAATCCTACTAAATCCAAAAAAATAAACATCTTTATTTTTATTTTCTTCTTAATCTTCAAACCACTTTAAAATAAACAGGCAAAAGAAAAGAAAGCGACATATAGCAACTTTCTTGTTTCACTTGTTGTACTTGCCAAATACCTGAAGGATTGAAAACTAATATTTATTTTATTTATTTATTTATTAATTTTCAACGCCCTGATGGGCTTTTACATGACAAGATTATAATACAGAGACAGTTTTTTTTTTAATAAAAAAGATGAACTATAAAAATATAACTAGTAGGTAAACATCATACAGATAAATTTAGGAATGATAGTGCATTACAATAAAAGAGATAGTTTCCAAGTTGTAAATGACATAGAAATAAACTAGTAGGTATGTTAGCAATTACAAAATTTACAGGTGACTGATTAAATGTCATGAATAATACATGACAAAATGCAAGATACATAAAAAGAAAACGTTAACAAGTGTTTACATTGTAGATTAATATACAAATACACAAATATATGCAATAGACCCTAGGTGATGCTCCTTAGATATCAAAATATTCTACATAAAAATATTGTTCAGATATTTCTTAAATAACGGTAAACTTATATTAAATACATCGATATTTGAGGTGTATTTGTTCCCTAGTGTGTGAAGTCGAGAAATTGATGCATGTGTGTGATAGTTGGTTAGAGAATTATTGTTACAGAATAATATGTTTTGCCTTGTCGCTCGGGTTGGTACCTTAAAGTCAATGAGATGCAGGAGTTCGCAACAGTTTAATTCGGAGTGAATAATTTTAAACAAAAAAGTTAGGTGAATTATTTTTCTTCTGTTTTCTAGGGAATGCAATTTAAGTGTATTTAGTAGGAATGTATAGTTAATGTGTTGAATAGGTATATGTAACTTGAAGTTAATAAATCGTAAAAATTTGTGCTGAACTCGTTCAATATTTTTTATATGAATTTGATAATATGGGGACCAAACGATGGTATTGTATTCCAGCAAGCTGCGTACTAGTGACAAATATACAATTTTAATAGCTTCTAGTGAATCAAAGTCTTTGATGGTTCTGATTATAAATCCTAGTGTCTTCATGCCTTTGTTGGTTATTTCTTGTATGTGGTTTATAAAATTTAATTGGATGTCAAATAAAACTCCAAGATCCCTGATTTCTTTGACTTTTTCTAAGATTTTGTTATTTATTGTGTATTCAAAAGATAACGGGGTCTTTGTTCTACAAAATGTTAGTGTCTTACATTTATCGATATTGAGGAATAAGTTGTTTGCAACACACCAATTGTGTAATTTGTCAATGTTTGACTGTAGGATAAGGCAGTCTCTTATATTAGATATTTGTTTATATAATTTGATGTCATCGGCAAAAAGCAGAACTTCTACATCGTCGAAACAACTTATTATATCATTTATGAATATAAGGAAAAGGATGGGTCCGAGATGACTCCCTTGCGGTAGACCACTAGTTGCATAAAATAACTTAGATTTGGAGTGTTTAATTTTGACAAATAAGATTCTGTTAGACAAGTAACTTGAGAACCAATCGAACAACTTGCCTCTCAGTCCTATGGCATAAAGTTTTCTAAGTAATAATTTATGTGATACTTTGTCGAAAGCTTTGGAAAAATCTGTGTAAATACTGTCAACTTGTTTTTTTTTGTAAAATATTCTGTAATATAGTTATGGTAAAGTAACAGGTTAGTAGCAGTTGACCTACCAGAAACGACAGACCTATTTTTAAAGGCGGTGATCATTGAATTATAAATTACTACAGACCAATTTCCTTATTACCTTATTTGGAAAAAAATCTCGAAAAATATATTGCAATATACTTAGACGCATATTTAAATAAATTTGGTATCATTGACGAATGTCAGTACGGTTTCCAGAAAAAAAAGCTCTGACGCACTACTAAAAAAATTTAATAAATTCATAAACACCGAACTAACTCTCAAATACATGTACTTGTGCTCTTCATTGATTTCTCTAAAGCCTTTGACACACTATCACATAAACAAATAATAACGGCTCTACAAATCATTGGAATCCGAGGTAAACTGCTTACTCTCTTTAGTAACTACTTATCAAATCGAAACATGAATGTAAAAATATCGAATGTGATGAGAAAATCTAAAGTTATAAGGTCTGGTGTACCACAGGGGTCAATTTTGGGTCCAAAATTATATAAAATTTATGTTAAAACTATGTCGAAACTATTTCGAAAAGCGCGTAGATTCATTTTCGCAGATGACACCGCACTTATAGTATCAAATGAAAATCCACAAATAGCGATTCAAGAATTACAAACCGACTTCGATGAATTGCTAAAATGGGCACATGATGTAGGATATGTTATAAATGTAAAAAAAAAACAAAATACATGTATATCAGATCACCAAGTTTGAAAATATGGAATATTCCGAATCTAACCGCACATAATTTTGAATGCATCCATAGGAAAATAACAATAAATTGCCAATGTGAAAAAATAGACTTTGTCAAGAAATATACTCGTACTTACCTGGGATTAAAAGTAGATAACACATTTTAAATGCGATAAGCAAGTTACTAAAATATATTAAGAGCTCTAATGAACAATTTCTATAAATTAAAATTTGTCTTGCCTCATAGCACACTCAAACTAGTGTATTTTTCATTGGTGGAATCTATTCTCAGATATGGAATTCGAAGCTGGGGAAATACAAGCATGACTTATATTAAGTACGTACAAAATTTGTGAACCTCTATCGTAAAACAAAGTGTATCCCCCAGCATATACAGACAAAGACACAATGTGCAACTCTTATATTGTGCTGAAGGCATGCTCTCAATAATTTTGCTTTAGAGGTAAATGAGAATATAAGCTTGAGGGAGTGGGAGACAGATCGAGAAATAAAAGGCGTCAAGTCAATGTAGTGAGTCAGTCTTTATTGTGGCTACGTAGCGAAGGTCGGTGAAGCGGTAACATGATGTAATGCAGGGTGCCGTAGATGAGATGCTGCAGGCGCTCGGAGGAGATGGAGATGGAGTGGTGAAGGTCAGCGAGTTGTTCGACACCATGGCGGTGGAGCCTATCTTCCAGGCCGTCGCTCGACGCTTTAAGTCGCGGAGATGAACGGTGTGTGGCTCGGTGAGCTGAGCCACCAGCAGGTAGTCCAGGCGAGGCGGAGCGTGTTTCCATGGCAGCGAAGCACGGTGGGCTTCGGGGTGCCATGAAACGGTGAGCTGATCCCTTGGCTGAAGGTGGCGTCAAACCTTATAAGTCGCGGGATGTAGCTGATCTCAGGAGCTGAAGACACGATAGGCCTTGTAGCTGAGACGTGGTGATGAACCTCGGGAAGCTGCCCTGGATGTGTAGAGCACTGCAGGAGCACTTGTGCGGAGATCTGTTAGTGTGAGACTGACTGAGCTAGCGCCGAGTTTAGTCGCTTTATATATACCAGCGCGACCGGTGGAGTAATGTTCCATTCGCCGGCAATGTGCACACTGGAAGGTACTGGAACATACGCGGTGCCGAATATTCAGGCGGCTTGTAAACTCTAGACCTTTCTAGGCAGTGGCGATATTATTATCGTCATTGGCGCGGCAGGCGGCCAAAGTCCATCCTGCCATCGCGTCGTAGGTAGATAGGTACATAGGTGAGTGGCTTGCCAGCGCCGCGCGAATATCAGATGTTTCTCGATTTGTCGCCACAAGCTTGAAAACTGTAAAAATGTGGCTTATCAATGAAAAATCTATGTATCTGTAAAAAAAAAAAAAACAGAAAAAAAGGAAACATTGGTGATGTAATGGCAGTTAATTTTTAAAATTATTTTTAAATATTTGTATCTTTTTCTTAAATTATACCAAATCTCCTATTTTATTAAATTCTTCGGGAAGATTGTTAAAATATTTTATCCCAGTAATATATTATAAACAAAAAAAAAAGAAAGATTGGTAATGTTATGGCAGTTAATTTTTTTAAATTTTTTAAAAATATTTGTACCTTTTTCTTAAATGAATACCAAATCTGCTATTTTATTAAATTCTTCGGATAATATTGTATCCCATTGTATTGGTTGTTATGTTATTGTGTTGGTTGTTATGTTATTGTATTATCCCATTGGTTGTTATATTATTTTTTATTACATTTTCTTTAAATATTTGTAACATTAAATCTTTTTACAGATGTCTTCAATTTCCTTTACATTTTTGAAATTACACATATTATTACCTTAAGTGGAAGACTCAAATTACCAATACTATAAATAGATTAAGAAAACTTATATACATATTTATTAATTTAAGAAATATACTTAACTTAAAAATTCTTAAAAATATATACTATGCTCTAGCCCATTCGATAATGCAATACGGTATTGTTGCATGGGGAGGAGCTTACAAAACCTCAATTTTACCGTTGGAAATTACTCAAAGATTAATAATCAAAATTATTACTAAGAAACCATCAGATTATTCAACCTCTCAACTTTTTCAAGACTTTCAAGTCCCACCTCTAAAAAATACATATATAAAAAATACACTGCTTCAAATACACAAAGACTATTCTAATAAGTCGCACCACGCCATGGTCCGCGTTGAGAGCAATAGGCAAAACACAGTGGGTCGCTTGTGTACGCCATTAATGCATACCAGTTTTGCACAACACTACTACACGTACAATGGAGTGGTGTGGTTTAATCAACTAGCAATAGAGCTGAGATTAGAACCTGACTACAATAAATTCAAAAATAAATTAAACAATAATATCTTAAATAATTTAGCCACTTAGAACCGCATTAACCTTTAATTAACAATACTTATTCAAAAATTTATTTTAAATTATTATTTTTTTTTAATATTATTTTATTTTTTTTACACATTCGATTTATGTAAGTACGTAAATATAATGTATGTGTTATAATTTTTAATTTTAATTTTTTTAATTTAAAAAATATATATATATATTTTTCTCTTCCCTTTACACACGAGTAGTTACACTCTCGTAAAGGTTATATATTATATACATATATATGTTTATACTGTTTATAATCAATGTTGCATGTTAGTATTTAATGATTTGAGTTGAATCCGTTTGTAACCTGAAAATGTAATTACTCATGATTATATTACATGTATATGTATATAAAAACTATAAAAAAAACTATTTTTTTTATACTTCTAATATGAACGAGTGTATATTGAGGTAGAACCTACAGAAAAGCAGCCATGTGGCAGCTTCGCGGGACTACCGATAAATTGTTTAAATTATATATTTATGTAAACTATGTTATTTTTGTTGGAATAATAAAAAAATAAAATAAACTTCAACTGCGTTTGAATTGTACATTGATTTTTTTTTTAAATTAGAACTACTTATAGTATCAGACAAGCGATAAAGTGGGTACTAATGTTATTTTATGAATTAATAATTCTTATTCGAAAAGCGTATTTGTTGTTTTAAAATGCTTATATGAATTAACAGAGTGAAGGTAAGACCGAAACTTAGGCCTAGTGGACATACTTTAGCGACCCGTTCACATGCATATTCTTTGGATGGCTATCCTTTAAGAAATACCAAATTTATTTTACGTATACCAGTGTATAAACATATCACCTTCATTTTTAAAATTTCATTGGATAGGTGTGGTAATTTTTCCACTTCTCTAATATTCGGTTTGAAAATTTCTTCTTTCGAAAGGCAACGAAATTTCTAAATTTTGAAACAACCTTTTTTTAAACGACTTCGAAAAGGAGGAGGTTCTCAATTCGACTGCATTTTTTTTTTTTTAATGTTTGTTACCTCAGAACTTTCGACTGGGTGAACCGATATCGATGATTCTTTTTTATTTGAAAGCTGGTGCTTCCCGTGTGGTTCCATTTTAATTTGGTCCAGTTCCGACGATGGCGTCTACGAGAAAACCATATATGTCTTAAATAATTTGCATTAAGTATATAAGTCTTAAATGATTCTTTTTTTATTGGAAAGGATGTACTTCAAGGGTAATTTTTTTAGAGTTTGGTTAGGTTCTGATTATCGGATCCATGACAAATTAACGAAACTCGGCCGAATTTCTTAATTTGACCCTAACGTCGCTATGATCAAATTATGTCTGTCTCATATGAGCAGCACGTTTAGTAGGTTTACCCATGTTCAGACAAACTAGTTAGTGTACTTCAGATTCACTAAAAATCAAAAAATAAACAAAAATTTTAACAAAACAAAAAAAGACTTCAAAAAATGCACTAAAAAGTAAAAAAATAATATTTTCGTATTCTTCTACAACTTCATAATCAACTTACTTTTTCTAATCATCAATATGTAGGTACGATTGATTATGAAGTTGTAGAAGAATACGAAAATATTATTTTTTTACTTTTTGGTGCATTTTTTGAAGTCGTTTTTGTGTTTTGTTAAATTTTTTGTTTATTAATAAATACTTTCAACATCACATATCCTACAATTATAACATCCCGAGATTTTTACGGATTTACATTTTTATAAATATAACAACTTCAGTGAAAGAGCAGTGAGAGCTCTCTTTCTATGAACTGTGGTAGAATTTTTTCTAACTTTATTTATTTTACAACAATTATATTTATGCATATATGTTTTAACCGTAGTGCGCAATGTAACATCGTTCTTTTGAAATATAAGTAGGTATGTTATATTACAGGCTGCTATATTGAACAATGAACCACTATTGAAGTGTTCATATGGGGATTAGGCAACCAACTTGTAAACTATTGCGGTTATCTGGTCCATTTTGGATACTTCAAGAGCTGTTATTAGAGTTTCATTACAATACAAATCATTTGAAGTGAAGTTAGTCTCAACCAATCAAAACATAATTTGTGCATTGCTTAAATCTAAATTTGATTTAACTAACGTACGTACTACAGTGTTGATACCGAATATGGTATCTCAACACGAGTTAAATTATATTCCAATAAAATAGATTTTTATGAAGAATTAATTGAAACAACATATTTGATATAGATCATCCCAAGTGGTTCGCTACGTTTGAAGACTTAGTATATGGATCAGGGTTCATGGAGTGAAGTTTGGCCAGGTGTTGGCAGCGGATGAGTCTCTCCACTAATTGTGTGTAGGGGGGGGGGGGGGGTGAGAAGCTTTGACCCCTCCTTCCGGACTCTCAAACCATGATCTTTCACCACAGTGAGGCAGATGGATTCACACTTCCTTCACTCCTGAACACACAGACTCACAAACACCTAAATTCCAACCTAATGCTCATACAATTTTTTCCATTCCATGGTTTTCTCTCTTCCCTTTCCTTGAGACACCCTCCACATAGCATCATCAAGTGAGACGTAAGCCGCGAGAGAAATTATTTTCTTTATGGAGTTAACTTTTTAAAAAGACGAGGAATCCTTTCTGACTTTGTCCTCTGACTGTCGCGTCCGCAACATATCCTGAAAGAATTTGAAATTAAAACACTTTTGTACTTTCTTCCACTAATTTATATTTCACCAGGACCGAATTCATCCTTGCAAAATTGCAAAAAATAACGGTTATGATAGCAGAATAAGTGATAATTTAATAAAAAAGAAGAATAAAAAACTCACCTTAGCTTCAATTACATATGGCCTTACGCCAGACAAGGAGATAGAAACAAAGCGATGGAATAAAATACCGTACCTTGGCAAAATATCAAATAAAATTTCAACATTAATAGACAGTGATAAAAAATGTAAGACAGCCTTTTATAACGTAAATTCTTTGGGTAAAATATTTATAAACAATAAAGATAAAAGGGATAATCTGGAAAACTCTGGAGTCTACCAGGTGAACTGCTCGAACTGCCCTGCATATTACGTAGGACAAACGGGAAGAGCAATATCAACCCGTATAAAAGAACATTTCGCTAGTTGGGTTAATCAAAAAGGGGATCTATCGAATGTCGCCTTGCATTTACTAGAAAACCAACATACTTTTGATTAAGATAGAGATGTCAAAATCCTTCATGTTTGCAACAAAGGACAAAAATTAGACAGGTTAGAGTCACTAGAAATTAATCGCCTAACGAAGAAAATAGATCGAAAATACGTCATGAATAAACAGTTGGAACATAATGCTCAATCACCATTAATATACCCATTATAATTCACTTAGAATAATTTTACTTCAGAGAGCAGTGGGGTAATTTAAGTATGTAATTTAAAAATGTAATAACCCAAATACACGGAGAATCCTATTAATAATAAATACCATAGTGCATCAATATTTGTCAATTAAGCCCTGAGCAACAAGGAGGGAATAACCCAACATTACCAAAATAAAATATCAGTTTTCACAAACCTTTTAAATTATATAAATTCAAGTATATTCATTTGAAGTAAAAATATCTATTTAATATGTAACATCATTCATAATTTTAATAATAAACTTTATAATTACCTGTATATACCTAAAATTAACAAAATAACTTATAATACCTTAAAATTAACAAAATAGAAATATTCATTATACAGAGACAATGTTGTGTACCCCTGCCTAAGAGTGTATAAATACCGTAGCATAAGAATTTCAACTACCAGTCTGAAAATGTCCGTAATAGGATGAAACCGGTCCTGGTGAAATATAAATTAGTGGAAGAAAGTACAAAAGTGTTTTTATTTCAAATTCTAATACAATGGAATTCCACCACGTATTATCAGTGCAAAAACTAGACTCATATCCTGAAAGACAGAAATCATCAGGGAAATTCAAAAAACTTAAATTAAAAGGAAAAAATAAACTTATAATTTTATTGCAAAACATCTTCAATTCCCCAGATAATCATTTTAGATTTTAACGGCCAAACGATTTACAGTGATTTATATTTGTAGTATTATGCCGTGTTGCACAACCTCCCTCTTTAGCCAAAGTTTCAGATAGCGTTACAGAGTCCATTATTGGGATGATGTGATGATGGACAATGTAACGCTGTCTGAATCATTGTCCATCATAACATCATCCCAATGATGGACTCTGAAACGCTGCCTGCTGTTGTCTAAAGTGGGAGGTTGCGTAACACTGCAGAATACCCAAAAAAAATAATTCACGATACAATTTAAGCTTCCCCATGTGATGAATTGCATTAATCAACAGTGAATATAAGAAAATATAGCTTCCCACTTTAATTCAAAAAGAAAATACCAATTAATTATAAAACAGACACACCTGCGACATCTACCGGTTCAAAGTAAATTGAATTCTTGTTGACGATAGGGATCTACAATTAAGTAGATTGAGAGGTGTATTAATAAAAAAACCACAGATGGTATTAAAAATTGTCACGAGACAGGGAAAGACCCTTTCTTAGGCGCGATAATAAACACAAAGAATGATTAACCAATCACAAAAGTGGAGGGCGTGTTCAGATTTTGAACAAAGAAATGGACTTTGAACTAGGCAATTAATCAGAGATTTATGGAAAAAAATATCGTCATCAACCGAAAGATCAATACACTATAATGTAAACAGGGTCTCACGCCCGGTGCATCAGGTACAATGACCCTAGATTTAAGATATACAATCAGTGCAATGAAGGTGTTGACGACCGCCGTTAACGAGCAAATTAATCCATATTATGTTGGAAAAACTATGCAAGAAAATAACAAGAAAATTTTAATAAGAGGAAAATTAAAGAAAAGACGTGCAAAACATAAGAAAAACTACTGTAGGGATATTTAGTTGTATAACGAGTACATAGAAAGTCAAGGAGGCCAGATTAAGAGAAAAGCGTACATTTAACATTTAAAAGGAAGAAAAACGCTGGAAATTAGGGATGTCACTCTTGTCACGTCAGGGAAAACGATTTGAAAAGGAAATCTAATGGAAAAATTGGACGTTTAAACGGAAGTGTTTATTGAACAATATAAGATTCGACTTAATTTTGCGTTTTCAGACGAGTTTAAATAGATATCGTTATATATTTGGAATAGGGTGATCATTCTAGTTACATTGCGATAGACAAAGTATACAAAAAGCATTGTTTTACGTCAATTGTTTGAGGAGAATTCTATGAGAAATAAGACAGACTGCAAGGAAAAATGAAACATTATTTGAGTTGACGACCTCACACATGGTTCTGTTATTTAAACAACCAGAAAACGAACATGGTTTTAGGCGATTAAACCCATTTTAATGGCTTTTTGGACGATAAAAATCATCATTGGTCATATGGACCATTTAATTAAAAACGATTAGATTTTATTACCCTCGAATAAACGCTGAGTTATTGGTAAGTACATCGAAGTCCAGACCTAAACACATGTCAAATTTTAAATTAATGTGAATTCAGGGAAGAAAGGGACGGAATTTGGGGGAAGATCCATATGAAGTAATAAAAATTGACATATATTTAAGGGCCGAAGTGGAAGTGTCTCCTATAAAAATGTGGGAAATGATATATTAATTAGTAACAAATAGAAAATGAAATTTTCTATTGAGGCAGCAAACATCGAAAAACGATACGGATATCAGAGTAATGTACGGTGGAACTATGGGTGAATTGATACGGCCAAAGAAAGCAAAGAAAATCTTAAATTAACAATTAATAAAATAAATACGGCTGGAAATATAAAAAATCATATAATTGTGGAAAGCTACATGAGAATGAATGAGGAAAATCAAAGGAAGAACATCGTGAATAAAAGGGAAATAAGAGAAAATATGAAAATTCAAGTCTACGACATAAGTAGAGACAATACAGTTTAAAACTGAATTGATCCATATAGGTGGCGTGAGAATAAGAAGGAATTTAGAAAGAAGAAAATTGGAAAACGCATATTAAAGGTTTTGGCTTGAGTTTGTTCATGTTCTGGTAGCGATAAACAAAATTGAGAATCATATACAGTATATTGAAGACGTACCTATTATATTTTGAGAAAAAAAAAGGATACGAAAATCATGATATTTGAGTTAAATTCGTAAGACCATCGAGACAAAGGACGATGAGGCAATTTAAAACAAAGTAACTGAATCCGGACCTTGTAGAGATGGAAGTAAGAGACAAAAAGGAGTGATAACATGACAAAGGGATCTAAGTAGCATTACTCGATAATGGTGAGATAATTTCAAGGGTTTGCGAGTTGGTAGACATGAGATTGTTTTGTCACAGGAAATTCAGATACAATCTTTTGGACCTGAGAGGGGTTTAAAAGACAGGACTTAGTGATTTCTCGGGAGTCATCGGGGGTTTTGAAAAGCGGAAGTTTGTGAGGCGTGACGATACGTTCGGTAATGTACTGGTGGAAAAATTCTAATTAGTTAGAATCACAGGACTTAGAACAATTTCATATTCGAGCCAGTGTCTTATAAAGATTTAAAGAAATTAAAATCAGTGGGAATAGAAATAAAGTTTACGTTTTGTTTAATTGTGAAAAGTTAAAAAGTTCTGTAATAGATACAATTTGATTAGTGGAAAATTCGGTTTTTATAATCAATAAATATCATATTTTGGGACTTAGTAATTTCGCGACAAGTGTCGGTGTGGTAATTAAATAAAGTGATGTAATAATAATAAAAATTAAAAAGAAGTTATAAAAATTATGTGCGTTCAGTTTAAACGGAGAGAGTTCTACTAAATATCAAATATTTAAATCAATTAATTAAAAAAAAATAGTGCAATCAAAAGCGAGATAATAAATAAATAAGTGCACCCAATTAAATGGAAAAGTTCAACGAAAATCTTTAAGTAAATTGAGTGCTTCAAATTAAGTGCTAGTCTTTTATTAATTAAAGAAAAAGGTTGGTGTAGCGAAATAAAAATAAAAACCAGTGTTAGTTATCATAACGGTGATAGTTCCTTAAATAAAGTGCAAATCGAACGTAATAATTTATCACAGGATTAATCTAGTGTTAGATAAAGTAATAATAATAAATATGGACTTTGGAATAAATAATACAGATGAATAAATTGTTGTTAAATAAGATTGTGGTAACCTAATAATAATTATTATTTCGGAAAGTTTGATTAAATAGTGAAATACGTTATCTTACTGCAAAATAAAAGAGTTCGGTGATACAAGAATTAAATAATAAAAATAAATAAAATAAATAAAAAATAATAAAATAAATTTGTTAAGTTAACCAACGGGTTTTGAAAATATAATACATTTTGATTGATAAAGATTAGTCATCAATTAATTCAGTTTAGAGTCAACGCAATAGTGAAATAATGAATAAAGATGATTAATCTAGGTTTAGTTAGACAATAGTTGAATTAGGTAGAAAAAAATATATAAAAGGTTTGTCGTGTTGAACCCGACAGGAGTGGACCTTTTGGGGTAAGTCCTTACAAAGTATAAAAATTTCTAGAGACATGAACGAGGCAGAGGGCAGCTGATCGTCGGTATAAAATTTTATATTATTATAACAAAATATTATTTGCTTAATATGTGATATGTACCTATATTAAAATATTATATATATAAAATAGATATATTTATATATATATGTATATATATATATATATTCCAAGAAAGTTTAATCAAAAAGAAACACACTTATATTAAAAAGTAAAGGTATCGATCTCGAATACCTATCTTTGCATTTATCCGTAACTATTTAAAATAGTTATGTGTTTGATAAATTTCCAAGTCAAAGTTTTGTATATATACTATTTATTATAACTTCAGCTAATATAAAATGATCAAAAAAATGAGTTATGATATTAGAATTTACCTCAACTATAATAAAATTATATATATATCTGTGTATTTATGTATCGAGACAAAGTATATGTATGCATTATGACTAAATTTATCGGGGAAACAAATTAGACATTTGCGAGAAAGAAATAACCATTATTGAATTCGGAATGTTTAAAGGTAAACAAATGTCACGCGTTCTTGGATCTAGGTCACGAGGCCAGTGGGAATGTTGACATAACTAAAATTGTTTATAAAACAACTCGGTCAGTAGGGAACTGTGTTGAATGCTTTAGGAAGATGTCAATCTTAGGATAGGGCAACACCATAACGTTGCGCAATTATATATATATAAAAAAAGGGGTTAAACACAATCTTTAATTTGAACTTGAAGAGATATTTAGGATTGAACAATTTGAAAGTAATTAGATTTATTATAGGCTAGTCAAATAAAAGAACTTGAAGAGTATCATTTAACATTTGAGAAAAATTTAATGGATTAACTACTCTCCTAGGTAGCTAATAGGTACATCAAACATTTGAAAATCACGGGATAGTCAGATAAAAGATTATTAAAGAACTACATGAAAAATTCGGGGAAAAATTATGAAATAATTGCTCTTACAGGTATAAATAATTTACGAAGCAGTTGAAAAATCACGGGAGAGTAAAAATTTTACCAAAAGTTGAACCTTGGGGGAAAATTTAGAAAACAGTTCAACAATAGGAGGCAGTGGTCGCTCCTTAAAAAAACCCAAGGACCATTAACCTAACACATAATAGAGATGGCAATCTCTTAAAGAAAATTGTCAACCAAACCAATCAAAAAGCTTGGAATTTTCGGCACTCCAGAACAAACCGAGATAATCTCTTAATCTATTAGTATTTATTAATATCACCCACCTTTAATATGTATATATTCGGTCATCGGTTAAGGTTTTGTGCAGAATTCCTTTCCACGAAATCCGAGCCCGAAATTTGAGACTAGCTAGCCTCAAATTGAGGGTTATAATCCTACCCAAACGTATGTTTACATATATATCTTTCTATGTACTGTACATTGGATGATGTGGACCCGCTTACAATTAGCGTTTTAGACTCGACAGAGTTACTCTCACATCATTTCTTGTACGTGGAGGGAGGATTCACGACCCGTAACTTTACACAACACCGTGAGTATATGATTGCAGATAGGACGAAACCGGTTCGCCCTAAGTAAATAGTAGACCTTGGAGGAGTAGGAATTTGGGGGTTTCGGGACTTAGGGAAAGACCTGAATGACGTGCACGACGACATGGAAGATTGACAGAACAAGGTACTAAGACCCTCTGGAAAATCGCGTCGGCTGACTGTGCGAAGTTCTAGTTGATCCTTGACCATCCTGTTAACTTGCAGGAGGATAGGAGCCAAATTTTCGGCAGAAAAAGGGTATTCTGAGTTCGTCTAATATGCAATCTATTAATTACATTAACCTACTAAACCCATCTTTATATGTACCTTATAGCAGCTGAATCGGATTGGAGAGATGACATGCAGATACAAAACAATCATAATCATATTTACTAACAATTAACCATTTGAGTCATACTTAATAATTTGTTCAATTAAACATGCGTAATTCGATTAGTACAGGTTATTTACGAGTTCGTTAGGATGTAGGGAAACATAATAAGCGACGGAGGAAAGTTAGCTCTTTTAGAGAAAGTATTTAAAGTTAGATTTGCAAGAGAGAGACCAATACAGTTTGAAACTCAACGCTCTGTCCAGAATCAAGAAGTTACCACAAAATGAAAGTAATTAAAGTCCCATATCATAAATCAAAAAAATTACACAACGTTTGATGGAGTTTAATTACAACATAAATACGAAAATATTTACGTTCAAGGTCGTAAATAACGTATTAATTAGTTAAGTACATATATCTCTAAAGGTATATAGTGCAAGGGAGCTTTAAGTAGCTTCCTGTAGTTATCAAAGAAAATAAGGGTCCAATTTTCATGAAGGCTTGTGTGACGTAGGGAAGGAATTTTCCATCCCTACTACACACATGCAAAGCCTTAAAAATTTAAATATCGATCAGAGCCAAGAGAAAAGTTCAAGAAAACTTGAAGGGATGAAAGAATTCCAAAAATATTTATATATTTAAAGGAATAAAAGGGGGAAAGGAGAAGTATTATCACACCCATCACAAATGCAATCGTACAATCTTTCAATTTGGGAGGAGGGTACCGCCGCCCCAGGAACCATTTATTGGATAACCAACACCCTGCCATAGGTCACCTTAAGTGGATCGCTACGTTTGGTGACTTAGCAGGAGTGCCCGGGTTCATGCAGTGAGAGTTGTCCGGATCTTGACGGCGGATACGTCTGCCCACCAGCTGCCTGGCAGGTCGGATTGAGAGAGAATAGTTGAGGGAGTCCCTTTGACTTCTCCAGCCGTATTCTCTCGGAACATACGTCACTCCTGGACACACTGACCCCCAGATTCCTACAAACCCCTCATACTCTTTTCCTTTCCAGAACTTCCTCTCCTTCCTTTCCTAAAAATACCCTCCACATAGCATCCTCAAAGATGTCATAGGCCCTGAGGGGAATTATTTTCCTCAGGGCCACCTGTGAGGAGCTAATGTAAAAAAGGCATAGACAGTTTTACAATCACAAAAAAAATTACAACATAAACAGGTACCCACATAATATCGTTGCGTTTTCTGACATCATTATTAGATTACCGTCTCCGCTTCATATTCATGTAAAGTTTCCTTGTCAGTAACATCCACGAGACCATCTTGTACCGCTAATGAAGTGAAGTGATCCTACTTCTGACACCAGTTGTTGTTCCGAGTGACCCTTCTCCGGCAGCGTACGGGCAAACTTTTTACATTAAACAAAAGCCCTTATCTGACGAAGCTCGGAAGTAGGCTGTACACAGTATACCATACAATGAACACGGCGTGGGTTGTGTTTCTTTTCAGAACAACAATGTCGGAAACTGATAAAACTTTTTTATTATTTTGCTGGGTGATTTATTTTCATTTATTTCACGTAGAAATTCGTATATTCAGTAGATGGTGACAGTATAAAGTGATATGTGCTAGTGTTCATCCATTCGTGACATACCTATAAAGATGTTTTCTGGGTGACCGGACAACTCAGAATGAACTAAATCTCAACGCTTCCTATGAAAAGTCATTAAAAATTATGAAAAGAATTGGTCAAATAGTAAAAAAAATGTTAGGTTAGATTACGGGCTATTTTTCAAATTGTTTTTTTTTCAAAGCTTTTAATGACTTTTCAAAGAATTTTTGAGTCTAGTTGATTCTGAATTGTCTTGGAACAGTTTTGTTCGAGCAAACTCTTCGGGAGGATGTAGCTAGCAAGCTCAGGTGAAAAACCACCATTGAGAATCTAAAATTTGTTAAAATTTTGTTTTTTTTTACAGCAGAGTCCCAGTCGAAAACAGTATGAAATATAGTTGTGAATGATGAATACTTGTAGCAAGTGGATGAGTTTGTTTATTTGAGAAGTATGTTTACGAGAGATGGGAAGGCTGATAGAGATATTGAAAGAAGGGTGAATGCAGGTAACTCTATTAATGGAGGACTGAACGCCGTTGGCACCAACAAAAAACTGTCGAAAGACGCGAAACTAGCCGTCCATAATGGAGTACTGGTACCTACCCTGATGTATAGCAGTGAGACATGGAACTGGCAGAGGAAGGATGAAAGTAGACTGAACGCTGTAGAAATGAGATCCCTGAGGCGTATGTGTGGTAAAACCATGTATGATCGTGTGAGAAATGTGGAAATTCACAAAGAATGCAAGGCTGATGTAAGCGTAATGAGTAAGATCAAGAAAGGAACGCTCCGATGGTTTGGGCATGTAGAGCGAATGAACGAGGAAAGGAGTGTAAGGAGAAGAAGCCCAAGAAAGACATGGCACGACCAAGTGAATCAGATACTTGAGACTTGTCAAGAGTCAGAATAATAGAAGAGCATGTATGGACGTTGTATGAATGTAAACGAGGCAAGGAATGTGTGCCAAGACCGGGATGTTTGGCGGTCCGTCCTCTCTGCCTACTCCTGCGGGGAAACGGCGTGATGGTTGGTTAGTTAGTTTGTTTTAGAGTCCCAGTTGATCTCATCCTTCTGGAATCAGAAAAAATATGGTATCCCCAATTAAGATATCTTTTGAGACTGATATTGGTGAGGAGAAGGAGATTTGAAAGATAAAGGTTGAGAAGTACCTGTCTATTCAAATCTTCTTACCAAACACGGCTAAAGCCAGTTTAAACAACAATTGAATTCTCAATTGTATCACCACAGCGATATCCACTGAAAAACAGACAGTGCAGAGGAATGCTCAACATATTTTATTTATATCTACATTGATTAGTTTTGAAATTATAAAAATTTACATCCGGAAAACCAAATATTATTTCATTTTGTATTGTTTTAGGGGCAAATACAGGCCAATAACGCATGACAGATAAAAATTTCTAGAGCCACCTGCAAAAATAATTGTATATTATTACATATGTATTTAGCTTGGGTGCATGAAATTAACTTTATTTCTCGCGAACATGTTCGTTAGAACATTAGGCGCCGCAGAGGTTCTTTTTTACGCAATTATGCTTGTTCTCTTCGTTATATTTTCACATGAGAATATCTAATTATGTTAATTGAACACTTTGTGGTGCTTTTAAAGCGTTGGTTCCAAAAATGTTACTCAAATTAAGAGGTATTAAAATTTACCATTTCATTTTTTTGTTTATTTTGATTCATTATCATTAGCTTATATTTTATAGTATAATTGAATAATGTTGCCCTCAATGGGTGACTCACCCGCGCTGAGGCCCCCAAAAATAATATCATTATTTATTAAGTAGTATCTCAGTAAACAGTAATTCATCGTGGTATTACAAAGAGAAGGATTAATTTTTTTTCTCTAACTGTAGGCTCTGGCGTCATGAAATTAGCACAGTGGTTTATTGTCTGAAGTTTCTAAATCAATTTAGATTTTTCCAGTTTTCAGCTTCATTTTAAATTTGGGAGGTGGTAATATGTACCGCCGTCTTGGAACCATTTTTTGGATAACCGACAAATCAATTTACAGTTGAATAAGATGATATGGTCTATGGATAATTATTCATAGATCACTTCAAGTGGTTCGCTGAGTTAGGAGGCACAGGAGTGCCCGGTTTCATGAAGTGAGTAATCTATAATATCAATATCTGGTTTTGCGTCTACACTTCGTGACGGGCCGGATCAGGATCATGAGAAGTCTCTCCAGCCGGACTCTCGACTCATCGCATCATACGTCCTGTTAAGAAATTAAAGTTGATATTTAGTTGAGCAAGGGTTGAAATGTTTCTCCGCTTTTAACAAAGAGGTCAGGCATAGTTGTGGTTCGAGGATTTACACATAGATGTCAGGTTGGCTATAGTCTTCCCTCCCAAATGGACCCTGTTGTAAATTTATAAATAGGATGAATTCATTATTTTCTACCTCTTTCTGCATTAGTTTGCCTTTAAAAGGAAACGTTAGATTATCAGTCCGTTGGGGGGATTTAATAATTTATTTGGATTGGAATTGTTGTACATTATTGCCAATAAATTAATTTTGTATCTACCTTGAATTTCTTGTTGAAGTTTTTGAAGACCTAAAAACTTACATTATTTGATTAATCGAATCAAAACCCTAACATTTGGTCCTTCGAGCCGGATTAACGATTGAATCGCGAGTGATAAAAGAACCAGCATCTTCAACATTCATCAAGAGAGATCTTCAGAGAAAAGGGCAAGTGACCAATTCCCATTCCTATATACCTTATTTTCCCAGGCAGGAGAGCATGATTGATGGAGTACATAACCGTATTTCTTTGTTTGTTTTAAATTTATTTAAAAAAAACGGGCTGATTATTGCTGTGGTGTTAAATTGATTTCATACCCAACAGCAACATTGTCGATAAAAATTGTTACATCAATGTAAAAAGAAGTTTTAGAATACTGAGAAAGCATTTTAAATTTCATAAATGATTAATTACGAATGATTATTTGAAAATCCGTAAGTTAAAATTCGAATTTTACCGCGAGGCGGTTGTTTAAACGCAGCCGTAAGCCTAACGCATGCGCGGTAGGAACAAATAACAAATAATATTATTCTTAATTTTGACAGCTAACGGGCTGTGGCATTTTGCGAGATAAGATTCATTTCATGGTTAAAATTCATTGTTTATCGGTTAATAAGTAAAATTCTGTGATCAAGGGCAGTGCACGTGTAGTGATTAATTACAAGTGATTATAATTTAACGTTTGTGTTCTGTGAGTACCTTATTTTTGATATTTAAAAAATGGATCTCAAAACATTAGTGGCCCAGAGGGGAATCTGTAAAGCTAAATTAACTCGATTCAACGAATACATCCAAGGAAATAATTTGTCGCAATCTGAAATTGAAGTCAGGTTAAAGAAACTCGAACCAATTTTAGATTCTTTCGATATAATCCAAGATCAAATTGAAGCGCTTTCAGCGGACGAATTGGCTAAACCATTGGAAAGGCAAGCATTTGAAAATTCCTACTATAGTCTTGTTGCCAAGGCTAAAGATAAATTGTTAATTAAGGTTCCGAATGCAATTTCACACAATATTAGATTGCCTATTTTAGAGTTGCCTAAATTCGACGGCTCCTATGAAAAGTGGTTAAATTTTAGAGATACTTTTGTAGCTCTGGTTGAAAATAACCCATCCTTAGAAATTATTCAAAAGTTGTATTATCTGCGATCATGCCTGGAAGGTGACGCGGCTAAATTATTGATATCATTGCCAAATCACCAAGACAATTATTACACGGCCTGGGAAATGTTGACCAGCCGATACCAAAATACAAAATTTATTATACATAAGCACGTGGAAGCATTATTCAAATTGCCTGAAATAAAATTTGAAAATTCCACAGCATTAAGGAATCTTATTGATGAATCCGAATTACATTTAAAATCGTTGAATAATTTAAATATACCCACCGAAAATTGGGATATTATTTTAATATATTTATTGTCACATAAACTAGATAGCGAAACTCGAAATCATTGGGAAACATTTGCAACCAAAGATAACCTACCTACATATAAGGAGTTTATAAAATATTTATCAGATCGCGTCCAGATTTTAGAATTTGCCGGGATTACTGAAGCAAAGGTTAATCAAAATAAAACATTCCCTGTCAAGTACAGAAAGGAAGCTATGATTTCATTAACGCCGCAAATGATAAAATGTATTATTTGCAAAGGCGATCATAGGATTTATAATTGTAAAAAATTCTTAATATTAAATGCTAAGGATCGAATTATAAAGATACGTCATTTAGGTGCTTGCTTGAAATGTTTGTGCCTAGGTCATAAACTAAAGGAATGTAAAAGTAAATACAACTGTCGAATATGCGAAAATAATTCGCACAATACATTGTTACATTTAAAAAAGGAAATAGATAATTCATCTCATAATAAGTCTCCTCAGAATAATGATACACAATCAACATCAAATAATGAAGTTTTAGTTACCAATCATTCAGCGAAGGTATCTAATAATTTTATTTTGTTATCTACGGCCGTTATTAAAGTGTTGAATAATAATGGAAACTTAATTAAGGCAAGAGTATTATTGGATAGCGGAGCGCAGTCTAATTTTATCTCAGAGAAATTCGAAGCTAGGTTGCAATTAAAACCCAAAAGTGCAAACATACCGATTACCGGAATACAAAACAGAATATTGAATATTAAGAAAAGTGTAAATTTAAGGATTTTTTCAAGCTATTCACCTTATGAAAGAGACATAGAATGTCTCGTTTTGAAGGAAATAACGAGTAATCTGCCGCAAATTTCTTTTCAGAAAAAGGATGCTAGCGTACCTGATGGTCTACAGTTAGCGGATCCTACCTTCTACGAAACAGGCTCCATAGATATGCTACTCGGAGCGGAAATCTTTTGGGAAATTTTGAAACAAGATCAACTACGAAATGGAGACTCAGGACCTGTACTGCAGAGAACGGAATTCGGGTGGCTGGTGTCAGGACCTATCGTCACAACAAAAACAAAAAGGCCAGTAAAATCTTGTCACCTATCATTAAATATATTACATAAACAAATGGAAAACTTCTGGAAATTAGAAGAATTCCCGCCGGTGAAGCACCGGAGCCATGAGGAGCGAGCGTGCGAGGAAATGTTCAAGGACACGCATAAAAGAAATGACGAAGGTCGTTTTATGGTAAGCTTACCGCAGCGCCCCTGTGTTAAACAGTTAGGCGAAACACTGCCTATGGCAGAAAAGAGACTTTGCAATTTGCAAAGAAAATTTTCTTCAAATCCTGACCTGATGAAAAAATATAAAGAATTTATGCAGGAATACATAGACTTGGGTCATATGACCCGGTGCGAGGCACCTTCTAATGAAAAAAAATATTATTATTTACCACATCATGCAGTAATAAAAGAATCGAGCACTACCACGAATACTCGAGTAGTATTTGACGGTTCTGCAAAATCATCCACTGGTATATCCTTAAACGATGCGCTCATGATAGGACCTGTTTTACAGAAAGATTTAGCTGCACAATTGATATGTTTCAGAAAGCACCAGTACGTGATAACAGCAGATATAGAGAAAATGTACAGACAAATATTGGTGCGACCCGAAGACAGGGATCTACAGCGTATAATATGGAAAAATTTCCCGGAGGAGGAAATTCAGCATTATCAACTTAACACCGTTACCTACGGTCTGGGGCCGTCTTCATTTTTGGCAACTAGATGCCTTGAGCAGTTGGGAAATGAAAATATGTCATCAAATCACAAGGTCAGTCAGATTATAAAGAATAATTTTTACATGGATGATTTGCTTACTGGTGATGAAACAGAAGAAAGCTGTTTATTAATTAAAGAGCAATTAATATCTATCATGGCATCCGCTGGAATGAACTTGAGAAAATGGCGATCAAATTTGCCCTCATTATGTTCAAAGCAAGAAAGCATGTCGGATATGATTATTAGTACAGATTCAAATGACAGCAAAATATTAGGCTTGTCATGGAATAACCAACAGGATAATTTCTTATACACGGTGAAGTTAATAAAAAATCCAATTGTTAGCAAACGACAAATGCTATCAAGCATTGCGTCCATATTTGACCCTTTAGGATTAATAGGTCCTGTCACTGTTGTTGCTAAATTGTTGATGCAAAAATTGTGGCAGACGAAGGTTCAGTGGGATGAGCCTATTCCACATGGCATGTTGAAGACATGGGAAGCTTATGTGAGTGAACTGCCTCAATTAAATAATTTAAGAATAGGTAGAAAGATTCAATGTCAAGATCATGTAAATTTACAGCTACATGGATTTTGTGATGCCTCAGAGAAGGCATATTCGGCCTGTGTCTACCTGATATCTACTGATAAATTGGGTAAGAGATACTCCAATTTGATAATGTCCAAGTCACGGGTAGCACCTTTGAAAAGCGTGTCTCTACCCAAATTAGAATTATGTGGAGCTGTATTATTGACAAAGTTAGTGAATTATATTAAAGAAGCCATATGTACACCGGATATACATACAACATACTGGTGCGATTCTCAAATAGTACTGTGCTGGGTCAGGGAGCAGCCTGCAAGATGGAACACTTTCGTTGCGAATCGGGTGGCCGAAATCCAGGAAACCAGTCAGCCGGAGCAATGGAAACATGTAAGGTCGGAAGACAATGCAGCAGATGTGCTCTCCAGAGGAACCGGTGTTTCACAATTGTTAATTTCCAGCATTTGGTGGCATGGTCCAGCTTGGCTGATACTGGATTCAGCGTGCTGGCCGAATGCCGACACATTTTGTATTGATCCACCAGAGATCAAGACAAGCTCGGTTCTGTTGTCTGCAGTGAAACAGGACTGGGACATTTTTAATAGATATTCTAGTTTTTCCAAATTACAAAGAGTAACGGCATACATTATTAGATTTCAGTTTAATTGTAAAAACCCTTTGCAGCGCCGCTATGGTAAATTAACAGTTAGTGAGTTGGAAAATTCAGTAAATAAATTAATATCTCGGGCGCAATCATACTGTTTCAGCGTCGAAATTCGAGCTTTAAATAATGGCAGTAATATACCTAGAAATAGTTTTTTAAAATCATTAGATCCTTTTATTGAAAGGGATCTAATTCGAGTGGGGGGAAGACTCTCCAAAGGTAAAATGGTAGATGAAAACCAGCAGCACCCAATTATATTACCTTCACATCATAAAATAACAGAGCTAATTGTAAGACACTATCATTACTTGAACTTACACTCGGGAACGCAGTCATTATTGGCGTTGATTAGAATGAAATTTTGGCCGATTAAGGGAAAGAATGTAGTAAAAAGGATAATTAAAAAATGTATAATTTGTTATAGATGCAATCCCAAACCAGAACAGCAGTTGATGGCCGACCTACCAGCTGAAAGAATAACTGAATGCCGGGCATTTCAAAATACGGCAGTCGATTATTCCGGTCCAATACTGATAAAATCGGGTATTCACAGAAAAACCCATAGCGTTAAATCATATATTTGCTTATTTGTATGCATGGCATCTAAGGCAGTGCACTTAGAAGTTGTGCTGTCTTTGAGCGCAGAAAGTTTTTTAAACGCTTTGAAACGATTTATCTCGCGTCGTGGTAGACCAAGTAAAATGTTCTCAGACAATGCAACCAATTTTAAAGCGGCTAATAATGAATTAAAGGAAATTTATAATTTTTTAAATATGTCCAATGATAAAATTGATAAATATTTATCCACATTAGGTATTCAGTGGAGATTTATACCGCCTCGTGCCCCGAACTTTGGGGGGCTATGGGAAGCCGGGATAAAATCAGTTAAACATCACTTAAAAAGAATAACAAGTATCGCTTCATTAACGTACGAAGAAATTAGTACGGTGTTATGTCAAATTGAATCTTGCTTAAACTCCAGGCCACTGACTCCCTTATCAAATGACCCTTATGACCTTAATCCCTTGACCCCTGGTCACTTTCTCATAGGAACTAGTATGGCAGCGATTCCAGAGCAAAATTTGGAACATATCACGTTCAATCGATTAAATAATTACCAAAAACTAATACAAATTGTTCAAATGTTTTGGTCGAGGTGGCGGAAGGAGTACCTGGCAGAGCTACAAACCAGGAACAAATGGACTAACAGGAGTCAAGGACAGTTACAGCCTGGCGACATGGTAATACTGAAGGAGGACAACGTCCCTTCTTGCTACTGGAGGCTGGGACGGGTGAGCGCCGTACATCCTGGCGCTGATGGACGAGTTCGCGTGGCGACCATCATCACTTCGAAGGGCATAATCCAGAGGGCCATTTCAAAATTATGTCTGCTACCAATAGAAGACAACGGACCCGACGCAAATGATGTTCATACAAAAACTGATGAAGAAAATAATTGAAGGTTCCACAAGAAAAAACTCGACGCAGAAATCTAATAAACTTCCCGCAAGTAAAACCAAGTGGCAGTGAAAATTTATTTTCTAAAAAAGTTATTTTAAAAAAAAAAAAAACAATGTTTCAAGATATAAATCAAGATTTAAATAATTAATTTAAAGCAAAACTACAAATTTAATTTAAATCAAAAACAGCAAGAGGCTTAAAATTCAAATTTAAATATCAATTTTTCTACACACTTCAAGATTCAAGATGGAACCATATCCGAACATTCAAACCTAGAAGGAAGACCAAGGAGCTTCGCACGTCAAGATCTCAAGATTGCTATTTATTTATTTTTTATTGTTAAAATTATAAATTTTTGTTTTTAAATGAAGTTATAATGTTTATTAATAATTAGATTATTATTAATAGTTCTTAGAAATAGGATAGTTTTTATTTGGAAATTTTTATGGTTTAGTTAAAGTTAAATTATTATTATTTTTTGTTTCTTCCAAATTGATTTTAGCATATGTTTATATTTAGGTGTTTGATTTTTTATCCTTATTTTGTTTTGATATTTTAGAAAAAGTGACCTCCGTTCCCTTTTTCGGGGGGAGTATATGTTAAGAAATTAAAGTTGATATTTAGTTGAGCAAGGGTTGAAATGTTTCTCCGCTTTTAACAAAGAGGTCAGGCATAGTTGTGGTTCGAGGATTTACACATAGATGTCAGGGTTGGCTATAGTCTTCCCTCCCAAATGGACCCTGTTGTAAATTTATAAATAGGATGAATTCATTATTTTCTACCTCTTTCTGCATTAGTTTGCCTTTAAAAGGAAACGTTAGATTATCAGTCCGTTGGGGGGATTTAATAATTTATTTGGATTGGAATTGTTGTACATTATTGCCAATAAATTAATTTTGTATCTACCTTGAATTTCTTGTTGAAGTTTTTGAAGACCTAAAAACTTACATTATTTGATTAATCGAATCAAAACCCTAACACGTCCGTTATTCCTGAATACACTGACTTCCCGATTTCTACCCTCGTACTTTTTACCTCCTTCCTTTTCAAAAATATCATTCACATGTCATCCTCAAGGATGATATAAGACCTGTGGGAAATCCATTTTCCCGTGCCTCTTGTGATAAGAAAAAAAAAGTTATTATCATCATATCATAAAATATTTTAACATTTTAAAATAAAAATATATTGTCATTTAGTTATTCTTATCTTTTGAACGTTTGTTAAAAATGTAGGAATCGTAATTGCGGAATTCCAGTAAAGCCTAAATAAATAAAACAAAAATATGTTTACGTGCTCATGAGAAGTAAATCGAAGAACTCCATCTGTTGTTTAATTAAATGATGAAGAAAAACTCCAACAACCTTTTATTTTTTAGGGAATTCTAAGGCTTAATTCGCACGAGACTTTAAAAAACGCTGCGTGTGATAATTTTACTCTCTTCTCTATACCCTATACTCTACGCTGATTTTATTCCTCTTTATTATTCTTAATTCACTCCTGGGCATTTGGCACCAGTCGTGATATTTTCTTCTTTTCTTTTCTCTTGGCTCTGATCGATATTTAAATTTTTAAGGCTTTGCATGTGTGTAGTAGGGATGGAAAATTCCTCCCCTACGCCACGCAAGCCTTCATGAAAATTGGACCCTTATCTTCTTTGGTAACTACAGAAAGCTACTTGTAGCTCCCTTGTACTACATATCTTTAGAGATGTATGTACTTAACTGATTAATACGTTATTTACGACCTTGAACGTAAATATTTTCGTATTTATGTTGTAATTAAACTCCATCAAACGTTGTGTAATTTTTTTGATTTATGATATGGGACTTTAATTACTTTCATTTTTGTGGTAACCCTTTGATTCTAAACAGAGCTTTGAGTTTCAAACTGTATTGGTCTCTCCCCTGCAAATCTAACTTTAAATAATTTCTCTAAATGAGCTAACTTTCCTTTGTCGCTTATTATGGTTTTCTACATCCTAACGAACTCGTAAATAAACTGTACTAATCGAAATTACACATGTTTAATTGAACAGATAATTAAGTATGACTCAAATGGTTAGTTGTTAGTAAATTTGATTATGATTGTTTTGTGTCTGCTTGGCATCCCTCCAACCCGATTCAGCTGCTATATGGTACATACGAAGATGGATTTAGTAGGTTAATGTAATTAATGGATTGCATATTAGACGAACTCAGAATAACCTTTTTCTGCCGAAAATTTGGCGCCTTCCGCCTACAAGTAACCCAGGTGATCAGATTCTTACTAGAAATTCGCACAATCTTCTGGCGCGGATCGGCTGATTGATACCTAAGTTATCGCGTCCCAACCGTCCTTCCTCTTGCCATCATGCACTGCCTTCAGGTCGTCATCTGAGCCTAGATACCCCCAAATTCCTACTCCTCCAAGGTCTATTATTTACTTAGGGCGAACCGGTTTCGTCCTATACGCAATCATATACTCACGGTGTTGTGTAGAGTTACGGGTCGTGAATCCTCCCTCCACGTACAAGAAACGATGTGAAAGTAACACTGTCGAGTCTAAAACGCTAGCTGTAAGCGAGTCCACATCGTCCAATGTACAGTACATAAAAAGATATATATATATATATATATAAACATACATTTGGGAAGGATTATAACTCGCAATTTGAGGCTAGCTAGTCTCAAATTCCGAGCTCGGATTTCGTGAAAAGGAATTCTGCACAAAACCTTAGCCGATGACCGAATATATACGTGAGAAGAGTGGGCAATATTAATAGATACTAGTAGAATAAGAAATTATGTTCGGTTTGTTCTGGAGTGCCGAAAATTCCAAGCTTTTTGATTTGTTTGGTTGACAATTTTATTTAAGAGATTGCCATCTCTATTACGTGTTTGGTTAATGGTCCTTGCTTTTAAGGAGCGACCACTGCCTCCTATTGTTGAACTGTTTTCTAAATTTTTCCCCAAGGTTCAACTTTTGGTAAAATTTTTCCTCTCCCGTGATTTTTCAACTGCTTCATGTAAATGATTGATACCTTATAAGAGTAATTATTTCATAAATTCTCCTCGACTACTTCAATATCCCTTTTAACTAGCCCGTGATTTCCCAAATGTTTGATGTAACTAATTGCTACCTAGGAGAGTAGTTAATCTATAAAATTTTATTTGAATCTTCCATTTAGTTCTTCAATACTCTTTTATTTGACTATCCCGTGATTTTTCAAGTGTTTGATGTACCTATCATCAGTCCAGCTATAATAAACCCATTTATTTTCAATTGTTTCAAAATGATTTATAAGTGTAAGTTTTCTATCCCATTTTCTGTTTTTTTTTTTTTTGTAATTCATCCATCCATTTTTGCTATTTTTCCGTGATCTTTTTTTTTCAATATTTTCATGTAAATGTTTGACACTTGTAGAAGTATCGCCCCCGAACTTCAGATGTTTTCATGTAAACTGCAAATCAAATTTGTTTCAACTAACCCGTGATTTTCCAAATGTTTCAAATAGATGATTTATTTTTTTGTAAAATAAATACTAATTTCATTTTATATAAATTGTTTTAATCCTTTTGTATTTTAGTATCGTAGTAATGTTAGCCCGAAGCAATTAAGAATGTCAATTGTTTATTTTACTTTCGAACTCATAAACAAAATTGTCTCTGACTTGGTGACCCACTAACCCAATAACACACTTTCGGATAAGTACGTGGAATGACACGTGTTTTTGTTTACACTATGCATTCCGAACCAATTTGCCCTAACTAGTTCACTTTTTTTTTCATTGTCTTGGTTTCACTTTATATCTGATCGAAGCCCCGTCTGCTAATTTATTATACAGTATATATAATCATATACATATGTATATATATATATATATATATAGGTTTTATACGTAAATAAATGTGGTTTATATTCTAAATACACATATACATACATTACTTATATAGAGATAATTTCGCGTAGAATAAGTTTACATAACCTACATATTTTTAATAAATTAAATTTAAAATATATAACTCTATATGAACTCGGAAATTAATCAACTGTAGATATATTTGAAGGTAGGTATCTGAGAAATTCAATATAAAAGATGTTTTGTTTAATTAACCTCTTTTTTTTCTGGGAATACATATATATATATATATTTACATATATACATATACACATAGACATACATATACAATTACTTATATCTGTATAAAATATCAATATAAACAGATATAACACATATATATGTCATAAACATTTAACCATAATTGTGCAATATCTCTCTGAGATATTTTATTTCCGGGATATATAAATATATATATACATATATACAAGTATAATTTAACATACATATTTATATACATTATATATATATTTTTTTTTTGTTTTAAATATACATATATAGCACAGATTTGAATCAATTAATATTTTGTCGTAATAATATAAATTTTTATACCGACGACCAGCTGCCCTCTGCCTCGTCCATGTCTCTGAAAATGTTTATACATTATGTAAACTTACCCCAAAAGGTCAACTCCTGTCGGGTGCTACACGACCAACCCTTTTGTTTATATATTTTTTCCTAACTAATTCAGCTATTGTCTAACTAAATCTAAATTAATCCTTTCGATTTATTAGTCCGCTATTTTGTTGAATCTAAACTGAATTAATTGATGACTAATCTTTATCGATCAAAATGCATTATATTTTCAAAACTCGTTGGTTAACTTAACACCTTTTAAATTAATTTAACAAATTAATTCATGATTCACGATTATTTACGAAATAAGAGATTTATTATCTTTATTTTTGTTTGTCACCGAACTTTTTTTTATTTTGCAGCAAGATAACGTATTTTACTATTTATTTAAACTTTCCGACTCAATTTTATTTTATTCTCGTTTAATCTAACAAAATTAAATGATGTTTATCGTTCTAACTGCACTTTATTTAAAAACTCGTTGATTAAATAACTGTTTTAACGATAGTTACTTCGCGCTTAATTCCGAAATGGTAAATCGTTACTTTTATTTAGCAATAAAATATTATTATGTATTATCATTCATTTTTATTTTTATTTATTTTTTTTCAAATTTTTTTAATCTAATAATAGATTAACACTTTGTGGTAGGAATGTGCCGCCCAATTGTAAATTATTTAGCCGAATTATTCTGATGTAAATTTTATTCATTTAATTAAATCGGTAATTATTATTAAACACTGTTTTTTATTTTCATTCAGCTACACCAACAACACTTTGATTATAGCACTTTATTCTCCCTAAATTTTATAATTTTTACGAGTAGATTTATTCCGACTAGACTATTTTTTTTTTAAATTAATAAAAGACTAGCACTTAATTTAAAACACTCAATTTAATTAAAGATTTTCGTTTAACTTTTCCATTTAACTGGATGCACTTATGTATTTATTATCTCTTTTCAATTTGTTCTATTTTTAAAATAATAAATTTAAATATTTGAAATAGAACTCTTTCCGTTTAAACTGGACACACGTATTTAATTATAACTTATTTGCATTCAATTATCACATCACTTTATTTATCTATTTCATAGATTTTTGATTTTTCACGAAATTTCTAAGTCCCAAAAATACAATATTTATTGATTATAAAAACCGAAATTTTCACAAAACAAATTGTAATTATCACAGCACTTTTTAACTTTTCACAAATAATTAAAGCGTACTCTTTATTTTTATTTTCACTGATTTTAATTCCCAATTCTTTATAAGTCACTGGTTTGAATATGAAATTTTTCTAAGTCCACAATTCCCATCACTTAAGATTTTTTTTCACAAGTAATTTACCGAACGTATCGTCGCGTCTTACCAACTTCAACTTTTCAAAAACCCGCGCTGACTGCCGAAAAATGACTGAGTTCTCTTTTTTATACCCCTCTCAGGTCCAAAAGATTGTATCTAAATTTCCTGTCACATCCCAATCTCATCTTTATCAACTCGTAATCTCTTGAAATTCTCTCACCATTATCGAATAATGTTCCTTAAGCCCTATTTCCATTGTCTCATTGCTTTCTGTCTCTTATTTTCATGTCTACGAGATCCGGATTCAGTTACTTTGTTTTAGATTGCCCTATCGTCGTTTGTGCTGTTGGTCATACAAAATTAGCTTGAATTTCATGATTTTCGTATCCTTTTTTTTCTCAAAATATAATAGGTACGTCTTCAATAAACTGTATATAATTCTCAATTTTGTTTATCGCTACCAGAACATGAACAAACTCATGCCAAAACTTTTAATATGCATTTTCAAATTTTCTTTTTACTAAATTCCTCCATATCTTCATGCCACCTATATGGATCAATTCAATTTTAAACTGCATCGTCTCTACTTATGTCGTAGACTCAAATTTTCCTATTTTCTCTTATTTTCCTTTTGTTCACGATGTTCTTTCTTTGATTTTCCTCATTCATTCTCATGTAACTTTCCACAATTATATGATTAGTTACATTCCAAGCCAAATTTATTGTTTTTATCGATACTTCTGAATTTTCATGAGTTTTCCTTACGGAATCATCTTTTAATTGTCTTTATTTTCTTTTTTACTACCCCCCGTTTCGTCTTCGATGTATGTCACCTCTTAGAAAATTTCATTTTCTTTATACTACTACTTTTTATGTTATTTTCCACATTTTTTTTAGGAGAAACTTCCACTTCGGCCCTTAAATATATGTCAATTTTTATTACTTCATATGGTTCGTCCCCAAATTCCGTCTCGGTCTTACCGAAATCCACATTAATTTAAAATTTGACATTTGTATATGTCTGGGTTTCGAGGTATTGATCAATAACTCAGCATTTATTCGAGGGTAATAAAATTTAATCGTTTTTAGTTAATGTAAACTGTCCATAAGACCAATGGTAATTTTTATGGCCCTTTTTAATTGCTAATGGTCTTAATTTAAACAAATCTCGTGTTCGAATATTCCTTGTTTATATCAACAATATACATGTGGGATCGACAACTATGGTAACGTCTCGTTTTCCCTCGCAGTCTTGTATAACTTTATGCTATAATCCTTATTACAATTACGTAAAATGACTCCTTTTTATGAATTAAATCTACCGCAATATAACTAGAATAACCACCCTATTTCAAATATATAACGATATCTATTTAAACTCGTCTGAAAACGCAAAATTAAGTCGAAATCTTATATTGTTCAATAAACACTTCCGTTTAAACGTCCATTTTTTTCATTAGATTCTCTTTTCAAATCGTTTTCCCTGTCATTATTGCTTCATCTAAAAGTGACATTCCTAATTTCCAGCGTTTTTCTTCCTTTTAAATATAAAACGTACGTTTTCCTCTGAATCTGGCCTCCTTTTGATTTTCACGTACCCGTTATACAATTGAATATTCCTACAGTAGCTTTTCCTTTGTTTCCCACGTCTTTTCTTTATCTTCCTCTTATTATAAATTTTCTTGTTATTTTCTTGCATAATTTTTTCAACATAATATGGATTTATTTGTTCGTTAACTGCGGTTGTCGATACCTCTATTGCACCGATTGTTTACCTTACATCTAGGGTCATTGTACGAGATGCACCGGGCGTGTGACCCTGTTTACATTATAGCATAGTGATCTTTCGGTTGATGACGATATTTTTTCCTATATATCTCTGACTAATTGCCTAGTCTAAAGTCCATCTCTTTGTTCAAAATATGAATACGCCCTTCACTTTGTGATTGGTTTGCTTAATTATTTATAGCTTTCTGCTTAGACCTGATTGGCTGTTAAAATATCAATATTTAGAATTGAGCCTAAAGAAAGGGTCTTTTCCTGTGTCGTGACGATTTTTAATACCATCTGTGATTTTTTTTCAATACTCATTTCAATCTACTTAATTGTAGATCCCTATCGTCAACAAGAATTCAATTTACTTTGATCCGATAGATGTCGCAAGTGTATCCGTTTTATAAATCTAAAATATTATTTATCCATTCGTAAGGTGGAAGCTACGATATTTTCTAATTTTCACTGTTGATTAATGCAATACATCACAGTTGTTAAAACTCGGCGTTGGCGCTTTTATAACGTTCTCGATATTATTGTTCATACGAACGCTTAAAAATCACTCTTGTTTCGTTTCTCGCTTCAGTAAGACGTGGAAATGGTTTCTGCAAAACTAATAGCAATAGCGATTTGTGTTGCTAGAAGACGAAAAAGAAAACAAAAGGCATTCTGGGTTCATCCTCTGAATGAACTGAGATACTTAAAAGAAAGGGCAGTTTGTGACTAATTAAGGCAATATGAAAGGGCAGTAAGAAAGGGCAGTTTGTGACGAATTAAGGCAATACCCCGATAAATTTTGTAGTTATTTTTGATTGTCTATTACAACATTTGACGAACTGTTGACGATAGTGGGGCCTCGAATAACACTTCAAGATACCATGCGTTTGGCGACACCACCTATACAACGACTAGTTTTATTTACCCGTTTAAAAACAATAATTACAAAATAATTTATATTTATTAAAAATTTAGGTATTAAATTTAACAATCATCTGGAGATAAGTAAAATTCTTCTGGTGAACTTATATAAGTCAATGGGCTCTGAACAGTTATTGAACTTGATTCGTCAGTGTTGGATGGATATGGGCAGATATTTGGGTTGAAAGTGGTAAAAAAGCTTTATGCGGAGTGTGGCCTAGAACTTGGTGCAGTTGAATTAGCGGGGCGATATCGACGATTCTCTAGAATCCTAATTACTTTAGATGGAAGTGATAAAGATTGATGCACCGGCGTTGTTTTACCGCTCGTGTGAATAATAATATGAAGTTTCATATGATCTATTCCCCTTAACGCCCAACGCCCAGCGCTCAAAATGCAACACTGCTCGATAAAAAAGCGTCGCGTTTTAAAAGCGCTGACGTATAAAGGTATACTTGGAAATGCATTTGTTCTATTTGACCGCTTTTTTAACGGACGTTAAAAAAACTCCCGTGAGAATGAGGCCTAAATAGTTTTGGAATAATAAACATAACATTTGCTACGAATTTTAAGTGATTTTATACAGCTAAATAATTTAAATTGTTTTGTATTTATTATGAACCATTTATATTTTGGTCCCATTTAATTGTAAAATTTAGTAATATCTGGTGATATGATTGGTCTCTGGACGAAATTTTGTTTCCACAAGTTTAAATCAATCTCCGTTTATCAAGAAAGGCCAATTGTATTTTCGGAAGATATTTTTGTTAGGAGGTTTATCAACACATATTATAGTATAGATGAATGGGATCGATAAAAATACTATATATTAGGTCCTTACATATGAAATTGGCGTTTTGTATGGGAGGAACATAAAGTCGATTTTTTTAAATATAATGTATTTATTTAATCAAAGTATGTACCATTGCTATCTATGTACTTTTGCCATCTCATAGGTAGTTCATCGATCCCTTTACTAAAAAAACCATTCGGACGGGAATCAATAAAATCTTTGAAGGCGGTTTAGCCTGCCCCATCGGAGATGATTTTTTTCCCTTGCAAGAAGTTATCCAAAATTTCTAAAAAAAAAGGTAATCTGTTGGGGCAAGGTCCGGAGAGTACGGTGGATGTCTTAGACATTCTAATTAAAGCTCCTCTAATTTGGTAGCCGTCTGTTGTGCAGTGTGTGGTCTAGCGTGCTAACGCGCGTTTGTTGATTTGCTTCACTCAATTCGTGAGGTACCCACCTTTCAAGCTTTTTCACCTTCCCAATTTGCTTCAAGTGGATTAAAACAGCTTTATTACTAACACCGCAGCCTGCAGCTAACTCGGTCGTGGTTTGCGATGGATCCGCTTCCACAATAGCCTTCAATTCTTCATTATCAACTTTGGTCTCCGGCCGTCCACGGGGCTTGTTCTGCAGGTCGAAATTTCCAGAACGAAAACGTTGGAACCAAAAACGCACTGTGTTTTCTTTTGCGGCACCGTCGCCATACACATCATTGATCCTTTGAGCCGTTTCTGCAGCACTGGTGCCACGGTGTAACTCGTAAATAACGCGATATTCAAAGTTTTCCATTTTGTAAACTAAGTGACGCAAAGAAAAAAAAACAATTAAGGAAAAAACAAATGAGTTATAATTTTCAAAACACAAATATATGAGTAAATAGCTGTATAAATTTGAATTTGTAATTCCTAACCAAACTAATTTCATGTACGGCAAAACGCCAATTTCATATGTAAGAACCTAATATTAGTCGATGTTAACTGTCAAAAATGATATCATTGGTTACTTGCGGTCGTGCTGGTAAATGTCCACTAATTGTCGATATTGAGAGAATATATCGAGAAAAATCTAATGAGCGGTGCCAGAGGCAGAGGCATGAAAAATCCACCACAAGAATGAGCTCTATGATATTTACCAAGCTCTCATATTCTCCACCTATTTAAGGCTCCAAAGACAAAGATGGGTCGGACATGTGCCCCGAATGCCAAGTACACGAGTACCGAAGAAGGGCCTAATAGGACATCCGAGAGGTAAACGAAAGGTGGGCAAAGATTGGCTGAGATGGGTGGATGATGTTAGAAAGGATGCAAGAGGACCACTGCATGTCGCAGATTGGAAGACGACGGCCGAGGATAGAGGGCGGTGGAGGCTTATTTTGAAGGAGGCCAAGGTTCCGAAATGGGCTATAGCGCCATTTTTTTTACATGAGCTCCACACAGGAGGCCCTGACCATCTTTGGGGATGCTGTGTGGAGGGTTTTTTTTAGGGAGGAAGAGGAGAGTTCTGGGAAGGAAAAGAGTTTAAGGGGTGGGTAGGAATCTGGGGTTCAGTGTGTCCTGGTCATCCATCTCCAAGACCTAGACAAACCTCACCCCATGAACCCAAGCACCCTTGCTAAATCACCAAACATAGGAAACCACTTGGGGTGACCTACGGCAGAGGTGTTGGTTATCCAATAACGGTTCTCGAGGCGGCGGTACCCATTCCCGCCTCCTAAATTGAAGAAGAAGAAGAATTGTTGATATTGTGGATCAACAAAGTTGCATTTGATAATGAAATTCATGAGGATTTCTTGCTGGCAACGCAGCTGAAGATATTGAAGCGCAGCCGTTATTATCATCGTTTGTTTTGTTTTTCATTCACCACGACTCTCCCTGTAACAAGGAATTCTACTCAATGCACTGAAGAGACCTTTCCAGAACTCCACGACCCTTCTTCAATATACCCTCAAGACGGGGTAGTTTCTTTAGCAACATGGTGACTGGGCACCCTTCACCCTAATTTCACCCACCAGTCAAATCCTTCAAACTTTCCACAAGTCAAACAGGTATAAGAGGTACCCTTAGGCTTAAGTACAGATCAAACTATTTTGTTTGATACTGTTTATACACTGTGTTCTACACTTATACTGCATCGCGAAACTTCCACGACAAAACTAAGCGAAAATTGTTGACGTTTTTTTCGTAGGTGTCCAAATAAAAAATATATTATATATTTTTTTTATTAGAGCAACTCTCTTTCTATAACTTTTAAATGTTATTCCCAGCAATGTAATATATCATTGAAGAAGAAGACAACACTAATAATCTAAACGAAAATATGAAAGAGAACAAGACACAGAAAATAAAAGGATAACTATTTCAAATTTTGCAAATTCACTTTGTGGCACCATTTTTTTAATGAAATAATTCAAAAAACTTTGTTTTTACCACGATAATCTTTATTTAAAAATCAACATGTTTCGAAAACGATGTTCTCTTCATCAGAACATTACGTGTACTAAAAACTAAATTATCAAGTATAGGATGTATACTTAATAATTATGAAAATTACTTCGCCCTATTGGTCTTGAACTCAAGACCAATAGGGCGAAGGAGCCTGGGAAGACCAAGACTAAGATGGAGCGACAACGTCCTCAAAGATATATTTATCTGTCTTGGAGCTTCTAAACTGGAGAGAGCTGGCACAAAACCGAGATCAGTGGAGGAGGATTCTTGAGGAGGCCAAGACCCACCAGGGGTTGTAGAGCCAATAGTGATAATTATACTTGATAATTTGGTTTTTAGTGCATATAATGTCCTGATGAAGAGAACGCCGTTCTCGAAACATGTTGACTTTTAAAAAAAGATTATCGTGGTAAAAACAAAGTGTTTTTAATTATTTCATTAATAAAAGGATAACGGTTGCAAGCGGGACTCGAACCCAGAACCCCTCGTCTTACCGGGACCGGCGCCTGAAGTTGAATAACAAGTTAAAAAAATGTATTGAATAAATTAATCCATATTTTCACAATTATTAATTCATTGACTCGAAAGCCACCAGGTAAAATACGTTTCTTCAACTAGCTAATAAATATATGGCGTATACACGACGAAGCTCTCAGGTGGGGATGTAATCTGTACACAAAGGGTCCACAGACAGGGTGATATCTCTGTCAGAAGGCAGTGCGGGTTGAAGGATATTTCAGAAAACCCATTGTTATGTATCTACAATATCTACATAGCACTGAGTCCGTCGGACACGACTTGCATTAAAAATGGTCCATGTCTATAATACTTTATCTGATTATAGGTATTATTATTATACACAGTTTTTATTTTATGTTATTTAATACTATTGTAGAAAGCGATCGCTTTGTGGTTTGACATCAATACTAATATTATAAACGCGAAAGTGCGTTTGTTTGTTTATTACGCTTTCATGCCTGAACCTATAAACCGATTTTAAAAATTAAATTATAAAATTATAAATATTAATATATTTATTACACGTTTTCTGTCCCTAATAAAATGGCTAATGTCAGAATAAAAGCAAAACAAATTGTTGTTTCGGTAACTATATTTGAGGGAAATTTTATTTCAGGCGTAGTTAATAAAAATGAAAAGCCGAAATGTATGTACGATTGTACGCGTATAACTTCCGAACGACAACACCAAATTGAATAATTATTTTTTTGGTTTGTTATTGTCATGATTTGTATGAAACTACTGGTGAGCTCTGGCAGAAAGAAATTTGTATAAAAAATGCAATAGGTGGCACGCGAGCTGTTTAAAAACTGATTTTTTTATTTTTATTTTTATTTTATACATTTTTTCAAATATAAGACAAAAAGTCCCGATAAATTACTTTTTAGCAGATAAGTATTAAGATTTTCACGGCCAAATCATTTTCGTTATTTGTTTTTGGGGTGTAATGCCGTGTTGCGCTACCTCCTTCTTTAGCCAACGTTTCGGACATCGTTGAAGTGTCCATCACCAGGGCAGATCCAGCAGATCCGGTAGATGTGTTGAAACGTTGGCTAAAGAAGGAAGTAGCGCAACACGGCATAACACAAAAACAAATAACGAAAATACTTTTTAGCAGTTTGTCTAACGGTTTCTTTACTTTAATGATCTTATTATAGTGATTTAATAGTTACATTTTTACAATTAAAGATATAAAATTATATTTAATTTTTTACAGAAATATACTTAGATACTTTTTTACAATTATAGATATATAATAAAATAATTTTTTTACAGAAATATACTTAGATAAAAGAAAAATTATGAAAACATGATTAACAATTTTTAAGTCTTTAGAATAAATAATATGTTATTGTAAGCTAATACAAATTAATTCGTTCCATTAAGCCAAGTCTTCAGTAAGTTCACCAATTGTTTGTTTTGGGCACAGGTTTTAATTTCAGCTGGAAGCATATTTAAACAACTGGGAATCATGTAATTTAACGTTCTTTGTCCATATTTATTTGTATGTATAGGTACAATTAGTCCTTCATTAAAGTTAAAACGAGTATTATGGTTGTGTTCCAGCCTGTTTATATATAAAGGGTTATTTATGTGCTGAAATATAATTTTGTACCACATAATTGCTCTCACTGAAAGAATTTTGAGACTTTGATAAAAGAATGGAATATTATGCCTTTCTTTGTATAATTTTTTTTCAGCTAATAATTTAACCAATGAATTTTGCACTGATTGAATATGGTCTATATTTGTTTTACAAGAAAATCCCCAAGCTGTTATTCCATACCTTATAACAGATTCAGCTAGAGATAAATAAATTATTCGAAGTGTGCAGATAGGAACAAAAAATTTTAGTTTATACAATCTGCTTACAATTAATCTTAATCGTGCACAAAATTTGTTTATTTGTATATCCCACTTGAAAAAGCAATCAATAATAACCCCTAAATAAACATATTCTTTAACTAGTTCCATATTTTCACATGTACACGTTGCTGGAATACCATTGTGTAAGCAATCTGATGTATGTGTCTTTATTTCAGGTGTATTACATACCTTAACATTAGGGGATCTTATATGTAACAATTTAGTTTTTTTGGCATTTATAATTAAGCCAGGCTCATGAGATTATTTTTAGAGTACAATGTAGTCTTTTTTTAAAGGATCTACACAAGTTGGCATATCGCTGCTAGAAATAACTAAAGCAGTATCATCCGCGTATACAAAGTACTTTACATGTCTAAAAATGAATTTAATAAAAGATACATATATATATATAATATACAGGATTGGACCTAATATGGAACCTTGAGGAACGCCGGCAAAAAACTTCTTTTTTTACTTAAAGATTTTAAGAGTTTTAATTTCATGCATCGGTTGTTTAAGTAATTTTCAAAAAGTTTTAGTAGTTTTCCTCTTATTCCTATAATTTCTAGTATTCTAAGTAATTTACCATGATTAATAGTATCAAAAGCTTTCGAATAATCTATAAATAGGACTAATGTACATATGTTTTTTACAGTTCAATTCATTATTTATCATGTTGGCAAATTTTTGAAGCAGCAAGTCGGTACTATTTTTTTTTGGAAACCGTATTAGAAATGTACCTATTATAGAAAAATCTTATAAATATTTTATTAATTTTATTTGAATATATTTTACAAGAATTTTTTCTAGAGATGGCAAGATACTAATTGGTCTGTAATTACCCAATATAGTGTGGTCACCTCCCTTATATATAGGTCTTATAATACAACATTTTAAATCATCGGGGATTTTTGCTTGAAATAAGATTCTGTTTATAAAATGGGTTATAATTGGACTTAGGATTAAAATATGTTTTTTTAATATCTTTCATCCTGATATTATCAATTCCTGGGGAAGAAATCTTCATTTGCCTAACAATATTTTCTATATCCGCCGCTTTTACCCTCGGTAGGTACATGCTTTGAGGCATCACCTCTAGTTCAAATTCAGTTGTCTTATGATTGCACTTATGTAACATATTGTAAACACTTTCAGAGAAATAATCAACAAAATCATTAATTAAAACTTCTTTTGTTCGATCTTTCATCAGATATTTAGAAGCATTTTCATCACAGTCATTTTTACATTTAGTTCCTAAAATTTTATTACACTCCTCACATGTTTTTTTTGAATCTTGAAAATAGTTTTTGAATTTATCATTATAGTAAGAAGTTTTTAGTTTAACTAATAATTTATTTAACACATTTCTAAAACATTTATATTCTTTCTCATAATATTTGTTTGTCGGAGCATTTTTCCACCGTTTGTATAAATTATCTCTTTTTTTAATTTTACATAAAACATCGGAAGATATCCAATCGTTTTTCGCATAAGGCCGGGTTTTGGATTTTTTACTTATCACAATTGTGCTATTTTTATACAAATCATCAAAATATTTTTGAAATTTTGAGTAAATAATGGTACAGTCATTTTCTTCTAGAAGTGATTTCCAATCATAATTTTGGATATTATTATCGATATGTCTCTGCGAAAGAATCGTTATATTTTCAGTTTTGTTTAAGTTTATTTGTTCTATAGAATCTAACCGAACATTTATAACCGTGGTGTGGTGATCTGCAATGTTATAGTCACATACGCATGATGAGATTGAACTCACACCTGTAAAAGCTCCAGCGGATTCTCTTCCGCTAATCCTTACATAAAAATGATCGATATACGAGCTGTTTATTTTCTGTTGAACTATTACTTCTCTTGTTACGTCATCTATACATTTTATTAAATAATTATTAGCAAGGATATTTTCATAAGTTATTATGACTGAATTATTTCTAATTAATAAATTTAAATTGATGTCACCAAAATATATGACACTTTCATTTGGGTCAATATTATTTTTAAACACAGAAGATATTTCAGACAAAAATGCTTGTTTATTGAGATTCGGAGGTCGGTATATAGCTAAAAGATTTAAATTTTTATTATTTTTAAGTGCCAATTTTCCAAAAACGTTCAAAATATATTGTGTCTATAAATATTTGCGAGAAGGTAAGATTATTTTTTACATATAACAAAATACCTCCACCGGATTTGTAACTTCTGCAAAAGTGATATAAATTAAATCCGGAAATTTCATAGAAACCAACATGTTCTGAACGTATTGCTGTTTCACAAAGCATAAGTATGTCAATGTGATTTATACAGTTTTTAAAATAAGCACGAAAGAGGTCCTAATACTTTCAAATCGACCTAATGAAACGGGAATGAATTTATGGAATGCAAGAGGGGGGAGGAAGAGGAAGGGGAGGCGGAAGGAGAACGGGACGAATGGGAAAGGACACGCAGGGAGAAACAATTTCTTTATTGAATGGAATAGCAACCCCTGCCGGGTACTAGCTAGTATTAATTATAAATAAAACACTTGTTTTGTGTAGAACCACGAGTTTTGATTAATTTATTTACCGACCGGTTTCGCTTTACTCAAGCATCATCGGGGTACAAATTAATAGTAAACAAGAAATACATAGTGTGATCTCATATATAATTGCAGACGGAGACAATAAGATACAAATATCACAAACAGTAATAATACATTTACATCAGTACAAAGGCAAGTGGAAAAACCGAGAGACAATTAATTATGCAGACTAATGGCTTATAATAATAAATCCATGTATTTCTTGTTAAGTATTAATTTGTACCCTGATGATGCATGAGTAAAGCGAAACCGGTTTGTAAATAAATTAATGAAAACTCGTGGTTTTCCAAAAATAGGTGCTTTATATTTATTAAATTTGTTATGTTGGTTTTTTAATGTTGGCAGTAGACAGAAGGATAAAAACATAATCCAAAGAATGATTGCTCACCATACAATTACGGTGTATAATAATAAATAAACGTAAAACAGGTTTCTGGGTAGAACAACAACAAAAACAATAGAAAATTGTTCTAATCAAGTTAAAACACGAGATTCAAGAATTTTTTTGAAGTTTTATAGCTGTCCCTAATATATCTGAAATCATGACACTGTAGTGGATTTTATTTAGTCGACACATTTGCACAAGAGGTTGGGAGAAGCTTAATTTGTTCTTTGAAAAGGAATATGAAAACGTTTCGAGTAAATTTTTATGAATTAATGTTTTATCAACATCAAATAATTGAAATGTTGAATAAACGATCCCAAATTGATACAGTGTACACAGACTTTGGCAAGGCATTCGATAAGGTAACCCATGAAATTTTAATTCACAAACTAAAAGTTCTTGGTATCTCTGGTAGTATGTTAAACTGGTTCATAAGTTACTGTAGTACTGTAATGTAGAAAACTTTATGTAAAAAATTTAGATTGTATTTCAAAGCAATTTGTGGCTTCTAGTGGAGTTCCACGAGGTTCTCATTTAGGACCAGTATTATTTTTAATATCTATCAACGATATTGTAAAAATTTTTAAAGCAGTAATCATACTCTTGTTTGCTGATGACCTAAAAATTTACAAAACGATTACCTCCATCAATGATTGTAATATCCTTCAAGCTAATCTTGATCGCTTACAGGATTTGTGTAATTGTAATGAACTATTTTTAAATATTGATTAATGTCAATTTATATCTTTCTGTAGAAACAAAAATCCATTTACGTCTAATTATAGTATCAACAATACGTCTCTTAAAAAGATGTCTCATATTAATGATCTGGGTATCGTATTTGATGAAAAATTAACATTTGTTCCACACATTAATGAAGTTACTAATAAGGCTATGAAATGTTTGGGATTTATTTTAAGAACAGTTAAAAATTTTACGTCACTTTATTCATTTAAAATTCTCTTCACTGCTTTAGTAAGAAGTAATTTAGAATACAATTCAACTATTTGGTCGCCATACTTTAAAGCACATCAAAAACAAATTGAAAAAGTTCAACATAAATTTTTAAGGTTCATTAATTTCAAACTCTCCATACCCATTGAACAAATTCATTATGTTAATCTAATGAAAATACTTAATTTAATTGATCTATCGTGTAGAAGAACCAAGAGCGATTTAGTTCTTTTATTCAAATTGGTTAATGGATCACTTGACGCACCTGACTTAACAAAACTAATAACATTCCGAGTACCAAATCGTGACACGAGACTTCCAGAGCTGTTCTTTGTTTATCCGTCTAAAACTAACTATTTCATTAACTCCCCAAAGACTACATAGGCTTGGAATTAAATTCAGTTTCGTTGACATTTTTATTTATTCCTTACCTAAATTTATGTCAGAAATTTTTTAAATTCTGATCTAAGTTTTATTACTTTTCTTCTAATATTGTTTTTGTTGTTATTTCTTTTTAATTCTGCTTCCTTTCTATTAGTGTGAAGGAAGAGAAATAATAATTGGTATTTTATTGTTTCTGTTTCTATTAATATTATGTTACACGATTGATGTAAAAGCTCCAAGGGCGTAAATAAATAAATAAAGAAATGACTATTGGTATTGATTTAAATTGTGGCCTGATGGGGTCCAGAGAGTCTAGCCGGAGGGGTCAAAAGGCCTCCCTCAATCAGAGTCTCTCGATCTGGCCCCCCTCATGACCACCCATCCTCACCCCATGAACCTAAGTCACCAAACGTAGCAAACCACTCGGGGTGACCTATGTCAGTGGTGTTGGTTATCCAATATATGTTTCTGGGATGGCAGTACCTACAGCCAGCTCCTAAAATGAAAATCTAATAAAAGTTGAGGAATACAACGGAAATAATAAGATATACGAGTAGGAAACGTAAAAATTAATCATACTTGAAAAGCAATAACGGAATTGTACGAGTAAGTAATACAAGCCCGTTCAACATTTGATTAATAATACAATTATTTATAAATACACACGTTCCTTTGAATGTTTTGTTATAGTGCCTACGTACCAAATTAAAATTGCTTTAATATTTTTTAACATTCCGTTTTATTTTCTCGTTTTAAATTCAATGGACTTTATGCTAAAATGGAACTTAATCTGAATGTACGAGTAGGTATATTATGTGTGCTCGAGAATTCCGAATTTGTTCAACTTGATTTATTTAATGGATATTCTTATACTCTTTATAAATTGCTTAGGAAGGCCGTACATTACGACATCGAAGCCTTGGACATTTTAATTCCAATAAAAGGATTTGGAGATTCTTTTTTTCGTCCTGAAAAATATCTGTTTTTTAAACTCACTGTAAAACAATTCAAGAAGAACAATAAAAAAACTTTCATTAGATTTAAAAACACCGATTGGATATTTAAGACCGTCGAAGACTGATAAACACGACTTTTTGTAATCCTTGAAATGAGCCAAGATTTATAGCCTAAAGTTTAAAAAAATCGGCTCTCCTCTATGTGATGCTTAACGGTAGATAAAAACAATCCACGCATATCAATCTATGATAACGATTTATAGAAACTAAGGTTCCTAATTACACTCTTGACTCGCACTTGGTCGCGGGATCGAATCCCGGCGTGGTAAATAAATTTTATTTGGTTAATTTGTGTTATTCACAATTTATTCATTTAAAATAATATATAGTATAGGTATTTGCGGCACGTTCCATTGTGGAATATATTCTCAGTATCGCCCTGTTGTAAGACCACCATTCAGAATTGAAACGTTTCTTGAAATGGCTTTAGCCATGTTTGGTGACCAGATCTGAATAGCCAGGTACTTCCCCACCTTCCTCTTCCCTATCTCCTTCTCCTCCCCACTACCTTCAGCCTCACGACATATCCCAATTGGTGATGCCATAGTCCCACTGGCTCCAGACGTGAGCAGTTGGAACTCTTGTGCGGTGCGGTATTCATGTAAAAAAAATATACACAACATCGCCTTCCTGATATTTTCACTGTGTTTCTTGATATTTAAACAATGAAACCCGCCAATATTTTATAAGAATACTAGCGAGTTCCCGGCGTGCGTTGCAATGCTACTTAAATAAAAAATTTGTTCTCCCTGCGTGTTCTTTCCCGTTCGTCTCCGTTCTCATTCTGCCTCTCCTTCTCCTCCTGCGTTCCTCTCCGTCCCTCGAGGATTTCCCTCCCCTTCTCGCCTTCCTACTCTTCCGCTAAACTATATGAAGTGCACGTATTTTTCAAACTATTCGCACGCTACCCATTGTAAAATTTTTATACAAATTTCACCACAGTTCAACATTATGTAAAGACACTTCACAAGTGTGCGCACAGCAACTCACAAAAGTTTCAACGCAATCGGATGAGATTGAGATTATTAGGGTACTCCGTGTATTTGGGTTATTACATTTTTAAATTACATACTTAAATTACCCCACTGCTCTCCAAAGTAAAATTATTCTAAGTGAATTATAACGGGTATATTAATGGTGATTGAGGTGGGTATAATAATAATAAATACCATAGTGCATCAATATTTGTCAATTAAGCCCTAAGAAACAAGGAGGGAATAACCCAACAATACCAAAATAAAATATCAGTTATCACAAACCTTTTAAACTATATAAATTCATGTATGTATGGTTATTTCCTTTTGGGGTATTATGCCGTGTTGCGCTACCTCCTCCTTTAGCCAACGTTTCGGACAGCGTTACAGTATCCATCATCAGGGCAGATGTGTGTCCGAAACGTTGGCTAAAGGAGGAGGTAGCGCAACACGGCATAATACCCCAAAAGGAAATAACCATAAAATTTTTGGCCGTGAAAATCTAAAATCATATCTCATGTATGTATATTCATTTGAAGTAAAAATATCTATTTAATATGTAACATCATTCATAATTTTTGTAATAAACTTTATAATTACCTGTATGTACCTAAAGTTAACAAAATAACTTATAATACCTTAAAATTAACAAAATAGAAATATTCATTATATAGAGACAATGTTGTGTACCCCTGCCTAAGAGTGTATAAATACCGTAGCATAAGAATTTCAACTACCAGTCTGAAAATGTCCGTAATAGGATGAAACCGGTCCTGGTGAAATATAAATTAGTGGAAGAAAGTACAAAAGTGTTTTAATTTCAAATTCTAATACAATGGAATTCCACCACGAATTATCAGTGCAAAAACTAGATAATTAAACATACCAAATAAAAATGAAGAAATATTTAAAAGTAAGTGAAAAATAAAGAGAAAAAAATCATTTTTTAAAGAAAAATTGAAAAAAAAATGGAAATTCTAATTTTGAAATACATAAACTAATAATAAAGATTTAGTGATAAGAACTCAAGTGTTCTATACAAATATATAAATTAAAACATATAGGTACATAAATTAAAATTAAAACATAAATAAAATTAAGTGAAAAACTAAGAGAAAAAAAAAATTATAACATTTCAAAGAAAAATAGAAATAAAAATGGAAACAAAAATTTTGAAATGCAAAAATTAATAATTAAAATGTAGTGTAAAGAACTCATGTGTATTCTTTGAAGTACACTCGTCCCTTTTCGAAAATCCAATATTGTGCACGTTCTTTATAAAGAGACTTAGAATTACTTGACTTTATGTCAGTACTCAGAGCATTATATATTTTAGGAGCGATGAACCAGAATTGTCATTGAGAGAATGAGGTATTTGTTTTTGGGACCACGCAACCCAGGTTTGATGAAAAGCGGGTGTGTGCTTGATGTTGTGGAGCGATTAGTAGGTTATTTCTTCATATTTAACAAATGCTTGTTTTAGTAAATAGCTGTTGAATATCTAAGACTCTGATTTTGGTAAAGAATTCATTCGAGGGATGACATCAAAAAAAATAATAAAAAATAATAATAAAAGCAATGAAGGTGAAGGTGAAAGGTTTTTGACTTTATGGATGATCTGAATAGGTGAGGTAAGTTTTAAGATTTTCACGGCCAGAAGCATTTTCGTTATATGTTTTTGGGGTGTTGTGCCGTGTTGCGCTACCTCCTTCTTTAGCCAACGTTTCGGACATCGTTGCAGTGTCCATCATCAGGGCAGATCCGGCAGATCCGGTAGATGTGTGCACACAGCGCAACACGGCACAACACCCCAAAAACATATAACGAAAATGAATAGGTGAGTTTTAAATTTAGCTCTAATTCTGCCAATGATCGTTTATGAATCATGTGGCAGTCCATTCCAGTCTTTGGCCCTGACAGAATGCACGTTCCCCGTACTAGTATCTGGTGGTTATATATTATTTAGATAGGCAAAATATATACTTTTATTAAATTCATTTAAGATACATGTGTATATCGTGTGTTATATTATTAGGTCTAGTATAAATATAGAGAAGCTTAAATTATTTATATTCAGATTTCCAAAAATCTGTTATTAGATTTTATTTGTATTGTTTAGTTTATTGTAATATATGTAAATATTCTGTTGATTTTCCAAAAATAAATAAAGAAAAGTTCTACCCTGGTCTCCTTCGGTTGTTGTTTTGGTATAATTATTATTTTTTTTAAGAAAAACAACGTTCCCGGGTTACGAATAACCAGACAATAATTTTAACATCTCCTACAACCTACACAATAAGTGGAAAATGTTGCAGGTATCGTGATGGAAGACTTAGCCTGCCGAGGAATTGAACTGCAGGACCCAGACGCGATATCATCTCAGCCACTAATTGGACAAAATAAATGTTATGCTTATACTTATAAATAAACTTATATTTTTTATAATAATAAAGAGAGCTAAAACTACTGTCCAGAGAATCATTACCCCACGTACAGAGGAGGTAATCCACCTCTTACCCGCCTTGGTATAAGTAACTGATGGTTACTCCTTCAAGGCTCTCGCAAGATTCTAATTTTTTTCTGTTAAACGAAGCTACATTTATTTATTTTGAACGAATCTAGACCTCCAGTGTCCATGCATGCGTTGTTAGTAAGCAGTACGCAAGTGCTTAACAAGAAAAACAAAATGCAAAAAATAGGTTAGTAAGACAAAGATAAATTAAACAGGGCAAAAGAAAAACTCATTAATGAGGCTCCATGAGGCGGCATTGCATCTGTAAAAACCCGAAAGCACCTGCATAAAATAGAGAACATAAGTAATACAATAAATCTCAAATCAGGTTTATTAAATCTATGGAGTTTTTCATAAGTAACCAAATATTTTTGTCCTACAAAAAGTTTCAAAAAAACGATATCTAGATTATGTTTTTCACACAAAACTAAGTGTATCACATTAAAAAAGTGGATCGTTTTCCAATTAATAAATAATCACAGTGAGAACACATAAACTATAAGAGTGAATTTAAAAACAAAATCTTGAAATTAACATGACAAGTGATATTTGAATTTCAAACCATTTGAATTTGAATTTGAATTTGAAGTTTGAAGATAAGTGACATTTGAAGCCATAGACAAAAAGTTAACAGAATATTGTTATGGCTGTTACTGTAACAAGAGACAATATTTTAAATTTTAAATAGAGTGGGGGCATTTTTGAACCCAAATTGAAGAACCAAAAATGACGGTAGCGAGCTATCTAAGTGAGTTAAAGAGTGAGGTTTCGAAAATTCAGACTGTCAAGGACCAGAAAACAAAAAATACGATTGAACTCATAATAACAAAATTGGAAGATGCTATTAACAAAGAGAGTCTGTCATTACAAGAAAAAATAATTGAATTACAAGAAAACATTATCAGCAGTGATAGAAAATATATCAGTAACTTAGAAAAATATCAAAATCTGGAAAACAAGGCTACTACGAGAAGTTACGCTAGCATCACCAGTGGAAAAAACACAACACCCAATATTCCAGTATACCCCATTATAATTAAAACTAAAAATGATAACGAAGACATAAAAGAAACCATCACGAAGAACATCAAAATATCTAAACTAGGAATCGGAGTAAGTAGCTTCAGGAAGACATCAAAAAATGAATTAATAATAAATTTACAAAAAGCGGATGATATGGCCAACATAAAAAATGAAATTACAAAGTTAAAACTTGAAGGAATACACGTTGAAAGCATTGATAAAAAAAGACCGTGCATGATCTTTAAAGGAATAGACGAAAAATATACACAAGAAGAATTTATATCAGATTTGATTCTGCAAAATGAAGACATAAAAATTATTTACGAAATGGACCCAAACCAGATAAAATATAAAGGAACCATACAAATTAAAAAATTTAAACAAAAAAATATAATTCTCGAAACCAGTGGAAATCTCAGAAATCTTCTAATTTCGAAAAAAAGCGTAAACCTAGGATTTTACCAAATTAAAGTAGAGGATTGCAACCCCCTAATGCAATGTTACCATTGCCAAAAATATGGTCACACAGCAATGCGTTGCCTCCAACCACCGAACAAACCAATATGCCTTCATTGTGCGGGTGAACATAACCTAAAAAACTGCAACAATAAGAACGAAATACCAAAATGCATTAATTGCACAGAACTTAATTTAAAATTTAATACTACGACTCCAACAGACCACAAATCAAATAGTGAAAAATGCAAACACAGATTGAAAATGCTTAACTTTGCTCAAGAAAAAATTAATTATAATTCAAAATGACCGAATACATAGTAAAACAAATTGACGAAAAATACAAAATAAACCAAGAAATATGTCAAAATATCAAAGAAGTTAATAAGTGGTGCGTTACAAACAGTTCCCCCTTTTTATTACTACACATGAACATTCGAAGCATCGCAAAAAACCTTGATGAATTTTTGATAAATATAAATGATCTGTTTTTATCGCCCGCCTGCATAGTGTTAACAGAAACGCACTGTAATAACGATCAACACATTAATGCACTACCCAACTACAAAGGCATCGCAACAACAACACCAATTAATAAAAATAGTGGTATAATTATATTTGTTCATGACGAGTGTGAAATTATTAACATTGAAGAAATTGATATACAACATGTAAATTGTCTAAAAATAGATATAAAATTAAAAAACAAATTATACAGAATTATAACAGTATACAGAACATACAAATCAAACATAACTAACTTCATAAATGAACTATATGAATATCTAAGCAAATTATCGAAAATTCTTACTTTTGTATGTGGTGATTTCAATATAAACATCTCTGCTAACCATAACTCGATAGAAAAAAATAATTTCATTAACATAATGACACACCTCAACTTAAATCTTGTATTAATAGTAACACTCGAGAAATTAAAAACCAAACTCCATCATGTATAGACCATATCTGGTGTAATATACATTTGAATGAAATAAAAAATATTAAATCTACTGTTTGGAAAACTAATATAACTGACCATTACGCGTGTCTTATATTACATGAGACAAATAAAAAACTAAACACAATACCCAAATTAAATCTTCCATATTCCCAAATAGACTATGAATTATTAAAAAAATCATTAATAAATGAAAAATGGGAAGAAGTTTTAAAAAATAAATGCACCAACCAAAGTGCCTTACTGTTTGAAAAAACTTTAACTAAACACGTTTTAGAAGCAACAAAAACAACACAGATCGTCCCCAATTCAAAAACAAAGAAAATTAAACCATGGATTACTCTAGGATTAATAAAAGCCATTAGAAAAAAAATAAACTTTATAAAATAACACAAAGACCACTAGTTAACAATAAAATTATAATATATTATAAAAAGTATAAAAATATATTAACTACTCTAATTAGAACAACGAAAAACGACTATTACTCAAAAATTATAACAGAAGCTAAAGACAATAAAAAAAAAATATGGTCAACAATAAATGAAATAATAAATAAAAATAAAACATATAAGCCCTTTTCCGAAATATCAGATGGGAAATTAATATATAATGTACAAAATAACACAAAAAAATGTTGTAATATTTTAAATAACCATTTTAATAACGTTGGAAAAAACCTAGCAAAATCCATAAATTCAACCAATATATCAAATCCACAACACAGAACACAATGTCAAATAAATAAATTTGAGCCAGTCACAGAAGCCGACATTGACAGAACTATTTCGGAACTAAAAGGAGGTTCTGCCCCCGGCTTTGATAACATAAATGCTAAGACAATAAAAGCGATGAAAACATACTTAATTCTCCCAATAACACATATAATAAACCTAAGTCTAGCAAATGGCGAATTTCCCAATAATTACAAAAGAGCTATTATAACTCCCATTTATAAAACAGACTGTCCTAAAGATCCACAAAATTACCGCCCGATTTCCCTTCTATCAAATATATCAAAAATATATGAGAAAATTGTAAAAAAACAAATTTGGACATTCTTAGATGAAAATAAAATAATTAATGATAATCAATTCGGCTTCAAAAAAAATACAAATACTCACGACGCGATAGCAAAAATAACCAACTATTTATATACGGCCCTAGATTCCGATAAAAAATGTATCGGAATATTTATAGACTTGAAAAAAGCTTTCGACAGCATATCACATAAAAAATTAATAAATAAATTAAAATCTATAGGAATTAATGGGAAAGTCTTAGCATGGATAGCTAGTTATTTACATGAAAGACCACAACAAGTAAAATTACTAAATCAAGTCAGCGATTCAAAATATAGCGATTTTTCAATACCCCAAGGTACAGTTTTGGGACCATTGTTATTTATTATATATGTTAATGATATATTCAATATTTCTAAATATGGAGACATTGTCTCCTACGCTGACGACACAGTCCTATTACTAAAAGCAAACACCTGGTCTGAATTAAACAAAATGGCAAATACAGATATCAATGCACTAAAATTGTGGTTTGATAAAAACCTGTTGACTTTAAATTCTAAAAAACCTATTATTTACCATTTTTCATTAAAAAACAAGAAACACCTAAAGAAATAAACTTAATAATCCACTCTGTGACAAATACAGAAAACCACAAATGTAATATATCATGTTCAAAAATAGAAAGCAAAACTGATATTAAGTACCTGGGCATAACAATAGACCAGCGTTTAAAATGGTATCCACACATAAATATTCTGAACAACAGAATAAGGAAACTTACATATATATTTAGATGTTTAAGAGATATTTTAAACGAAAAGTTACTTAGAACCACATACTTCGCTTTCTGTCAATCAATTATACAATACGGCATTATAGGATGGGGCGGTACATATAAAAATCAAACACAAACAATTTACATATCACAAAAACTAATAATAAAAACAATTTAAAAAAAACCCTACTCATATTCGTCAGAACTTTTATTCAAACAATTTAAGGTCAGAAAATTAAGTGCATTATACTTTTATCATGCAACATTACAAATTTATAAAGATAATATTAAAAATCAAGTTGCACCCTTTAAAAATAACAGAAGTCTTAGACAAACATCAATACTTCCCACTCCAAAATGTAAAAAAAAAATTGGACAATTGAGTCATAAATATCTCGGAGCAAAATTTTTTAATTCATTACCAGAAAAAATTAGAAACATGAATACCAATATAAAAAGTTTTAAAACTCACCTAAAAAATTATACTGAAAACTTAAACTGAATGATATTAAAAAAGCAATACAATAACACCCCCCCATACACACAAGCCTTGCTTAATTATGGGGGTACAAAAAAAAAAAAAATAAAAATAAAAAATACATAAATAAAAAAAAAAATAAAATAAAAAAAAAAAAATTGGCAAGTACCAACAAAAAATGTGAATGGCTTTCGGTCCGATCATAAACTACACTTAGCTTCCGTGTCCCTTAGCCAACCATTCAGTGAAGCCTCAAAGAATGTTAACTGAATATTTGGGGTAAAATACCCGAAAACTAAAAGAAAATTCAGTGTTGGGTAGTCAGAGGCAGGACAAAGGATAGTCAAGGTCGTCTGATCAAGCCTCAAGCCTGCACATATCATTGGGGGAGGCGCAGATAGATTTGAGAAGGATCTGCAAAATTAGTAATGTAACTAAAGATGAAGCAGGGACGAGGTCTAGCACACCCCCGTATGGGGATAAGAAAAAAATGGAGTTCAATTCATCCAGTAAAACATTGAAACAGTTAAAGACAAACAAAACAAAACAAGGAACATGGCATAAATAACAGGTAGTATAGTAATTATTAACAAAACAAATCGCAAGGTAATTATATACATTTTTTTAAAACATAGTGAACAAAATAATATATTTTTTATTTTTTTTTTTTTTTATTTTATGGTATTTCTCTTCTATAGAAGCAGACGCTTGTGATTAGAAGAGAGGACGATTTTGTGATTAGAAAATATTTAAAATATATTAACAAAATATATTTTGTATCTTATAATTTACTTGTGGTAGATTCTTAATAAATAACAAATTTACAAATTATATAAGTTATGATGATAAATTTTATCAATTTGGTATTTTTACTTTAAATTGCTCTTTGATTGCTTTTAGTAGACATTTATCGTCTTCGATTTTTCTTATTTTTTCAGGTAGGCTATTAAAGTATTTTTTTCCTAGAAATGTATAATGATGTTGTGCAAATGAGGTGTTGCATTTTTGTGTTTGAAATATATGTTTTTGACGAGTACGACTTTCAGTTAAAAATCTGTGATTTTGTTTTTCTTTTATTATTTGGATTATTATATTTTTTCGAACTAGATCATTAAATTTTAAAACTTTAAATTCTTCAAAAATCAGGTGAGTCGGATAATCTCTTCTTTTTTTCAATATAATTTTTATTATTAGACGTTGCACAATTTCAACAGGGAGTAGATTTGTTTTATATGCAGCTCCCCAGCTTACTACAGCGTATTGGAGAATTGACTGTACTATAGCATGATAGACTGATGTTAGATTTTCTAATGAGAGAAAGTTTCGGATTTTTAAAAATATGTAAATTAATTTCCTTATTTTGTTAACGGTAAGGTTGATTTGATCTTTCCAGTTCAGGTTTTTGTCTATTGTTATTCCTAAGTATTTAATTTTATTTGAAATTTTTAATGTGGAACAGTTTATTTCACAGTTATTTTTTTTGTGATCTTTAGAATTGTCATGTATAATTATATCAAAATTTACCGGAAAATCATTTGATTTTATTGCAAATGGAATGACGTGAGTTTTTTCACTATTAAGAGATAGTAGATTTATATCAAACCAGTGTTTCAGTATATTTATGTCTTCTGTTGCTTTTTGTTTTACTACTTGCCATGTGATTCCACTTTCAATAAGTACTGTGTCGTCGGCATAAGAGGTTATACTACCATGAAGTGACTGTGAGAATATCCCGTTTACATATAAGATGAATAATATGGGACCTAGCACAGTACCTTGTGGAATTCCATATTCAGATGTCTCTTCGTCGCTATAAACGTTATTTATTTTGACACATTGAGGGCGATTTTTTAGGTATATAATAACGCAAATGTAAAATATAACACATAAATCATAATATATAATAAAATAAATGTTAATAAAAGAAATAAAATATTACAGAAACACAAAACACATAAATCATAACAATTAAATCCAAGCGGTAAATGTAAAGGAATCATGAAGAGTGTCCGTGAATTCAGAAGCAAAATACACCTGGTACCTAAGTTGTTTTACAGCTACTCAGCGACTCTAAGAACAGGCCATCTCTCAACCCAAACTTTCGTGAATTTCCTCAGGCACTCAAAGTTCACCTTATTCGAGACGAGATCTGTATTCCAAGCAGGTCTCGTAATAACTTGTAAACCATCAATCATTTCGTCTCGAGCATCCTTCACAATCTCACAGTGCCACAAAATATGCTCGGCTGTTTGATCGGTATCACCACAAGCGCAATTGGGATGGGATGATAGAGCCAGTCTGTGAAGTCTACCTCTAAACTCCCCATGCCCAGAAAGCAATTGGGTGATATGGTGGTCCATTAAAAGATATGCCCCTTCCATTCTGATTTTAACTGATGGAAAGAAGGAGAAGGTCCATCTTCCCATATTCGATCTATCCCATCTTATATGCCATTCACTCAGCGTTTTTATTCTCATCATCTTTAGAAGTTCAGGGAGAGGCACTGCTCTACCAGGTATTAATTCAATACCAAGGTGGTTTACAGGTCTTCCTCTTTTCAGACACTTCTTTGTCAAAACTTCCCTAATTTCTAAATCAATTGGCAAAATGCCAGCCAAAATTGGCAAAGCATCCGATGAAACTGTTCTGTAGGCTCCTGAAAGCGCCAGTAAGAGGATCCGCTGGCCCCTCTTAAGCGCTGAATGAATAAGTGAATTACCGAGTCGATGTTCCCATACACAGGCACCATATGAGACTTGTGCCACATATACGCATCTGTATAATAGACGGAGCGCAGGGAAACGTAAACCCCATTCAGCAGTTGAGATTCTTCTCAGTTTTAAGAAGAGAGCCTGGGCCTTACTATAAACGCTTTTAACGTGAGTCAAGAACGAGGACGATCTGTCTAATGTAACGCCTAAATATTTAGTACTCTCTACGAAACGGATTGCAGTATCTCCCATTTTTATGAAAGGGTTTCTACCTCTACTGAGGGAGCCTTTCATAAGGAGACCCACGGTCTTATGGGGAGCAAAAGTCAGTCTGTTTTCCTTTTCCCAGTTAAGAATCATTTTCAAACCTTCTTCAGCTTTATTTTCAACTTCTTTTCTACTGTCCCCAGAGACCAAATACAATTTGTCGTCTGCGTAATCAATCGCAATAGTGCCTTCAGGTAAGGGTAACCTGGAGGAGTCATCGAATAAAATATTCCAGAAATTCGGTGTAAGGGGAGAACCTTGGGGACAACCCATGTCCACATCTCTTTCAATGATGCAATCACCAAAAGAAATTATAATTTTTCTATCTTTAAAATAATCACAAGATATTTGAAAAAGTTTTCTTGGACAATTACGATTCTTTAATTTAATTAAAATCATTTCCCACCATGCATTATCGAATGCACCAGTTATATCTAAGAAGATACCGATTACGTACCTCTTTGTGCAGACCTTCACCCAGTCAAGCGCAGTCATAATGGGCGTGCTCCGTGGACTTACCTGGGACGAATCCATATTGATGTACATATGATGGTGTTAATGTTTCTCGTAGACGATTTTGAATAATTTTTTCCAATATTATCCCCAATACATGAAGAAGTGTTATTGGTCGATAAGCTTTAATATCCGTTCTTTTTTTGTCGTTCCCTTTAGGGATGATCCTGAGCACGCCTTTCTTCCATACAGAAGGGAAAACTCCCCTTCTCATACACGTTTCCATAACCTGAAAGAGTTCTTCCTTGGCATGGATCCATACATACCTCATAATTATGCTATTCAATTTATCATGCCCTGGTGCCTTCCTAGGACTCAAACCCTTAAATATAATTTCTATTTCAGCTCTAGTTATTTTAGAAATTTTTTCCTCCTGGGAGAGGATTGGAGGAATCCGTGATTGATTTCTAATCTGTTGGTGGTGGTCGCTTTCCCCAATGACTGAATCTAAGGGAACTAACTTTCGCAGAAGTGTATTGAGAGTAGTCACCACGTTAATACTCTCAACGTTCCCGTTATCATTGTCGATAATTTTAGATAAAAACCGATCAGAACCTTTACCCGTTTTTTCAATGGCGCTACAAATATCCCATGGGTTAGAGTTACCAACATCTTTAACCCAATTATGCCAAGCAGCTCGTTTAGCCAAAAGTAACCCCACGTACAGAGGAACATGCGTGAATTATTCGTTTGGAAAAAATTGGGTGGTATAAACATTTGAAAACAGATTACCAGCTAAGGAACACGACTAGCCACGAGCGAATACGGTCTTGTGATGGCAGCATTGTATTTCAGGCAGGGTTCCATTTACAAGCGTTGGAGCCAATTCGTGATAACATTTCCAAAATTTTTCGTTTTCATTTCAATTTTATTTTTCTGGATTATTATTATTATTTAATTTTACTATCTATTCCTTGTTTAATCCTACTATACTTTTATTTTTGCTTTGATATATTCTACGTATTATATGGAATTCTGGAGATTTGCACCACCCTCCTCGAGATCTGGAAAAAACAAGAAAAAAATATACTGTGAAAGTGAGAATGGTAAAAATCATTTATCCGGGCATCATCTGAGTTCAACCGTTCATTGTATTGGGTTACATACTGGTTGGGCATTTACACAATACATAATACACATACCTACATACAGCTAAGTATAGCTATACTTACTACATATATCATATATACAAACATAACTACACTTACCTACATACATCTCTATACATCTCAGACCCTGTACTTGTAGCTAGTATTGTCACATGTTCCTTCCTACCCATCCCTGTATACCTGTCATTTTTCATTATCCACATTCAGTCTTTAATCGACCCTCGCCGCATAAACATTTAATATTCCGCATACCTCTTACGCTTACCGCATCCGTAAATAATCCCACATACCGCAAGTAAAAGTATCGTGACTAATACAGTCCTACAAGTGCATAAATAAACCCAGCCAAGATAGCAGAGAGTATCACAAGGGTCCCGAGTAAGTCTTTTTTTCCTTTCCTTAGTGCATTCTTTCAACAAGTGCAGTAGTCAAAACACATAAAAAAACATTCAAGGTCCTTCGACATCCGCATCTACATAAAACACACATCACATACACGTGATCGATATTTCTTGCCTTCAAATTCGAAGTCACAAATTTTCAAAATCTTTTCTTTAAGAATTTGATTCATTTTTACAGTTTAATATAACGATGTTAAGTCTTCAAGAATTCGGCGGTATAAGAATGAATGGTTTCAATAACACATTCATAAGAAAAATACATAAGAGCCGTCCGTTCTTGAATGTCGCCTTTCTGGAAACAATATCTGGGTCTTCAGATCTGTGCGATACATGCGAACAATCCAATATGAGACTGGATTGATACCACGTGACAGAAGGCAGAAGGCACGTCTAGAAAACAGAAAAGGTGGAAATTTCACGTGAGGTATCATAAACCTTTTGTTTGCGAATCCTATTTGGGGATTGGAAATTTGGAGATAATGTCTGGAGGGTCTTTTTAGGGGAAGGAAGGAGATGAAGTTCTGTGAAGGAAAAAGGTGGTAATCTGAGTGTAAGGTATCCAGGAGTGACGGACATATGAATATATCCCTCTTACGGCGGTGCAAGGCAATGTTCCGCAAAAGTCCTGCTGAAGAGGTGAAAATGTCTCCCTCAACCAGTCTCTCTCGATTAGGCCTGCCGCGCAGTTGGTGGGTAGACGCGTCCAATGCTAATATGCTAATATCCAAACAAATCTCACCCCATGAAGCCGGGCACGTCACCATCCGCAAATCTGGGCTAAGTCACCATCCGTAGCAAATGGGATAACGTATGGCAGAGGTGTTGATTATCCAATAAACTAGCTGACCCGGCCACGCGTTGCTGTGTTACCCAACCTGTATAACCACCGCCATCTGTTAATTTGCATACAAATCAAATCCACCCCGCCCGTTAGCTGGCCTGCTCGTTCACTGCTTACATACATTTTCCGTTATATATTATATATTTCGACCAATTTACACAAAACCATGACAAAATTATATACCTAAATCTTTCTCATGAATCACTCTATCTATTGGTGAAAGCCGCATGAAAATCCGTTCAGTCGTTTTTGAGTTTATCGCGAACAGACAGACAGACAGACACGTCGAGGACTTTAATTTTTAATATATGTAGAGATGGCGGCGGGACCCATTCCCGCCTCCCAAATTATTATAGTCTTCTCATAACTACATCCCGTGCAGTTAACAACACATCTACTTTTCAGATTTTCATTAGAAAAATTCTCTTTTTATAACTTTTAAAGGTTATGTTGTTAGCATCGGCGCTATTTGCGGCCATTCGCTAAACCCAAAACCTGGAAAGGACATGCAATAAACAGGCCAGCGGCTAGCTCAGCACAGCCGGCGCGAGCAAGGTCCCTCTTAAACCCAGGGCGAGTGTTTGTGGTTCGCTTGTAAATTCCTACTTCCCTTCCTTTCCTCAAAATCTCCAGGTCTCCTTCCTCAATCAGAACACAGTTGTTATGCACGTAAAGGGTTTTATTCACTCGGCACTATACACATGGGTATTTGGCTATCTCTATAATCCTATCATAACGGGGGGACCTATCTCAACTCTCTACACGTATTTAGTGAATTTAAATGTCAGTTCTTAGCACACAAAGGGGAAGCAAGGTTCATTTGTACTCACAAGCAGGAAATAGGCAGTCGTCAGTCGGGTACTGGGTTGGCGTGAGCCTCTTCGAGCACAATGCACAATTAAAGTAAAACATCGCGAGTTCAGTTTACGGAGAGCGCCTAGCGCAATCACGGGGGACACTGTTGCCGAGCCCAAGAGCAGCGGGGGAATGCTGCCGGGTGCCGTTCGGCCTCGGGCCACGGACCGCGCGTGCGGGGAGGGGGGCGGAGAGGGGCGGTGCGGCGAGTTAGTGCACTGGGGTCAATTCACTAGCTCCTCGCACGGAACCCGATTCCGTAAGTTCCGTAACGTAACAATGTATTCCCATCAATGTAATATATAATTGAAGAAGAAGATGACACTAATAATCTAAACAAAAAAAAGAACTAGATACAGAAAATAAAAAGATAACGGTCGCAACTGAGACTCGAACCCAGAACCTCTCGACCCGGTACGACGGGAGGTTCTGGGCTCGAGTCCCAGTTGCGACCGTTATCTTTTTTTATTTTTCTGTGTGTTGTTCTCTTTTGTATTTGCATTAAGATTATTATTTTTATCTTCTTCTTCAATGATACATCTAGTTTTATTTATAATGTTAGATTAATACATCATGTTTGAACCGAGGTCCACTGTTGTAGAACTACATTAACTACCTTTTCGTAGCATGTAGTTTTATGTACTTTTAGTCACTTCACAGAACAGATTAGAACTTGTTATTCAGAAGCCAGTAAAATAAAATGATTTAACCACTCAGGTATTTCGCCATTGTGCAAGTTTTTTGTCTTAAACGAATTGTCAGATTTATAAAAACTTTATGTTATTTGCGCATCGCAATTAAAGCTCTATAAATGAAATATTTCTCAACGTAACCTAGTAACAAAAAACGGTTTTTAAAGGTTATAAAATAAGCTTTCAAATCGTTTAATTAAAAATAAATATTAACATTTGTAAATTTTGAAATTTAGAATGCAAACATAATAAAATTGTGAATATGACTCACTTAATGTTTTTATGTGAAAACGGGGCTAAAATCATAGATTATGTAAAAAAAACACTTATTCTAATGGATAAATATGTAATTAACAATTTCGTCATCTCACATTTTTACCATTTAATATTTAATAAAAAATTAATTGTAAAATTGTGGTCTTCACTCAGGAGAAATCTCGGGAATGCCTTTTTATAAATGAAGCACTTTTTTATAATTTAATTTCTTGATTTTTTATTGTTATGATTTGATATTTATAACTGACGACAATAATAATCGTAAAGAAGTGAGTTAATTTTACTGATGCAAGCCCTTTTATAAGGATTTCGTACATCTATATTTTCCTTGTTTGTTGGGTGAGAAAGGGACAAAAATAAAATGATTCTATCGACATCTAACGAACAAATCAGACAACTCTTGGATCGCAATCCAACCTTTAATGGTAAATCAAATCCATATCCATAATTGGTTTGAGTCCTGGGTTCAAATCCAAACATTAACAATGTCTAACTTTTAGAGTTGTCGCTAGAACAATAACGGAGTTTTTTTATTTGAAATATACATTTACAGATTTACAGAAGTAAAATATAGTTCTTAAAACTAATTACAAATAAAGTTATTTCTTTTTAATGAATTTACCCAATTTAAAAGAGAAAACATTTCTCGTGTTTGAATTGGGGAGTCGTGCCATTACGAAAAAATATAAAGAAAAAAGATTTATATATGCATACATATTTTTTTTTATGAAAAAATAAATAAAAGTTAGGACGATTTCTGTAGGAACACGCGTACAATAAGCTTGAAAACCAGCTTATTGTACTTGACTGCTATTGTTATATTGTCGTATAAACAAGCTTAGGGGTCGGAGTGGTTAATATGTAGCATACCCATAATAGGATTTTTTCTATTCATTTAGTGAAAATGTTGCCAATGATAATAATTTGATACTCAAATGAAAATAGAGTACGCCTGGAAATTTCAGAATGAAAAAGCTCATCAAATTTCATGACATTAATTTATATCGTTTGAGAGAATTTTTTCTGAGGTGAACAAACGATATTTCATCGGCTTATTATTAAAGTACGCTAAGTATTAAAACATAATAAAATTCAATTCAGAATTATTATGACTGCAAAGTTTTAGCAGTCTGAACTTTATTTTAATCCCTGGTTCGCCACTCCTGCGGCACACGACGAAAAGAGAGTCTAAGAGATTGGAGGTAAGTCTAGGGAGAAGGTGGTGATTCTCAGGAGGTGGGAGATAGAGTAGAAGAAGTTGAGGGGTGGAATAAGAAGAAAAGTGATTTTATTGGAATATTTTAGCTCAGGAAATAGATACACTAGAATACGTTCCTGAATTACAAAACTCCGCTGGAGACTGGTAGTTTTACTTCAGTGGCACCATCAAAAGCACACCTCCCTGGAACTGTAAATCTGTTCACTTATTAGGATTTTTATACGTCTAGACTCGGAGACGCAGACTTTCAGTCGCATTATATAATCGTTCAATATCTCAAAATGACGAATATTATCATACAAAGATGAGGGTGTAAATAAAAATATCTTTCTTTAATAACTTTTTAAGTGTTATTCCCGACATCTTCAACGTTTTTCAACAATTTTCTTTTTTTTAAGACGACAAAATATACCCTAAAATATATTCAGTATCTTAACAACATAAGTAAAAAAAAACGTGTATACAAATGGCGACTCGCGACCCCGTGTTTTGGATGGATCTACTGTCAAATTTGCCCTACCAAACATTCTAAAATAATGTGGGAATCTTAACGACGTAAGTGAAGAAAACGTGTAAACAAATATACGCTCATGGCATGGCGTATTAGACTGACGTACGGTTGAATTCGCCCTAGCAGGCCTGGGGATTCGGTCTTTCCGCCGGGTTCATTTTAATTAATTTTGAAGAACGTGTCATAAATATTTAAGATGTTTCTAAAAGTTTCCCTCCCGAAGTTATTAATTCATCATCTAGAAAAATAAAATCTGGTGCTTACCGCTAACTTTATAGTTGAAAAACAGGTTATAAAATTTTCAAATCGTTGTGCGTAAAATATACTAATGGTAATGTATTGTTTTTCTTAATCCTAAATATAAAGAACTTAGTCGGTTTGAAAAAAAAGTTATTATAGTTACGAATTCGCCGGAAAATATTAAAATGTGAGTTTTGAGAAAACCCTCATTATTAGGGTATTGTACCGCTTTAATGTGATTACCTAACAAGAGTCGCAGCTGCTCTCGTCTGGAGCCAGTGAGACTATGGTATCCCCAAATGGGGTATGTTGTGCGGGTGAAGTGAAGTTTATGGGGAAGAGGAAGGTGGGGATGTACCTGGCAAATCAGGTCTGGTCACCAAACACGGCTAAAGCCATTTCAAATAAGTTTCAATTCTGAATGGTGGTCTCACATCAGGGCGATACTGAGAGTATCTTTTACTCTGGAACTTGCCCCAAATATACTGTATATTATTTTGAATTAATTAATTGTTATGTAACATAAATTAATCAAATAAAATGAATTTGCGCAGTCTAGGTTTCGATCCCGCGACCTTCGGATTGCGAGTCAAGAACTTTACCCCTCGACCACGGAGGCCATCAATCATGGATAATAATTTTTCTCACATTATAATATGTTGTCACGATTTACAGTTTTGAATGACTAATATATCATCAATATCCCAGTAACAAAGGTAACAATAACAAAGGTAACAATAATTATAATTTAGTATTCGCCGGACTGAAACATGAACAACTATACTATATACTACATACTTACTGTACAGCTGTTTAATGTAATTCGCCGGACTTGAAGAATAAAGCCCATAATTTAATTGTACAAAAATTGGTGTTAAATAATGTAGATTTTCAACAAAAAAATCCTTCCTCATTTGCTTACCATATAGTACTCAATCTGATTTTATACTCGTAACTCTTTTAAATTAAATTCTTTCATACTATTTTGCATTGTATAGTATTCTTTATTATTATATTATTTTATGTATATATTTTCTTAATACTCTCACACATTCCTTATATTGCATATGTTAATTTACTGTATAAAAAATCGACCACCACAACACGGGCATGTGCCTAGCATGGTGGTCGAAAAAATCCCCAACTTTTATAAAAAAAAAATATTTTTTCAATGAATAAAGAAAACTTTAAAAAAATATATATATAAAAAAATCGGATGTCTGTATTATTCTCGTCTAATGAACTCAAATTTATTTTTAACTTAATTGTAAAATTTTAAATTGGAAATGATTGTGTGAAGAATAATTCAGAGAGGTGTAAGACCATCATTCAGAATTGAAATGTTGCTTGAAATGGCTTTAGTCGTGTTTGGTAACTAGATCTAAATAGCTATGTACTTTCCCTTCTCTTCCCCGCCTCCTTCGTCTCTCTACTTAACATCAGACTCACAATATACCCCATTTGGGAATGCCGTAGTCTCACTGGTTCCTGGCGGTTTTAAACAGTTGGGACTTGTGCGGTATTCACATAAAAAAAGAAAAAGGCATGCGATCTATCTCTATTTTAATGTTTTAACAGAAAATTATTTAAAGTGTCCCTTTCAAATCAGAAATTATAATATCCCGCGTTTTTCTTTAGACTGCCTAGTAACAAAATTAAATCGAAGACAAGTGAAATATTTTCTCACACTTTGTGTGACTGTCTGATGAACTTAAATCTTTAAATAACAAATTGAAAACTTATCTTCCTACAATTATTCTACCTTCCACTACCCCTTCTTATACTACCACATTCCAGCTCCATATATTATACTTCGCTGAAATATAAAAGGAAGCCAAAATTTCACTGGCTCCGGGCAATTAAGAACATTTTTCGATATTACTCATAATATTTTTAATTTCATTTTCATGTTCATATTAAATAAATTACGTATTAAAATAATATGTTCTTAATGTTTGTGATGATAGTGACACTGACAGGTTTCCTGGCCAGAACCTTGCCTCTTGGAAACCCTCAGGGTGTTTCCTAGAAAATCGTTATTCCTGCATTGAAAAATAAGAACAATATTATAAAGTACACGAGCCAAAATACACTTTAACATTTCGAGACGTAAAATATGGCTCAATCCTTGCGTTTTATCTCGTTATAATTTTAATAATATCGTGACAGACTTACCATTCAAATATATTATGAAAGTTATACATCGAATAATTAATCATTATAAAAGTAATACTAAAAAAATCCATTTCAACAGAATCTCTTTTTTGATTTTTTCCATTACCAAATGACGTAATAAGCAAGTTTCCATTATAAAAATGTGTAAAGAAAAATGTAACAAAGAATATCAAGAATTTTACAAACTAGTGAATAATGGAAATCAATTTATTATACCTAATTTTAAAACAACTCAAATGCAAAACCATTATATTTACCAAGCCATAAAAAACTGCAATAACACCCATTCAACTTTCAACAAATCAGAACAAATAAATAATATTTAACAATTAAAAAAAAAAAAATACTTGTATCAAAAAGTAAATATTTTATACAAAACATATTATAACATACAACCTAAGCAAAAAACGTAGCTCCTTATCAGGCAGAAGAGCTCTTCTTTTCTGATGAGGTATACATGTCCAATGATGACCATAAATACAATATGTTGTAAAATACGTAACTCACATTTTTTATATATATAAAAAATATATATATAATGTAAAGTTTTTACCGAAAATTTTCATAAATCACTTTAAACATCATGGAAATAAAAAAGGAAGGGTTAGATTATTTTTGTATATATATTTTTTTAAATATTTTTTACAGGTTTACATGAAATATTATGTATGTTTACATTATATAATAATTTACGTACATGTTCATGTTCAAATATCTTAATACCACTCTTTCATGGAAGCATTAGCTTGTGTCTGGAAGAGTACCTATTGTACATTTTTTTAATGCTCTATTATAAGTAAATTACAATGTGGAGGTAAAAAACAATAAGTTGTACGTTCGGTGTTATGTAATTATAAGTATTTATCTACTATCAAACAATTTTACTACTTGAATAATGTATCTAGAAATATTGTAATTAGCTGTTAAAAACAAAACAAAATTTAACTTATTTGAAGAATGGAGTATCACTTGGAGTTATAATAGATTATAGATCAAATTAGTTGGAAACTTTTTTTTTTTGAGATTATCTTTAAAATATCATTAATGTCTAACTTCAATTGGAGAAATATTAGTTTTGTATGCGGATCGCCAGTTAATGATAGCAAAATGATTGATTGAACCAAAGCGTAATATATTTAATATATATATATTTTTTACAGATGAAAAATTCTGATTCTTAAAAATATAATATAAATCAATTTTCTAATTTTTTTTACAACTTGACAAATTTGTTAATAAAATGATGTAATTAAGTCGCCTTACTGGCATAACTAGTTCTAGGAAATGATACCGCAATAATTTAATAGATATTATCATACGGGATGTCCGGGGGTAAAGTGCATTAACTTCGGGAGATGATTCTACATGATAGTACAAGTAAAAAAGATAAATAACTTTTCAGCTTCCAATGAAATTTCAACTTTTAGGGGTGGTTTTGAGGTAAAAAGATTAAATTAGTCCGACGTGTGGGACCAGATTTATTATTTTCCGCTATTACGATACGGGCCAATCACAATCGAGTCGGGCGTCCGGCAGGCTCTCCGCAAGTAAGATCGTACCTCTCACTAAGGATTTTTAGTAGGTACGTCTTTTTGTATGGGAAAAAAGTTGGAATTTCGGAAAAAGTTGTTAATCTTTTTTACTCCTACCATCATGTAGAATCACCTCCCGAAGTTAATGCACTTTACCCCCGGACACCCTGTATATTTATTACCATAAACGATCAATGTTTTGTACTGCTTTTACTGCGCACCTTGCAACAATAAGGAACTCCAGTAAAAAATATTATGGCTTTAAAAATTTTTTTTCATGTAGACCAATAAATACTGATTCTGAATAAATAAATTTTATTAAATAATATTAAACGCAGAGTTTTTAAAAAAATATTAAAAAAGTCCATTTTTAATCCGGTCATAAAAACACGCCGTCACTGATCGTCATTGTATGGGAATGTAGGTATGACACGAGCCATCGTATTAATTTATTCGTTTACTTAGATACTGTTGATTAGTTGATACTAAAGATTTAGTTGTTGTGTTTATTGAAACAATATTTAGGCCTAAATAATTTCAACAATAAAGGTATCTCTTATTAGCTTATCTCTATTATTGAAAATATTCAAAAAGTACTGCGCAAAAAAATAGTAATGCTACTCTAGAGAGAATACTAGGAACACCGAATTTCAAAATGGCGGCAGTTGATCAGCTGATTGCCCGATCTTATAGTAACTTTTCAGGAGTGATGACGTCACACGATTCACTACACATACGGTGGTTTTCGGGGGATCTTGGAAAATATTCTCAGTATAGCTCTGGTGTAAGACTACCATTCAGATTTGAAACGTTGCTTGAAATGACTTTAGACATTTTTTTTTGCATGAGCTCCGCACAGGAGGCCCTGGGGAAATAATTTCCCTCAGGGCCTATGTTCCTTTGGGAATGCTGTGTGGAGGTTTTTTAAAGGAAAGGAAGAAGAGGTGAGTTCTGAGAAGGAAAAGGGTTTAAGGGGTGGGTAGGAATCTGGGGTTCACTGTGTCCTGGTCATCCACCTCCAAGACCTAGACAAACCTCACCCTATGAACCCGGGCACCCCTGCTAAATCACCAAACGTAGCGAACCACTTGGGGTGACCTATGGCAGAGGTGTTGGTTATCCAATAAAGGTTTCCAAGTATTTTTTTTTTCTTAATTTTTGCTATTATATATATTCGGCACGTTTCAGTGGTAGTATCGCCCTTGAAATAGCTTTTACATATTTCTTGTGACCTATGATTATCCAATTACTTTTCAACCTTCCTCTTACTAATCTCTTTCTCTTACTCAGTACCCAGGGCCATTGAGTCTTATTGATTCTGATAAATATTCACCCAACGAAAAACGAAAAAAGCTTGGTATTAAAAAATTTCCCTCACCAAAATATTTCAATTCAAATACAGTTCACATAAATACATTTTTCTTATTGTCAGGTGCAAGAAGAATCTTTTATTTATTTATGCACCACAAAGGTAAAATTAAAATAAAATAAAAAGCTGCTTGTTGAGCGTCTGCCCGCATGGAACCACATTGGTCGTACCAGCATACAGTAAAACTACCCTTTTTACAGTTGATCCCCAGTTCCAACCCACCCCCGACTGCGGCTTGATATGATATGTTATTCTCTTTGTAGCGGTATCGGGGGATGGTTTGTACCCCATCATGCGCAAAATATACAAAGGAAAAACAACATTCCCCTTGCAAAATCAATTTGGGAAGTTGTCCGTGCAGAAACACAACTCCGAGGCTTCGCTGAAGGCTATAAATTGCTTAGTTCTTTCCTGCCAAGCACTAGAACGGTATTTCCCTTAATCGATTTTATTATTGGAAACACTTTAGGGGTGGAAAAATAAGCGGAACACTTAAATCTCACAAATTAAAAGAGGTGTGAATTTATAACAATGTTAAGCGCGTGATTATTTATATAATTATTCTATTACTAGCTGGTTCCTGGCATGCGTTGCTATGCCATTTACTAAAGAAATTGTTTCTCCCTGCGTGTCTTTTCCCATTCGTCCAATTCCCCTTCCGCCACCCCTTCCTCTCCCGCCTCCCCTTCCCTCTCTCACCTTCCCACTCCACCTCCTCCACCTTCCCTCTCCCCACTCCACTCCCCCCTTTCCCCATCTCGTGAATCCCCCTCTCGAGTTTTCCTTCCCACTCGCGCATTCCATACATTCAGTCCCGGTATATTCATTTTCAAACAGCTCGCGTGCCACCTATTGCAATTTTTATATAAAAATTTCATAATGCTAGAGCTCACCAGTAGTTTTATATAAACCTTGTCCTGACAATAACGACTACAAAAAAAATAATTATCCAGTAGCAGTCTATTTATTTATTTATTTTATTTAAGGAGAAAACACAGATACAGACAAAAATTAACAAAACAATATTATGAACAATGACTTGAGAATTCGCCTGCACCCCAACTATTTCTCACTGATTGACTTGATAAATAAAAATTTTCAAATACATTTTTTATAAATGTTTAAAAATAAGTCATAATCAATAATTAATCGAAAATTATTTAAAAAGAAGCACATAAAAAGAATAGTGAATGATATATGAGTTTTCTTTTTCTTTTTCAGTCGTTCGGAAGTTATGCGCGTACATACATTTTGTCGATTCATTTTTATTTATATAGAAGAGACAGATAGATAGATTTATATAGATATAGATAGATAGGTAGAAGATAGATAGATAGATAATTAACTATTACTTCATTACTTTTTATAGAATTGTTTAGTGATTTTGTTGATTTTTAACCCTTGACGCACAAGGAGAGGTGTTATAAGTTTGACATGGTGTATGTGGACCGATTATTATGCGTTTTTTTTTGTTTGAAAGCTGACATGATCGAGATGGTTTTTAGCTACAGTTCATGAAAACCTGTTGAGTTCAAGATCATCAGCTCTTTTTTGTGTTGCGGGTTACTTAATTTTTTTTCATTTTTTACATACTAATCTGTACTTAATTCATGTTTTCTTTAGAATAATGTACGGCTGAGTGTGATTAGCTTTTAAATTTAAAAGAAATGAAGCATAAAAGGTTTTAGAGCGAATTAATGAAGAAACGATCGCAAGTATCTGACACGAATGTCAATGTTTCAAGAAGTTGTGGACGCCTGAGGAAGATAGGGAACGATGTCAATAAAATAACAGAAGAGTGTGTATGAGACCGTATATAAAGGTAAATGAGGCGAAGAGTGTGTACCAAGACTGATTCGCGGTCCATCCTCTCCGCCTACCCCTGCGGCGAAACGGTGTGTTGCTTAGATATTTACTAAAAATCGGATACATTGGTTAATTTAAAAAATGATTTCATTACTCGAAAAATGCAAAAAATCCATGTATGTAATTCGCACGCGGTAACAGTGGCCTTATCTTATCAATATGCTAGATCATTTTCAGAATTCGTGTATTCGTTAGATCTTTGTAAATTCGTTCCATTCAATTCAATACCTTGCTATGTTTTGGAAAGATGTTTGAACAGGGTTATGTTGTAGTCAGGGTATTATTATTTATTATATTTAAACCAGCTATATGAGGCTTTTCAACTCAGGGTAATGGTGTTCGAGCACTCTGGATGTAGGACTTCAATAAAAAAGGTATATTAAACTCAAACAGTTATTTATTATATGAACATGGGAATCTGAACTTTACAACAAAACAACAGGTTTACTAGGAGGTATAACTTGAAATGATCTTGACACTGGAATTTACGGCTCGTGAACTAGGATTATGTTAAAGATACCTTTGCGAATGGTTGAGTTGAGGTTAGGAAGGCGGTGATAGCCGGACCTCAACGCCAGTGGGCGGAGGTTTTAGCTCAGGATGTCAGCATGAAGAATCTCCTGCGCGTCATGGCAGCTCGAAAGCTCAGCCAAGGGCCCAGCGGAAGTGGCACACCAACTGTCACTATCAGCAAGAGTCCGAGGCAACTCCCTGCCGAAGGGGAGCCTGGAGGCACAACCCCGGGAGCGATACACCAACTGTGTTTGTCTAAGGAAATCTGCGGGCACGAGGAGAGTTCTGTCCTGTTCCCAAACCTTTTTATAGGCTAATCTCTGGACGTGTTGCCTGGTGACGGTCGCGCCACGAGCGTCATAATTGCGAACTTTAATGAACATGGAAGAATGAACTAGCAGCTTCTCAAGCTGTGGGAAAAAGGCGTTTCTTCAACCGTTTTGATGTGAGGGTATGTGCGAACATAACAACCTCAGTAATGTCTGTAACAGTAATAACTCACGGATGTATCTGTAAGTAATTTTGAACTACCGCACATTATCACACAGTATCCTAAAGATGACTCCTGTTTGGAGTTAATATAAAAAAAAATTTCTTTCAACGCAAAAATTTTTATTACAAAAGCCTTGCCATTTGGGCGCAACAGGCACACCACATATTGGCATCAATATCACTACAAGGAGATAGGAAGGAGGAAGGTCAGGAAATTCCAGACTATTCATATATAGTCACCAAACACGGTTAAAGACATTTCAGGCAACGATACAATCCTGGCGATCTCTCACCAATGCGATATTTTAAGAATCTACAACTCTGAAATGTTTAGCAATACATGTCATTTTTACTGAATTAATTGTGAAATAACACACATGAATTGAATTGAATTGAACCCTTGCCTCAGAATACGTAGCCGACGATCGTAACCACACAACCAATACAGTCCGTTCCACATCATTCACATTTTAATCACACTATCATGCCTACGGAGAGAGGCTTTATTGCACGTGGTGTCTTCTCAATCGCTACCTCTAAGGCAATATTTAAAAAAATGGTCCTTTTTGTTACTTCCAGTTAAATGCTCTCCTTCCTTCCAACTATTATATTCACACCATACTAAAAGTAAGATTGTGTGGAAGGTATTACTTGGAATATTAGATCCTCTTCAATTGGGTATTTTCACAAATGTAGGATACTTTTAAAACCACTCGTGTCATGTAATGCCACACCTGTCACCACATGACACATCCTCATAAAACTCGTTCTATCTCATTTTCTATTATGGTCAGACTTTGACCGGTCAGCGGTTGAGTGGACATCGCGTCTGGGTCCCACCCGGGCGTCCCGTGTTCGATTCCTCGGCTGGCTTAGACCTCCATCACAACACAAGCGACATTTTCGGCTTTCTGTGGTGGTAGCAAGAGATTTTCAAACCTTGTTGGATTATTCATATTCGTATACGTATTCGTATAACCAGGGTATGATTGTCTTTCTTCGTATAAATTGAAAAATTAAATTAATATATTCGGAAAGAGATAAATTTTTATTTAAAAGTTTAGCATACATTTTTTTAAATAACTATTTTTAAAAATCTATTATATAAAAAGTAAAGTGAAAATGACCTCACATAATTCGGTTGCCTAATTAAACTAGTTTTTAAGTTTATGAAATAAAAGCGTTTGTGTTAAAATTTTTAATGTTTTATAGTATCCGTTTGTAAATCAAAATATTAAGAGTTAAATTAATAAATTACTTCGTTTTTACCACTTTTATTGTTTACAAAACCAACATGTTTCGTGAGCAATGCTCACTTCTTCAGGGTTTTTTTATTGATACTAATTACAAATAATAGACGTAGACAATGGTGTCAATTGAAAAAGAATGGACATAGATAATGGTATCAATGAAAATATGAGAGTGGGTAGAGGAGAGAGGGGCAATGGGAGACAATTTACAAAGGGAACAGGTTTAATATTGGGTCATTTAAGAACAATTTTTGGTTATTAATAATATTCAAATTCGCATTTACACTCTTTCGGATTTCTAAAATTTCTAGTTTATCCAACTGAATGCCATTGACATTACAATGCATTAATTCTATTCCACTATTGAAGTCAAAGGTGTGACTGGTTTCCACCAAATGGTTGGAAAACTCCGAGAAACTGTTATTGTTTAAAGCTTTGATATGTTCTTTAATCCTTATTTCGAAGTTTCTCGAAGTTTTACCTATGTAGAAGAAATGACAATCGTTACACTTCAATTTATAGATTCCAGATTTTTTCATTTTTGAATCTCTACCTTTATTATTTACAATGTAATTTTTGAGTTTGTTATTTGCATAAAATGCAGGAAGAATTTCATTTGGTACATTCTTTGTCAAGGAATTAGAAATTTTATTATTAAAATACATAATTTTCCTCCATTTTTTCCTTCCTGATCCTTTTGTACAGGATAGATATATGATTTATGGAATTTATTCTTGTATTTTTTATTAAGAATGTTTTCAATTAAATTGGTGTTGTATCCATTATTAATAGCAATTTGTTTAATAACATTGAGTTCTATTGAAAAATTATTGGGAGATAGGGGTACATTAACTAATCTATGAATCATAGAATGGAAAGTTGACATTTTTTGAGAAATTGGATGATTTGAAGTGTTGTGAATTACAATGTCTGTGTATGTATCTTTACGAAAAACGTTAAATTCAAATTTATTATTAATTATTGAAATATTTAAATCCAAAAAGTTTAAAAGTTTAAGAGTAAAATATTAAGAGTGTTTCATTTACTATCAAAAACAGTATTTCATCTCGGAATATGTTAAAAACAGCAGTTTTTTTTAATAAAATGTCAAGCAGGAATATTTGTTGACAATTTTTCTAGACCAGAGGGGCTAAAGTATGTGGAATATTTAAAGTTTATTTTTCGGGTTGTAATAGTAGTTCTTAAAACTGTAAACATTGCATTTTTCATAAATAATGTATTCAAATCTAAAAGTATTGAATAGTCTGAATTTGGTTATGATGTGGTTAATGCTACCTGATTGTTAAGACAGCCATCACCGGGACTCAATAGTGTCGCTACACATTTTGGTTATGATGTGGTTAATGCTACCTGATTGTTAAGACAGCCATCACCGGGACTCAATAGTGTCGCTACACATTTTGGTTATGATGTGGTTAATGCTACCTGATTGTTAAGACAGCCATCACCGGGACTCAATAGTGTCGCTACACATTTTGGTTATGATGTGGTTAATGCTACCTGATTGTTAAGACAGCCATCACCGGGACTCAATAGTGTCGCTACACATTTTGGTTATGATGTGGTTAATGCTACCTGATTGTTAAGACAGCCATCACCGGGACTCAATAGTGTCGCTACACATTTTGGTTATGATGTGGTTAATGCTACCTGATTGTTAAGACAGCCATCACCGGGACTCAATAGTGTCGCTACACATTTGGTTATGATGTGGTTAATGCTACCTGATTGTTAAGACAGCCATCACCGGGACTCAATAGTGTCGCTACACATTTTGGTTATGATGTGGTTAATGCTACCTGATTGTTAAGACAGCCATCACCGGGACTCAATAGTGTCGCTACACATTTTGGTTATGATGTGGTTAATGCTACCTGATTGTTAAGACAGCCATCACCGGGACTCAATAGTGTCGCTACACATTTTGGTTATGATGTGGTTAATGCTACCTGATTGTTAAGACAGCCATCACCGGGACTCAATAGTGTCGCTACACATTTTGGTTATGATGTGGTTAATGCTACCTGATTGTTAAGACAGCCATCACCGGGACTCAATAGTGTCGCTACACATTTGGTTATGATGTGGTTAATGCTACCTGATTGTTAAGACAGCCATCACCGGGACTCAATAGTGTCGCTACACATTTTGGTTATGATGTGGTTAATGCTACCTGATTGTTAAGACAGCCATCACCGGGACTCAATAGTGTCGCTACACATTTTGGTTATGATGTGGTTAATGCTACCTGATTGTTAAGACAGCCATCACCGGGACTCAATAGTGTCGCTACACATTTTGGTTATGATGTGGTTAATGCTACCTGATTGTTAAGACAGCCATCACCGGGACTCAATAGTGTCGCTACACATTTTGGTTATGATGTGGTTAATGCTACCTGATTGTTAAGACAGCCATCACCGGGACTCAATAGTGTCGCTACACATTTTGGTTATGATGTGGTTAATGTTACCTGATTGTTAAGACAGCCATCACCGGGACTCAATAGTGTCGCTACACATTTTGGCCGGTGGTAGGCCACAAACTCTATCCTCATGGACATATCATTTTAGCGGCAAATATAAAAAAGTTACCTATATAAAACTAGCGCAAACCGTGAAAAATCACCGCGATAGGATTTGTGAAGCTGAAAGTACTTATAGAATATTTATAAAAAAGTATTTATAGACTTCAGAAATTTACCATTCAAATGAACTATATTTATTCATTAATTACTGATTTTCTCGCATTTTTCAGTTTTAGGTACATTATTTGTAAAAATGTAAAAAAGGACTACCATTTCAAAAATATAATTATTTATTTATTTATTGTAAGAAACAAACAGCAATTTATATACAGGATGAGTTATACGAGAGGTTAAACATGAGGTAAGCCATAACGGTTTCTTATGCTAATGTTGGTTATTATGATATAATATACAATTGTAATTGGTAATAGCCATTAATTGAAAATGAAAATAACAACAACAACAAACAATATATAAGTATATTAGAAGGAAGAAGGAATAGGAAAGGGCAAGAGGCAGAGAAAGGTGGGATGTGGACAGGAGATGCTCATGCTGTACCTTATCTATAATTGTGCATTAATTTAATTAACATTTGTGGTCGTACGCTTGACTTCGTTTCGGTATTTCACAAAAGTATTATTAGGAATATCGATATAGTTAAATTGCGTGTTATATTGCGCGCATATACGAGGGATTGGAGAATTTTTTCTAAGGTTGGTTCTACACGCTGGCAAATGAAAAAAATGGTTTAGTCTGGTTGGCCTTGTAGGTATGTGAATTCTTATATTATTAAAAAATTTCAATTAATGTGAGTCTGACGTGAATCCCTCACATCACTTAAAGGGTCAGAAAAGGAGCGAGATGTCATATCCGCCTAAATTAATACTTGTGGTCAACGAATGCCCGCTCCATTCATTCCCCGGCGGGATTTATGAGGTCCACAGGGCAACGCCTGAGGCCCTAGACTGGCTCGCAGACCTAGATGTCCCCCTCTGACCCCCCACCATACGAAAGAAGAAGAATACTTGTGGTTCTCAAGGAATTGAATTTCCACCTACAGCTGAGCAGATAATAATAATAATAATTATATAAATATCTTTTTTGAACTGAAAATTTAAGGATTTATAATAACAAAAAAAAATATTAAAAGTACAGTTTAAATATTGCGTAAGTACAAAAGTTAATAACAGAAAATATGTAAACAGTAGATACTTAAAGAATAGAGATTTATAAATATAAATTTAGGTTTCTCGTAACCTGCCTCACTAGGCTAGCCTGTGTTGAGGCATTAATTTTACGTAAATTTATAATACTGTGAACATACCTACACTTACATTAGAATATAATCACAAGTACTTACGGCAGCGGGTGATCTGATCTGATAACATCACAGGCACTTGTATAATTCGTACACAACGGGTTCGTTGAACTGTATGCCCAATCACAAATCATACTGAGCGACAGTAACTTTATATCTTTATAGAATACCATAATCACATAAAGACTCTTCAAAGACGCCAAGTATTTTATAATGTTTTTTTATGTGTTGACGGTGATAAACCTGCATGGACAAAATTAACACACATCTGAATGTTACATAGTCACAAGGCGATATTTGCTTTCACACTCGCGGCGCGTGTCCCCCGACCGCCCATGTTAAAAACCTGGCTCTGCCATTGGCGGAAAGCAGAACAAAGCCATCCGAAACAAATGGCGATACAAAAAAATTTAAAAAATTAACTAATTTTGGTATCTACTAACTTTATCGCTTTCCTGATGTGATTAAATACTTATAAGTTCGAATTTTTTAAATTAAAAAATTATTTAATTTAACGCATTACACAAGAACATTACACGTGACGCCTACGTGCCTTGAAAATAGAAATTAGTATATTTAATGTGTTTATAGTAACATTTAAAAAATGTGCAATTATTGTAACCCTTTCTTCTTATTTTACAGTAAAAAAATATATTGTTAATGTGGATTATCGTTAGTAAAAATATATATTCCAGGTTGCTTAAATGAAAACCACGCATTCAAAGAATGTAATTAATAAAGCTTTCAGCAAGTTCCCTACCAATATTGATTACGTTCAAACAATCGCGTCAACAATGTTTCACGCTCATTGTAAAGCAGAAGTGTTCCCCGAAGCGTAGTGTTCGATTCACACAGCGAATAGCACATTGTTCCGCTACATCTGAGGGCCTTATAGACCGGAAAAATTGGATATGTAAAAATACGGATAGGCAGTCTCGATATAGGGGAGAGATTCAGCATATGTTCGAAAAACTGACACATTATCTCATATGTTTTAAAAAGTATTATTCGTAATGGAATTCCTTGGGAATCGACGCAATATATTATAAGATACTAGCTGACCCGAAAAAAACCTTGTTCTGCCATATAAATTATTTCTAGTGAATATTTTGGTTGTTAAATGAAAAATAATGAATGTATCGTAAGAGTGTGGGGAGGAGATCTATGGCAGAAAGAGGAATGGAGCGTTGTAGACGATGACCGCCGATAAAAATTCATTTTCTCAATTCAACGTATTTCATTAAAGTAACGGACATATTTATTCTTTGATCTCTTCAAACTTAAATGTAAAGTGAAAAAAAGTAATATATTTTTTCACCTAAAGTAGGAAAATGAAATAAAGAAAATCAATATGTGTCCATTATCAGGGCAGTGTCAATCATCAGGACAGATGTGTGACATCTGCCCTGATGATGGACAATGTAACGCTGTCCGAAACGTTGGCTAAAGGAGGAGGTAGCGCAACACGGCGTAACACCCCAAAAACAAATAACAAAAATACTTATGGCTGTGAAAATCTAAAATCATTTCCAAAATCAATATTAATTTCGAAGAGCAATTGAGTGCACGATTTTTTTGTGTACAAATGAGGCGGACGTAGCGCCATCCGCCATTCAACAACATAAATAATTACGTTCTGTTTGAAATACGAACGGCGACTGTTAAATTTGTTCATACAAAAATACTAAAATCACGAATAAAAAATGGCAGGGTGGGGGTAGGAGGGTGAACATTTGGGGTTATGGGTATTTTTTGAAGTCAAACAATTTTTTTTTTAAATGGAAAAAAATATGGATAGGGACACCCTAATCACCTAACGGAAGATAATGTACTTTACGGCCTATTCTCATACCTACCAAATATACATACAAAATTTCATAAAAATCGATGGAGCTGTTTCGGAGGAGTGCGACCACAAACACCTTGAGACGAGATTTTTTTTATATATAATATATATTGATTGAGGTGAACCCTCTCAGTATTGCTCTAGTGGGAGATCTTCAGTTGGTATCAAAATGTTGCCTGAAATGCCTCTAGACATGTTTGATGACAAGATCTGAATATCCAGATACTTTCTAACCTTCTGCCTTTTCAGTTCCTTTCCTTCCCCATTCAATTTAGCCTCATAACATAAAGAAATGCTGTAGTTCCTCTGTCACCGGACAAATGGGAGTAGTTGGGACTCGGGACTAACATAAAAATAGAGTGGTTTGTTGCGTTTTCCAATCTATGCATGGATATTTTTTTTACATTAACTCCAAACATGAGTTCCTGATGAAAATAATGTTTTTCATCTTTGGGGATTCTGTGTGGACGATCTTTTTGAAAAAGGGTGAAGAATTTCTAGGAAGGAAAAATGCTTATGGTGTGGGTCGGAGTCCTGGGGTCAGTGTTTTCATGAATGACGGGGCATGTATGAATCTATCCTTCCCAATGTCTGTAGTACAAGGTTTTGTGTCGAAAGATTCCACAGTTGGTTCTCCGGCATACTTATATTTATTTTATTTTTTATTTCAAAATTTGTTTTTTTTTGGCTACAACACTAGGCTCGTACATTTAATATTTAAATACGATTTAATAAATACTATTTTATTAAAACAGATGATTAAATATACTAAATAAAAATTAAGAAATACTTAAAAGTAAGTGAAAAATAAAGAGAAAAAAAGATCATATTTTAAAGAAAAGAAGAAATAAAAATGAAAATTAGAATTTTGAAATACAAAAATTAATAATAGAGATTAAATGTCAAGAACTCAAGTTTCTATACAAATATATAAATTAAAACATATAAGTATATAAATTAAAATTAAAAAATAAATAGAAATTAGTGAAAAAACTAAGAGAAAAAAAAATAACAATATTTAAAAGAAAAATAGAAATAAAAATGGAAATTAAAATTTTGAAATGCAAAAATTAATGATTAAAATGTAGTGTTAAGAACTCATAAATTCTTTAAAGTACGCTCGCCCACTTTCGAAAATCCAATGTTGTACACGTGTTATAAAAAGAGAATTAGAATTACTTGACTTTATGTCAGTACTCAAAGCATTAGAGGTATATTTTCGGAGCGATGAATCAGAATTGTTGTTGAGCGAATGAGGTATTAGTTTTTGGGATCACGCAACCCAGGTTTGATGAAAAGCGGGTGTGTACTTGATGTTGTGGAGCGATTAGTAAATTATTTTTTCGTATATAACAAATGCTTGTTTTAGTAAATAGCTGTTGATATCTAAGACCCTGATTTTTGCAAAGAGTTCATTTCATATAGGTATATATGTATATCGGTTTTGGAAAAATACTCTGGGCAAACTACAAAAAGAATATTATAGAAAGACTTCGGATTCAGTACAACAACGCCTTCCGCATAATGTTTGATCTCCCGAGATATTGCAGCGCTTCCCGGATGTTCACGGTGGGGCGAGTTCCCGACTAAGCGGCCCTTATTAGATCTAGGGTGGCAGGAATGAAGGAAAGGATAACCAGCTCTGGAAACATCCTCGTCATGTAAGCCCGCCTCAGTCCGTCATCCAGCATTGATGCACACTGGAGAAAAATACTGGATCCTAATGTGCTAACTGAATCCTAAAAGCTTAATATTATTATTTTCTTATCATTAGCTTATTATCTCTTTTGTTGCCTGCACAATGTACAATCATCTCCACCTGCTTCTTTTTTCTTCCAATGTATGTATTATATACATATACCACTATGGAATGTGTGGGATTCTTTTTCCACATACTGGAATAAACATTTATTATTTATTATTATTGTAATAAATGTCCCAAAGAGATGTGCAGAGAAGATGAACCGCCGAAAAACAAAAGTATTAAACATGTTTTCATTCAAATGCATAATGAATATAACTACTAGTTTATGTTACTGTAAAAACCAGGTATAAGTACAAAAAATGGACACAATAAATAATTCGTTTGATGTCAAAACAAACCTGACAAAAATTGACCACGGAAAAAAAGGCACGTCCCTGACCAGTCTCTTCCGATCCCGCCAGCCACGCAGTAGGTTTCGCATCACGAAAACCACTTAGGGGACCTACGGCAGAAGTTTGGGTTATCCAATAAACGTGTCCCACATAATATGTCACATAGATATATGTACGCCACCGAAATTAATATTAACCCAATGCATTTATTGAAAGGTATTTGGCGTATTGTGTGCTGATGATAGGTGATAATTTCTAACAGTGGGAAAGACCGGTATGTATATGGATTTAGGATGATTTATTTATGATTGTAAATAATTCCAAGGATATGGTATTCAAAAGTAACAATCGCATGATAATACAATATTTCTGAAATAAACAAAAAATTTAACAAAACAAAAAAACGACTTAAAAAAATGCATTAAAAAGTAAAAAAATTATTTCGTATTCTTCTACAACTTAATAATCAACTTACTTACAACTCATCAATATGTAGGTACGATTGTTATTTTTGGAGTCGGTGTCAGCCAAGGTAGGTTTGTAAATAAATAATAAACCAATACTAAATTATTGCAGACACATAGCAGTTTCATTGGTCCTCGCACATTTAACATTCTACCACTACAAACTCAAATGATAAATAAAATGATAAAATATGTAAAAGAGGTAAAATTATGGTTGAATAATGTAGATATTGAAACGCTTTTTCTATAAACTTGTCCTTCCTTCTACAACTCACTTTCTGTAACTTTCTAAACTGAAGTACAATATGTTTTTCTGTTTATTTTTTTGTAATAACTAAAAAAAAAAAAATGAAAAATCACTATGTTTTTCTCCATATTTTTATTTAATTTTTATAAAAGCTAAAAAAAAAACCCTTTCTCCCTTATTCTACCAATGTAATACTAACTTTTTATACTAACTTTATATTTTATTTGTTTTTTAAGTCTATTTTATACTTTGCGTACTTAGAAATATAGTATTTTGTTTTAATATTACCCACACTCAGGCAGTGCCTTAGTGGGTTTTCATTCCTTGTTCATACTATTTGTTATTATATATTATGTTGTTATATACTATTTGCTATTATACATTATATGTACAAAGAAATGGAAATAAATAAAGTTAAAAAAAAAATAAAAATAAAATACATACATAGTTATAGGTGAGATGTGCTTGTGTCGCACGCGCGACTTGAAGAGGTGAGAGGCGAGAACGGGCTGCGGTGGGAGGGGAGCTGTCAAGTGAACACGCCGGGCCGGGTACCTTGGCTGACACCGACTCCAAAAATAACAATAGTACCTACATATTGATGAGTAGAAAAGTAAGTTGATTATTAAGTTGTAGAAGAATACGAAATTATTTTTCTACTTTTTAGTGCATTTTTTAAGTCGTTTTTTTGTTTTGCTAAAATTTTTGTTTATTTTTTGATTTTTAGTGAATCTGAAGTACACTAATTCGATTAAGATTCGGCCGAGTATCGTTAATTTACTCTTAAGAATTGGAGAGTTCCGTTACTTTGTCATAGATCCCATAATCAGAACCTAACCAAAATCTCATAAAACTACCCTTGAAGTACATCCTTTCCAATAAAAAAAGAATCAGCGAAATCGGTTGGCGTTATATTGAGTTATTCGTCCATTTGTCGCGCACATACTTGACGCAAATTTAAGACTTATATGATTTTCTCATGGATGCCATTGTCAGAACTAGACCAAATTAAAATGGGACCACACGGGAAGCACCAGCTTTCAAATAAAAAAGAATCATCAATATCGGTTCACCCAGTCGAAAGTTCTGAGGTAACAAACATAAAAAAAATAAAAAACAAAAAAATACAGTCGAATTGAGAACCTCCTCCTTTTCGAAGTCGTTTAAAAAAGGCACGCGTCGGCCGCAACGAACAAGGTAATCAAAGGACCGATCACGGTCGACTATGAAATTCTCCATTCTATAGTGACTAAATTCGTCATCTGTAGTCATTTGGAGATATTATCGAGCACAGTCGACAATAGTTTCGACGGCCGGCAGACAAAATCCGCCTGATTTTTGCGCAGCCTCCAAGTTGTCGGATAAGCTTCGGTGAACTCTCAGTATACACTACACATTGATGTGTAATACTGTCGATGAATATAATAATGAACGGAGGTAACCTATCGAAGCTCTTAGAAAAGAAAATTGTCGTACAAGCGATTAATCCGTTCGGGCTCGGAGAAACGAAAGTTGTTCAAATATAACAAGTTGTGGCGAAAGACCTCACTAACTAATTACCCCCACCCTTTTTATTAACAATGACGTTTAGGTATGTTGAACCATAGACCATACCCGACATTGAGTGTTGCCATTATAAAACGTATTCTCAATTATTTCGTTTCAATATCAGTTCGGCTATTGACAACGTAACCGTGCTTGAAAGACTGATATAAAATCGTCAGAAATTAGTCCTATCGATCCGATATTGTAAAATTATCAAATCGGTGTTGCTTGATCCTCATCTCTGTCACGAGAGAGTCGAAATAGTTTCTTAAAATTATGTCGTTTTCGATTAAATATCTATCGAATTATTTAAAAACTTAAATGTTCAGCACACGGGGTTGGAGACGGTCACCTGATTACAGGACAGAAAATCCCTGGAAGTGTAAATAAGATTTACATAAGAACTTTTGACTCCGTCTGAAATCGTCTGTCTGCCCAAGAAGCAACTTAAATTTTTTAACATCAGTTGATAAAATTGAACTTACTTCGAAGACACCTCTTTTAGCTATCTCTTTAGCGATCCCGACACTATGCATAAAGTCATTTTTCCGTCTGGGTCACTGCCACTTCCCCGTAGAAAATAATGCCATTACTATTTTGGTGAGACGGTTAAAACCTCCCAAGCAGTTTTAGTGTCGTGGAATGAAAATTCCTAGTTTAATTATTCAGAGAGACATTAGCATTTGTTTCTACTGTTTTTCATAATTATTTTTATACTCTGAATATTAAATAACCGTGTATAAATCACTTTTTCGGGGTTTTTATTGATACTAATATAATATAATATCAATAAAAACCCTAAAGAAGTGAGCGTTGCTCACGAAACTTGTTGATTTTTGTAAACAATAAAAGTTGTAAAAATAAAGTATTTTTAAATAAATGAAGACAATATAAGTGAAACTAAATCGAAAATCTGGAAACAGAAAAATCAGAAAAACATATTGACACCTCTGGGACTCGAACCCAGGACCTCTTGTTCGGATTTGAATCTTGCAATCATACATAAAGATAGTTGCCAATAATATATGTGTTAAAGAAAATTAAGATAATGTAGGTGGTTCTTAGTCGAAGTATGGTACAGTTAAACATGACCGAATTTCATATCGACACCGTGGCGCAGTGGTTAGCGCGTTTGCCCGGAAAGCAAGAGGTCCTGGGTTCGAGTCCCAGAGGTGTCAATATGTTTTTCTGATTTTTCTGTTTCCAGATTTTCGATTGAGTTTCGCTTATATTGTCTTCATTTATTTAAATATTACAATTTGAGGTCTTACTCATAAAGTTAAAATAAAAAAATAAAATACTAAGTATTTTATTAATTTGAATTAAAATGGTGCCACAAAATAAGTTTGCTATGTTAGAAGAAGCATTATTATTCAGTTAAATAAAGACAAATTTGAGAAACCCAATCAAAATGAAAAAAGAAAAATCAGAAAAAGATACGGTCACATCTAAGACACGAACCCAGAGCTAGGCGAAGTTCTATAAACTAAAATATTACATCGTGTCCCAGCGGAGCCAATATCTTTTCTGATTTTTCTGTCTCCAGATTTCGATTGAGTTTCGCTAATATTGTCTTCATTTAATTAATATTATAATTTGAGATTTTACTCATAAAGTTTAAAAGAAACTCATTTTAAAAAGTCAAATAACAGTGATTTTTAATAATTTGGATGCACTACCTACACATGGTATATTTATGCTACCCGTTAATAGAGGGCAGTAAATAATTACATGCATTAATAAAATTATAAATAAGTTTCACTACTAATCAACAGATGGCAATGCATGCGTAATTTGTAAAGGAAAATTATTTTAATACAACTATTGCCCAATAGATGGTGATAGTTATTGTAAACATCAACATAATATTTATATTTTTTATTAATAATAATATAAAATGACTTCCCTCACACCAGAGGAGAGGCTGAAAAATGCAAAAATTCTTGTGAAAAATTTTAACAAAACATTGACTTCTAATATTTTGTCAAAGGATCAAAAGACTTCTCTAACTGAAGCTATGTGCGAAATGATGAGTCATATTGAGGCCATGGTACAAGAATGCAAGGCACCAATAAACAATGAGAATGATGGACTCGACAGATTGTTTCAATCATTATCTAATAGATAAGAACATTGAAAATCTTAAATTAAATATTGAGTCGAAATCGTACGCTGAAGTTACGAAAAATGGTAAAATTAATGAAGAACAAATAAATTGTAAAAAACATGAACCTATCGTCATTATTAAGCCAAAAGATAAGGATCAAAAAAATACCGTAACAAAGGACGAAATAAAACAAAACATAGATCCTGTTAATTTTGGTGTTACCGGAATAAGAAACTTTAAGCAAGGGGCTATAATAGTAGAGTGCAAGAATATAGCTGCAACAAAAAAGATGGAAGAGCAAATAATTTCAAAGATGGGAAAAAAATATGACGTGAATACACCTAAACCCAAGAATCCCAAACTGAAAATTATTGGTCTATCGGATAAATTCACACCAGAAGAAATTATTTCAAAAATTAAGTTGCAAAATGATTACCTGCAAACAGTTGAAGCAAAAATTGACATAAAATATATAAAAGAAATAAAAACTAAACGAGGTGACGTCAACTTCACCATTTTCATGGAAGTCGATGGAAAAACTTACGACATAATGTTACAAGAAGGTAAGGTAAAAATTGGATGGGATAGATGTCGGGTTTTCGACAACATCTCACTTCTAAAATGTTACAAGTGCAATGGCTATATGCACAAAGCACAAGATTGCAGAAGTGAAAAAGCATGCACTCGATGTTCCGAAGCACATGAAAATGTAAACTGTCAAAATGACATTCAGTGCATTAACTGCAAAAAAATGAATGAGAAATTAAAATTACAATTGCCAACTGACCATTATGCTTGGAGTAATGAATGCTCGGTACATTTGAGGAAAATTGAAGCTGAAAAGAAGAAAATTGATTTTTTATGCCATTAGAAAACTCCTCTAAAAAACACCAAACAAAAAATTGCCAGCTGTATTACCAAAATGTCAGAGGCCTTAAAACAAAATTAAGTCTACTTCAATCTACACTACCAATGTTTGGGCACGAGTTTATTCTACTTTCTGAAACATGGTTAGAACCTAATATTAATTCTAGTGAATTAGGTTTTATAAATCATAATGTGTATAGATTAGACAGAAATACATTGACAAGTGCTAAAAGCAGAGGCGGCGGGGTTTTAATCGCTATCAGCAAGAAATACAAATCAAACTTAATTACAACTAAATACAAACTTCTTGAACAAATCTTCGTGCAAATGAATGTTGCCAGGAATAAAAAGATTATTGTTGGTTGTATTTATATCCCACCAAATTCAAGCAATGAAGTATACAGGTGCCATAGTGAGGAAGTGGAAGTTATATTAAAAAAGCATGCTAATGCAACATTTTTGCTTGCTGGTGATTATAATCTTCCAAATGTGAATTGGGTGAACAGGGACAATAATATCAGTGTGAGTGAGTCTGAACGCATTATTCTAGACATGGCGTTATTTCTAGGCCCGAATCAGGCAAATACTATATCAAATGTAAATAATCGTACTCTAGACTTATGTTTTTCTAACTTAGAGTCACTAGTAATTGAAGAATGTAGTGAACCGCTGGTGCCCATTGATGGTTATCATCCTCCACTGGAAGTTATTATTTCTAATGTACATGTTAATACCTGTAAACTGTCTTTCAGTTACCAAAATTTTTTCAAAACTGATTACGAGAAAATATGTAATTATCTCCTCTCTTTTGATTGGTCATCTGTGCAATATGATGATATTAACACAGCTACAAATAAATTTTATTCTGTTTTGGGAAAGGCTATTAGCATCTATGTTCCAACCGTAATATGTAAGCCAAACACCTATCCAAAATGGTACACCAAAGAACTTATAAATCTACTTATCACCAAAAAGCTTAAACATAAAGAATATAAATTATATAAAAAAAAATCTGATTACAGTGAATTTAAATATTTAAGAACTTTGTGTAAAAAAATGTCTATGACTTGCTACCGTAACCATATAAATGAAATTCAAAACTCCATAATAAACAAAGTTAATTATTTTTGGAAATATTCGAAATCTCTTAAAGAAGATGATTCTGAATTCCCGAGCATTATGCACCTAAATGGCAGCCATAGCAATAATACTGATGGTATTGTTAACTTGTTTGCAAAATTTTTTAAAAGTGTTTATTCAACAGACGCAAATAATGCTCCTCTTCCATCAACAACTCTAGATGAAACTCTTGATATTTCGCAGTGTACCATAAGTCTCTCTGATGTAGTAACTAAAGTTAAATCATTAGATATCAACAAATCTGCAGGACCGGATAATATCCCCACAATATTTATCAAAGAATGTATCAAAGTAATTGCTCTTCCATTAACCAAACTTTTTAATTTATCTTTATCCAGTGGAATTTTTCCCGATATGTGGAAAAATAGTTATTTGACTCCAATTTTCAAAAAGGGCGATAAAAGTGATGTTTGTAATTATAGACCAATATGCATTCAATCCACCATACCGAAACTATTTGAAAGCCTAATACTTGACAAACTTTTTGCCCAAATAAAACCTGTAATATTACCTTACCAGTTTGGATTTATGCCAGGTAGAAGTACACTCTCTAACTTGATTATTTATGAAAATTTTATAACCAATGCTTTTAAAGAAAAAAAACAAGTAGACTCTGTCTATACTGATTTTAGTAAAGCCTTTGATTCAGTTTCCCATAAAATTCTCATTTGGAAATTAGAAAAGCTTGGTATACGTGGCAGTATATTAGCCTGGTTTGAAAGCTATCTTACTGGAAGACAACAAATTGTTAGAATAAAATCCTCATTGTCGGAAAAAATTTATGCAACAAGTGGAGTTCCACAGGGTTCACACCTTGGCCCAATATTATTTATCTTGTTTATAAATGATCTTACAAAAATATTTCATGATGTATTTATCTTACTTTTTGCTGATGACCTCAAAATTTTTAGAATAATTCAAAATATTTACCATTGCAACATTCTTCAAGATAATATCAACAAATTGTTAATTTGGTGTAATGAAAATAGACTTTACTTAAATATCTCAAAATGTCATATAGTTAGATTTTCTCGAATAAAAAATCCAGTGATCTTCAATTACAACATTGATAACAATACTCTGGAGACATTAACACAAATTAAAGACTTGGGCATCACTTTTCAATCTAATCTTTCATTTGTTAACCACATAACAGAAATCTCTAATAAGGCCTTAAAAATGTTGGGATTTATAACTAGGCTAACTAGAAAATTTAACAATATTAAGTGTATAAAACTTTTATATTTTGCATATGTTAGAAGTCAACTTGAATACAATTCTCCCGTCTGGAACCCATATTACAATATACATGTACAAGCTGTTGAAAGAATACAAAACAAATTCTTACGTTTTCTTAATTTTAAAATGGGTATTCCAGCAATTATGTTGAACTACAATACTATTTTGAATGATATGAATATGCTCAAATTGTCAGACAGAAGAACTTTCAATGACTTGGTATTTCTGTATAAAATTCTAAATGATTTAGTTGACAGTCCGATATTGCTCGAATTGATAAGCTTCCGGATTCCAATACGAAATACTAGAAGTCAGGATTTATTTCAGTGCAGTAATTCTGGAACTAACTACCATATGTATTCCTCTTTGCCCAGAATACTAATGGAGGGAAACAAGTATACCAAGTCAGTGGACATCTTCAATTTATCTTTAAACAAATATAAAATATTGTTACGAAGGCAGTTCAGTTATGTACAATAAATACTGTGTATTTCTTACTATTCATATGTAAAAGCCCCGATAAAGGGCGTTAATAAATAAATAAATAAATAAATAAAAAATTAATAATAAATATTCATTCTAGACTTGCAGAAAAAGTCAATAGATGTCGCGTATTACAAATAAAATGGATAAAAAATTTATCCAGAAACTATCTAGATTGCATTTAGTTCGAGTTGAATCTTGTAATCATATATAAAGATAGCAGCCAATAATATGTGCGTTAAGTAAATGAAGATAATGTTGGTAGTTCTTAGTCGAAGTATGGTACAGTTAAAAGTGACCGAATTAATATGGGTTCCGTAGCTTAATCGGTAGAGCTGTTTCCATGTAAGAAAAGGGTTCTGGGTTCGTGTCCCAGCGGAGCCAATATCTTTTCTGATTTTTCTGTCTCCAGATTTCGATTGAGTTTCGCTAATATTGTCTTCATTTTATTAAATAAAATATTACAATTCGAAGTTTTACTCATAAGCTTTAAAATAAAAATAAATATTCATCCTAGGATTGCAGGAAAGTCAATGGAGGTGGCATATTAAAAAAAAAATTATAAAATTTATCGAATACACTATCTAGATAGCATTTAGTTCGGGTTTGAATCTTGCAATCATACACAACGATATCAACCAATAAAAATATGCGTTAAGAAATGAAGATAATGTTGGTAGTTCTTAGTCGAAGTATGACACAGTTAAATATGGCCGAATCGGATAGGAACACATTAGCTTAGTTGGTAGAACTCCGCCCCGCCAAGGCGTAGGTCCTGGATTCGAGTCATAGATGTAAACGCATTTTTTTCTGATTTTTCTGTTTTCAGATTTTCGTTCAAGTTTCGCTAATATTGTCTGCATTTAATTATAATATTACAATTTGAGGTTTGACTAATTATATTAAAAATAAAAAGAAAAATTATTATTCACTTTTCATCATCGCATATTAATTAAATATTGATTTTTTGTTTTATTTTTTTTTGTTATTAGTTTTTGGGGTATTATGCCGTGTTTTTAGCCAACGTTTCGGACAGCGTTGCAGTGTCCATCATCAGGGCAGATGTGTGCAACGCTGTCCGAAACGTTGGCTAAAGAAGGAAGTAGCGTAACACGGCATAATACCCCAAAAACTAATAACAAAATAATTTTTGGCCGTGAAAATCTAAAATCGTATCTAAATATTGATTATTTATTTTTTTAATCATAAACCCTTTTTGACTTTCATTTAGTAAAAGCAAAAGACATAAATTATAATATAACAATAATGAGCCCTTAAGAGTGTGCAAAACAATAAAATATGGAATTAATTGTACAATTATTGAATTGTAATGTTTTAAATACTAGCCTTAATTATTATCTATGTTTTTGTTTTGTTTTATTCTCCTTTCATCTAAATTGTTTAATTTACTTTCACTGCATTGTATCTACATAATGTCATGACTGGTCATGACGTACTTTAACTGCTACTTACCTAGTATGTAATACTGCCAATAACCTCCTTTAGAGTCTCAAGGACGATGCCGTGTTTTTGCTTATGATTGCAGAATGATTTTATGTCTAAAACAAGCGAACACCGCAGCATAGCTACTCCAAGTGAGGTGTTCACAAAACACTACTACCAACCCATTTTCATACAGTTACTGATTTTTTTAAACATATTTTTGCATTAGTGGTACTATTTTTCAACATAATATGAACTGTAAAGATCTGTATATTCTATGAGAAGAGAAATAAATTAAATAAAAATAAACATTTATTAGCTTTAAAGATCATTAGGTGTGAATAACAAAGCGAAAAATCTAATAATTAATCAAAAATTTTTCAAAACTACTTTAAACTAACACCATAATCTCTCGTATAACCCGAGATGAGTGTTTTCACAAAGTGTTTTAAATATCTAAAAAAAAAATTTCAAAGTTTTTGTTTTAAGTGAATAATCACTCGAGATCAATATTTTTTAAATTCATCAAATTAAATAAACTGTGGGAAAAAAAATCAATTCATTTGTGAAAAGCTGTCTTCATTTAAATTGCAAAATTTTGACGAAAGCAAATATCTACACACTAAGAACAAATTCACGAAGCAAAATGTCAATACATTCTACATAGTTCTATAATAAAATGATTGATTTTAATAACAACAAAAATTTATGTTTTATTTTTACTTTTCAAAGTATCTTCTAGGTATGTTCAGAAAGTAAGTGTACTGTGACCGTAACGGGTTATGGTTATTTGTTTTTTGAAGGTTGGTAACACTGAGTGGTAGAGGGAGATCTCCGGATCAGTTCGATAGTAGGTAAACTCGCGTTGTAGTGTCCAGTTGCGTGAAAGATGTCGGTAAGAAATCCCGCCACGTGCGAGTCACATGATATGATCGGCCTCCTACTCGCGGACGAAATAACACCTACTAGAATTGGAAGATCAGGATTTTTTAAACTCCATTGTAACTGAAAGTGAAACGGGGGTGAACAAAAAGACCGTCATCAAAATGGCGTCACACTGAACCCCAACTGCTAAAAAATTAAAAACCACAATTTCGGGCAAAAAAAAATCATGACAATTAATTATTTTGGTAAAATTTCTGCCTCAGGGGGTGACAATCAATGCACAATGATATTGCAAACTCTAAAAAAATCAAAACAAAAGGAGAGGAATGCTGTCGAGAGGAGTGTGCTTGTTATACGACAACATTCTTCAAGTGTTTTCTCTTGGGGTAAAAATAATCTCGTTGAATTTAATGTTTCAAAGACCCAATCTTGTCTGATTACGTCCAAAAGGGATCGAAATGAAAATCTAGTCTCTTTCAACGGAAGCAATCTTCCGAACAGGCCCTCCATTGATATGAAGGTGTAACCCTAAGTGACCAGCTCAGGTATGGGGGCTCTATCGAAGCCAGAGTAAAGTTAGGCTCCCAGAAACTGGGCGTATTGTACAGTAGGGTGGAACACTTTTGTATGAAAAATTTTTTTTTTTCGAATTTCGAATTGGAATACCAAGTAAAAGTTGCTTTATATAATAGTAAATAACACTCCTCACTTTGGAAGTTCTAGCTCGACAGCTTGAGCCCCCGCCATAGGCTTGAAATTTAATTTTTTAAGTTTTTATAGACGTTTTGTATTATCTACCCTATAAACAAAATAATAAGTAAATATAATATTTTATGAATTAAATGATAAAATAAAAGTAGATTTTAACCAATAAAATCATTTATTTCAAAAGTACACACAGGTTCAGAAAGTTATGTAGGTATGAATAACTTCATTTTATATGACAATAATCCATTTTCGCCTCAAACCTTGGTAGTTTTCAATTTGGGAGGCGGGAATGGGTACCGCCGCCCCGGGAACCTTTATTGGATAACCAACACCTCTGCCACAGGTCACCCCAAGTGGTTCGCTACGTTTGGTCATTTAGCAGGGGTGCCCGGGTCCATGGGGTGAGGTTTGTCTAGGTCTTGGAGGCGGATGACCTGAACACACTGAACCCCATATTCCTACCCACCCCTTAAACCCTTTTCCTTCCCCGAACTCTCCTCTCCTTCCTTTTCTTAAAAAAAAAACCCTCCACACAGCATCCCCAAAGATGACATAGGCCCTGAGGGAAATTATTTTCCTCTGGGCCTCCTGTGTGGAGCTCATGAAAAAAAAAAAAAAAATGGGCTTTCGAGATGCTAATTTAGATTTTATGAATCCCTCTTGTCTTGTCTTGTCGCATACACTTCTTTTGTCACAACTTTTACAAATCTTTCCACAGCCTGGATGTGGCAAGGCAGTCTCATAAACTCCAACACTTTGTATATATTTTATTGCCAGTCAATCATGTCTACGTAAGAACGTGCATTTAATTTCCCTTTTGGCACCTCAAACATGCGCCAAACACATTTTTTTTAAAATTGACGAGCCTTTAAAATGCGTCTTGCAGCGAGTTCTCTAATGTGCTTATGTGAATCATACTCAACAACAAGTTTTCTGGATGAGCAAAGTAAGTGTTTCGAATTATAACAGGGTCCACTATCGCTAACAACTAGTTGGACAAATATCGAGTGCCGTTAATGAGCTTTCATAAATGATTTGAACCATCTTTGCAGGATGAATGTGTTTTGATAGCAAACCAGTCAGGAGCGTATGATTTGCTAAAGTCACAAGGTTTTGTTGTAGATTTTCCGTAGAAATATTCAAACGTAGTATACGATTAGCTCTCGTCAACCAGCGGGCATGGGATAGATTACCTGGGCTTCTCTGTAATAAATCAGGAGAGCAGGATGCGTTTATGACAGCAGTAGTAATTTCTTGTAAATATATCTGGTCTGTACTGAGATCTGTGGATATTTGTGGAGGTAGTTCACCTTCTATCTTCTCAAAGTTGTCCAACGGCAGCGTCTCGCATATCTCTAATGCTTTACCAATTTGACCTGCAAATTATTTAGGTCCTGAAGTAGGGGCATCCAAATAAGTAAACAAATGCCTCAATGGTAACACATTGGCTTGTAAGAGACAAATTATCCATTGCAATGGTCGAGATAGTCTGTTTTCCAAAAGACGAATCACGCATCTCACTTTCCCTGCATTTGTGTTTGTTCCAACACAGCCAACAACCATTAAACCCTCTAGTGATATCTTTTCAGTCGTTAAAGATCTGTTGAAAGCTCTTTCAATATTTCTTGCACTCCCCGATGTTGGAACCACATACCCAATATTAATAGAACCTGGTTTTTTTATAATCGAAATATGTTCCTCTTGTATAATCACTCTAAACCTCTTTGATCCTTTTAAAACAGTTTTAGCCTGTTAGTGCGTTGGTCTTCTAAAAACATTTGTTCCTCTTTTGGCACTTTTTTCCTCAAACAAGTACAGCTTACAAATTCATAACACTTTCGAGTGATAACTTTTTAGTGATAACTTTTTAGTAACTGTAAGACTTGTTTGTGTGTGACAATTGGAATAGAAGATTTTATCCACAATTCTTGAATTTTTGTTCCAATTATTTCGGCAATTTCCAAAAACGTAGGTTCTTTTGATGTGTTATTCATTACTTTTAAGTCTTGTCGAACCCATTCATAGAATTCCATCACATTTTCATAGGTAGGTAGGATATTCTCTTTCAAATCTGCACTTTCACCAAATATCGGACATTTTAACGGTTGTCTTGTAGAAGTCATGTTAAATCACTTAAAAAACGTTTATCAACAAGTATATATGAATATAATTGACGCGCGACCCTTCACTTCGAGACAATTATCCTTTAAACAAAACACTGCATTTCGTAGATTGTCACGTGCCGCCCCCCGCGTCGTCCCGCACTTCACTCCTTTATCACAGCGCCAATAATGGAATATTTGATTGCAACAGCTAGTTAACTATATTAAAATACGTCATTAAATAAAATAAACCTATTTTAATAAATTCTGTACTGTTTTGTAGGCCGCGCAAATAGCCCCAAAACTGTCGTTTTTGTAAATGTTCAATGTCTTGGCGGGGGCTTTTACCGTTGTCTGATATTTTTTATATTTTTAATTGAGGCAATTGATGGCAATTGGCAACTTAATACAACTATTCCAAATAAAAATTAGAAAAAAAAATTTTCGTTCCGCACTATTGTACAGGGCCCGCAGATACTTTAATAGTGCACAACTGCTAACCCTGTACAAATCGCAAGTGCGCCCCACGGTTGAATTTGGTAGCCACCTCTGGTCTGGAGCTCCAAAATACCTGAAAAATACCCTCGACTCTGTGAAGAAACGGGCGGTCCGTTTGCTAGATTCTCCCATCTTAACAGACGGATTGTAATCTTTAGAGCACAGGCGTTGGGTGGGAATGCTACCCTTGTTCTACCGGTATTACAATGGAATATGCTCCGAGGAATTAGCATCATTGTCCCTTCGGCACCGGTGCATAATCGGGAAACACGCCAAACGCGTGCCCAACATTTGTACACGGTTGACATTTGTCACATGAGAACGGGTCGTTTCTTCGACTCGTTCTTATGTTCAACAGCTCGGCTGTGGAATGATTTGCCGGCCTCTGTGTTTCCTCCTTCCTACAACATGGGTCTCTTCAAGACCAATGTTCATTCCTTCCTCTCCTCAAAAAGACCCTTCACACAGCATCACAGATGACATAGGCCCTGAGGGAAATTATTTTCCTCAAGGCCTCCTGTGTGGAGTTAATGCAAAAAAAAAACATTTGTCCCCACACAGCCTTAGCCAGCAAGGAGCTATTGGACTCATTTGACTGGAATGTTTAGAACCACCCCCGTATTCCCATAACTTGGCGCCTTAAGATTATCATGTTTTCACCTCACTGATGGCACACATGGGTAGAATTAATTTTTCAACCGATGTGCAAATGCAGAAAGAGGTCATAAAGTGGTGGAAGGAGCTGGCGGGAGAGTTCGTCGAGGAAGGCATAAAGAAGCTTGTGCCACGGCTCACCACATGCATCTGACGGGATGGCGATTACGTGGTAAAATAGTCAACAAGTGTACCAACGATATCCTGTAATATATATTTTTTTATAAAGTTTTTCAAAAAATAAAAAAAATCCAGTGCACTTGCTTTCTGAACATGCCATTTCTGGACATTTAATTACATAAAAAAGATATTTAAAATGTATATATTATAACAACTATCCGTTCCACCCAGCGATTCCTCGGCTGGCCAAGTCCTCCGTTTTTTTATGTAACTGGGGGCCTATTCAGATACATTGAAATAAAATAATGATGAATCTTTTTTAATTTTTTGGCAACCCAGTTAATTCACTTTTATAAAGATGAAAGTATGTAGATGTTTCAGTTTGCAAAAATTTAATTTTCTATTTTACGTAAAGCAAGTTAAAATGTTGATTTTTAAAAATCTGATTTAGCCAGTTCGCAGACATCAACAAAAAGAATAAGAATAAAAAATCGGTTATGGGTAAAAATTTCTCTTTGTAAAAACGCTCCTCCATTCATTTTCTTTAAAAAACTTTAATAACACCATTTTTATAATCTTGTGCATTTGAGAGCAGATACTTATAAAACAAGCATTAGCGTATTCTCATTAGGGTAGAGAATCTGAGTGTTTGTTCCTCTCAGTTGAAAATCGCCGTTGTGAAATTCCCATTACCGTCTTGACGTTTCTTTATTCAGACTATGTGATGAACCTGCTTTGTCGAATGGTTGGCGAATAATTTTTTCTTAAATAACAAATATGAGCATACTACCGACATCCGTGGGGTAGATTTGATAGTGAAATTAAAAGAATGTGGAGCAATTGGGGCTGGCCTGTCGAGGAAGGATTTATCTACTAGGGTAACGAAAGCGTTCAACAAATCAGAATAAGTATCGAACCATATTAGGGGCGTCCCATCAATCACAGGAAAGAGCGAGATCTGATGCCTCTTGGTGGATTTAGAACAAAATATTGTCCCACGTTTTAGGGAATAGTTATTTTAAGTGGAAGGAAGAGTCATAAATCATGAGTCATAAATCGCATTTGTAGGAAAGAGAACGGAGTCGGCAACGATTGGTTTCAAATCTAGGGTCGGGAGTTTTGCAAGGAATAGGTTAGAAAAGCTAAGGTTTCGGATTGAATTTTGGGTTATTTAGATAACGCAGATGAAAAATGTGTTCGATCCCTTGTATTTGAGTGGGTTGTCAAGATCGATACATTAAAGCTGGATTTATCTCTTGATTTTACGTGTACGAGATTCAAGAAAGTAATTAGTGAAACTAATAAAAATTAATGTCCTGTCAGAACTTTAAATTATGTGCAAATTCAAGTATTTTTCCTGAAGTGCAGTTCGCATAACTGTGAGGATTTATGAGTGATAAATTAATGTAAAAAAACGTTGGAAGGTAGGTTTGACATTGGAGCTGCGAGATGGAAAGAGGGTAGATTGATAGACATCCTTGAGTCGGAGAAGAGGCTGGTCGTGGATTTTCGAAAAGAGTGTTGTGGCTCGCTGTGGACTTAGCGAAAACGAGAAGTGTTTGTTAAAACTAACTTCAGTGAAGATTTTGCATTTATGGTGTAAGATAAAGAAGTTCGGTGTTGTGTTACTTAATAAAAGATAATCGTTGTTAAAATTATCGATTGCCGCGCGATAAACATTTAAATTTGGGAATAGAGACTTATTAAAGTATTGGACTCCTGTCATAATTAATAATAATAACAATAATATCCTTATTGAACGAGATCTGCGAGATAATAATAAAAAAATACAGACTCAGTGTTAATGCTTACAGTGGTTTTAAAATTACATAAGTACAAAAAGGGATATCAACTGAAAACCCTAAATACGAATACTAGATAAGTGAAGAATATAAAACGGTTATAATATAGGTTTTCCCAATAATCCGCCACTGGACTAGCCGTGTTGAGGCCGTAAATCTTAAGTCGACTTATAATTCTCGTAAACAGGCCTACATTGAAATGTAATCACATAATAGATTGGTTACATAAATAATAATTGCAACTTATCATTCATTATGTAGAGACAAAAATATAACAATAAATATTTATCTTGAGTAACGACAATGGTCCCGGATCATAATAATAATCCCGTAGAAAACATTCCATCCTTCATTTAAGGACAGTGCAACGAATAAAATAATGATAATAATAAAAATAGTGGAAAAATGGTGTTAATTCGGTTGAGAAGTTTTAGCCAGAATAATTAGAGTTTAGATAATAAATGTACAGTCAGTCGAAAGCTAGAAATGCAGTTTTGAAAGGAGGCTTTTTAAATATAAAGTAGGTCTGACGTTACCGTGTATAGTTAGGGGGGGAGGTTGGTAGTTATGATTGCGCAATAGTCTGGTAAGGGGCCACAGGACGTGAGAGAAGATCTTCCCACAATGCAGCTTAGAGAAAAGGGGGTTTTAAAATTACAGTACCTACATTAAGACCTTGTACGATGATAAGGAAAGCAAGTAGGGAGTTTGATCATTTATAGGGAGGACGTGTGATTAAGACGCGGAGTTGCGTTTACCCTACCGGGAGTCGCGGTTTTAGCAACCATGTTCTTGGTAAGTCAAATAACTTTAACCTATATTACAGGACCTCACTGATTGCAGGATGGAGTGAAGAGAACGCTGACCCTGTATTATTTAACTGTACCAGCCTCGAATAGATTGATGTAGGTACTATTTATCCCTGAATAGGTACCAGGCATAATTCACAGATGTTATCAACAAGAACAGCTACCTTTTCTCGGCAGACAACTGATGCCGAGCTAGACCAAATGGGGTAGACACGTGCGGACTCCAGGGGCTCGGGTTCGATTCCCGGTACCGGAACCTATAAATCTATAATTGAATTAGGTACATGTACTTGTTTGCAGAGTGACGTGAATAGAACGCGAATCTTGGACAGTTAATTGCATGAGTGTCTGTATCGAATAGATTGATGTACTTTTATCCCAGAATAGGTACTAGGCGTATTTCACAGATGTTACCAGTCACCACCCTGGACAGTGACCTTTTCTCGGCACTCGGCTGATGCCGAGCTGACACAAAAAATGAACCTGACACAGAGAATACAGTCAACCAAATGGGGAGCGTCTCGAGAGTACGACATATCAAATTGGAGGCGATTACCTGCAACCCGAACAGACATCTTTAGACAAGGGAGCAGAAGAGCAGAATCACGATATAAAGTATGAAACAAATAAAACTAACAGGTACTCTGCTGAATTCCTACTTCTTGAATTACGCTTTTTAAGTTCTTCATGATTGACGAATGTGTTGGTGACACCGAGACTACACATTATGTGAGAAATTGGTGGTCGAGTGGTAAGGGTCCTTCCCACATTGTCATGTTAGGGAGGAGGAGGGTTGCCCTCCATAGACTGATCGGGTCTCGCGAGGTGCCGGAAGCAATTCCCTTTCGCGGGACTATGTCGAGCGAATGGGCGCAACAGGGTCGTATGAAATGAGATGCCAATGGTAAGACAGGGCATGGTTCGCAGACGGAGGCGTTTGGCCGAAAGCATCTCGCGTTGCCTGCAAGGTAGTATGGAAATGCGCCAACAGGTCATCTGTGGGACGGGTTCCTGTAGCATCATCACATTTTTTAGTCCTGTCGACCCAGAAGCAAACGTAATGCCCACAAGGTGAGGATTATGTCAGCTCCTGGAGGTGGAGTGTAACGCTAGGTCGGTCACGTGGGAGGACGGATCTGCCTGTCACAAGCTTACCCCACTTGTACCGTGAGTAGAGTCATGATAAGGGACGAAATAGATTACCCCTTCTAGGGCCAGTAAAGTAGTTCCGGAGGTGTTCGATACTGGAGTTGTCTGGGAAAGGTTTGAAGGCATGCCGTTCTTCTTCTGTTATGGCGGGGTCCGGGTATCTGGTTTATCGTCAAGAGATTTTCCGGGTGCCATGGGTATAGCCTCATCATGCATTGGTCGGAGGGTCGTGTTCTGAGAGCTGACCACCTAGTCAACTTGGTCAAGTGGAGGAGCCAGTATTTGCTTGCAAAAAATTCCTCTCCATCACCATCCATTCCATCCTCTATCCCGTCTTTATACTTCCATCCTAGGTATAAGTTTGTGTTTACTAACAACAGAACATATTATCACGATTATGTATAGCATATAGCCATGGAGAGCGGTGCAGAGAATCGCCAATTATCCACATGAAATGAAACATTCCAGGTACGTACATTAAAACTTATTAGGAAGTAGAGGGGGAGAGATCAATTTTATAGCCTAGCGAGAGTAATAACGACAGTGCTCATTATGTGAATATTGGAGCAGTGTATATCATTAGAATCATAGCGGGGACAAGTTTAGGATAATCTAGACAGGGCGTGTCCTTCAGACGTCTAAGAGATACAGAGTAATTCTTCCACACCTTACCTAAAAGAACCGAAAGTTACCACAAAAGACATTAAATACCTATCCTAGATGTTCTAGGTGCTCCGAAACAAAAAAATTACACAACGTGGAGAAAAGGGTTTATTGTAAGAATTTCCCGGAAAACTACCTTTTACTGTGTTCAGTCACAGGGGTGGGAAAAATAAGTCATGATTCAAAACATCAATGGCGAATCATTCAGGGTACGAGAGTAAGATCTACCAACCGGAGATCTGAATGCACGAGAAGAAGAAATATTTTAAAAGTTTCATTAAGGGGGGGGGGTGAACCATCACAAGTGTTGCCGAGAGACCAGGAGGTAAGGTTTTAAAAGCTGGAGGAATTTCAATGTATCTTAGTGCAATTTGAAAGACAGTTACGAATTATTACGTGGGAAGAAAAGCTTTCAAAAAAAAATAAGTAGGCAAGAATAGAAAAAAAAAAAAACAAAAATGTATTTAAACAAATCAGTAGCCAAGAGTTTTAAATCTGCAGATGTAGATCATTGCCTCTTAGACGGGTAGATAAAATAAATAGAAATTTTGTAAACAAAACATAAACGAAAGTTTACAACCACGACGGTTTGAATGTAGGTCATTGCCAAGATGCAACAAAAAAAAAAGGTACAGTGAACACATCATAAAGATCGAAGATTTATGACCTTACGTTCGACTATCGTAACTAGGTCAGGAATGCAACGACCCGGGGCGAAAAAAAAATACTACGGTTAATGACCCGGGACAAGATAAACATACTTTAGTTAAAATTTTACGACACAAAAAAAAGGGTAGGACAAATTGGAAAACCCCACACAAAGGAGCTATAAGTAGGTCATTAAACCAAGAACCAAGTAGGTACGGAAATAATGCGGTATGCAATTAATGTAAAACTGAATAGAATAAAACATTAATAAAACTAACGAGTAGGTAAACGTAAAGATAAATAGGTAAGCGCGAAATAAATAAATGAATAAAACAAATAAGAGCAAGTGAAATTATGTTCGCGCGGAATAATTAGGAATATACTCGTATGTGTATGAGGACGCGTATACACACATATGTGTTTCTGTGTGAAGATCAAACAATTTAATTTTATGAGAAGGGGTTTTAGTGGGTTAGGGAGGGGATGAGACCAACCAAATGGTTACTACATTCCACGTGTTTAGTTTAGAACAAAAAAAAAATCATGTTAAATGAATAAGGAGTTTTTATGGCTTAGGGAGGGGGCGGAACCAATCGATTGGTTATTAAATTCAAGCATGGTTAGGTTAGAACAAATTCATGGTTAAAGGCGATAAAAGGATTCTTTTAGGCTTAGGGAGGAAACGTAAACAGTTAAAAGGCTTTTAGTGGATTTAGACATGTTCGGGTCACACTACACTGGTAGGGGAGATATTGAATCAAATGGGTTGGGATTTTTTTTTATAAAAGAAAGACAAACATTCCCGGGTTACGAATAACCTAACAATGTTTGAAAATCTCCTACTACCACCACAGAAAGCCGAAAATGTTGCTTGTGTTGTGATGGAGGACTTAGCCAGCCGAGGAATTGAACACGCGACGCCCAGATGGGATCCAAGCGCTATGCCCACTCAGCCACCGACCAATCATCAGTGAGAGTTGCGCCGTACGTCAATTAAAATAAAATTTTGAACATAATAAGTAGGGTATTTAGAGGTATTCACCATTCGATATGAAGCAGCGAGAAAGTATGTCATGTATTAGGGCAGATAGTTCTTCGATGATTCATTTCAGTGTCGATTCACCGTAGCGAGTATAATTTTGGTTAGTTGACCTACAATAAGGTTTGAAAATTCTTTAAACTGGGGTGACCGGACAACAAACCAGTAGAAACAATGATGCAATCGGGCCAACATTGAGTAGTCCTGTTCATACACTAATTGTTATATTGAATGGAGACGGTCTAGCGCACGACAAAAACAAAAATTATATTGATAGGTAATAATGTCTTTTCTAAGTTTATCAATGGGAAAAAAGGTTAGTTTATTTTGAAGGGAGACCGTAGAGATAGCCTAACGAAGGAAAAAAACAATCAAAGAAAAAAAAGGAGGGCATAAATTGTTTTGAAATGACGTGTTTCATATCAAGATAATTAGAATTCATTAAATAAACCAAATATGAAACAAAAAGATAGTTTAGTTTTAATCAGCACACCAGATTTTGTTGTTTTATGACAAGAAACAAAGAGAGGGACGGTCACACTCGTAAAATTGCGCACGAGATAGCAAAAAATTAAGATAACCGATAACAGACATTAACAAAAAAATACACTACCCTATGTCGGAATAGCGAAGAATGCAGGAAAAAAAAATGGTTACAGGAACGGTCGGCGGGCGTAAACAGATGTAAGGGTGAGGCATAAGTAGGTAAGACCGATGGAGGCAGGGCCGAATTGGAAAGACGCTCAAGAGTTACTTTAAAGAAAATAAATAAATTAATTAAATACAGTAACCGTCGGGTTGTGGGACAGTGGAACGTTTGTGTAAAGTTAAATTGTTGAAAGAAAAACGGAGGAGGAGAAGAGGGTAGAACGGACAGTTAACCTGCGAGGGATAGGGATGCACAACATTTAGGTACGACAAATTTTGGGAAAGAGAACAAGGATAAAAAGGGGATAAACAACATTTAGGTACAAAAGAAGGGAAAACTACGGGGGGGGGGGGCAAACTAAAACCTGCATTTAGAAATGACTCCACTGACCAACCACTAATAGCGTGTTTTGACACTGGAGATAATTTCTATAGGGAGGCTGTGATGAACCTGCTTTGTCGAATGGTTGGCGAATAATTTTTTCTTAAATAACAAATATGAGCATACTACCGACATCCGTGGGGTAGATTTGATAGTGAAATTAAAAGAATGTGGAGCAATTGGGGCTGGCCTGTCGAGGAAGGATTTATCTACTAGGGTAACGAAAGCGTTCAACAAATCAGAATAAGTATCGAACCATATTAGGGGCGTCCCATCAATCACAGGAAAGAGCGAGATCTGATGCCTCTTGGTGGATTTAGAACAAAATATTGTCCCACGTTTTAGGGAATAGTTATTTTAAGTGGAAGGAAGAGTCATAAATCATGAGTCATAAATCGCATTTGTAGGAAAGAGAACGGAGTCGGCAACGATTGGTTTCAAATCTAGGGTCGGGAGTTTTGCAAGGAATAGGTTAGAAAAGCTAAGGTTTCGGATTGAATTTTGGGTTATTTAGATAACGCAGATGAAAAATGTGTTCGATCCCTTGTATTTGAGTGGGTTGTCAAGATCGATACATTAAAGCTGGATTTATCTCTTGATTTTACGTGTACGAGATTCAAGAAAGTAATTAGTGAAACTAATAAAAATTAATGTCCTGTCAGAACTTTAAATTATGTGCAAATTCAAGTATTTTTCCTGAAGTGCAGTTCGCATAACTGTGAGGATTTATGAGTGATAAATTAATGTAAAAAAACGTTGGAAGGTAGGTTTGACATTGGAGCTGCGAGATGGAAAGAGGGTAGATTGATAGACATCCTTGAGTCGGAGAAGAGGCTGGTCGTGGATTTTCGAAAAGAGTGTTGTGGCTCGCTGTGGACTTAGCGAAAACGAGAAGTGTTTGTTAAAACTAACTTCAGTGAAGATTTTGCATTTATGGTGTAAGATAAAGAAGTTCGGTGTTGTGTTACTTAATAAAAGATAATCGTTGTTAAAATTATCGATTGCCGCGCGATAAACATTTAAATTTGGGAATAGAGACTTATTAAAGTATTGGACTCCTGTCATAATTAATAATAATAACAATAATATCCTTATTGAACGAGATCTGCGAGATAATAATAAAAAAATACAGACTCAGTGTTAATGCTTACAGTGGTTTTAAAATTACATAAGTACAAAAAGGGATATCAACTGAAAACCCTAAATACGAATACTAGATAAGTGAAGAATATAAAACGGTTATAATATAGGTTTTCCCAATAATCCGCCACTGGACTAGCCGTGTTGAGGCCGTAAATCTTAAGTCGACTTATAATTCTCGTAAACAGGCCTACATTGAAATGTAATCACATAATAGATTGGTTACATAAATAATAATTGCAACTTATCATTCATTATGTAGAGACAAAAATATAACAATAAATATTTATCTTGAGTAACGACAATGGTCCCGGATCATAATAATAATCCCGTAGAAAACATTCCATCCTTCATTTAAGGACAGTGCAACGAATAAAATAATGATAATAATAAAAATAGTGGAAAAATGGTGTTAATTCGGTTGAGAAGTTTTAGCCAGAATAATTAGAGTTTAGATAATAAATGTACAGTCAGTCGAAAGCTAGAAATGCAGTTTTGAAAGGAGGCTTTTTAAATATAAAGTAGGTCTGACGTTACCGTGTATAGTTAGGGGGGGAGGTTGGTAGTTATGATTGCGCAATAGTCTGGTAAGGGGCCACAGGACGTGAGAGAAGATCTTCCCACAATGCAGCTTAGAGAAAAGGGGGTTTTAAAATTACAGTACCTACATTAAGACCTTGTACGATGATAAGGAAAGCAAGTAGGGAGTTTGATCATTTATAGGGAGGACGTGTGATTAAGACGCGGAGTTGCGTTTACCCTACCGGGAGTCGCGGTTTTAGCAACCATGTTCTTGGTAAGTCAAATAACTTTAACCTATATTACAGGACCTCACTGATTGCAGGATGGAGTGAAGAGAACGCTGACCCTGTATTATTTAACTGTACCAGCCTCGAATAGATTGATGTAGGTACTATTTATCCCTGAATAGGTACCAGGCATAATTCACAGATGTTATCAACAAGAACAGCTACCTTTTCTCGGCAGACAACTGATGCCGAGCTAGACCAAATGGGGTAGACACGTGCGGACTCCAGGGGCTCGGGTTCGATTCCCGGTACCGGAACCTATAAATCTATAATTGAATTAGGTACATGTACTTGTTTGCAGAGTGACGTGAATAGAACGCGAATCTTGGACAGTTAATTGCATGAGTGTCTGTATCGAATAGATTGATGTACTTTTATCCCAGAATAGGTACTAGGCGTATTTCACAGATGTTACCAGTCACCACCCTGGACAGTGACCTTTTCTCGGCACTCGGCTGATGCCGAGCTGACACAAAAAATGAACCTGACACAGAGAATACAGTCAACCAAATGGGGAGCGTCTCGAGAGTACGACATATCAAATTGGAGGCGATTACCTGCAACCCGAACAGACATCTTTAGACAAGGGAGCAGAAGAGCAGAATCACGATATAAAGTATGAAACAAATAAAACTAACAGGTACTCTGCTGAATTCCTACTTCTTGAATTACGCTTTTTAAGTTCTTCATGATTGACGAATGTGTTGGTGACACCGAGACTACACATTATGTGAGAAATTGGTGGTCGAGTGGTAAGGGTCCTTCCCACATTGTCATGTTAGGGAGGAGGAGGGTTGCCCTCCATAGACTGATCGGGTCTCGCGAGGTGCCGGAAGCAATTCCCTTTCGCGGGACTATGTCGAGCGAATGGGCGCAACAGGGTCGTATGAAATGAGATGCCAATGGTAAGACAGGGCATGGTTCGCAGACGGAGGCGTTTGGCCGAAAGCATCTCGCGTTGCCTGCAAGGTAGTATGGAAATGCGCCAACAGGTCATCTGTGGGACGGGTTCCTGTAGCATCATCACATTTTTTAGTCCTGTCGACCCAGAAGCAAACGTAATGCCCACAAGGTGAGGATTATGTCAGCTCCTGGAGGTGGAGTGTAACGCTAGGTCGGTCACGTGGGAGGACGGATCTGCCTGTCACAAGCTTACCCCACTTGTACCGTGAGTAGAGTCATGATAAGGGACGAAATAGATTACCCCTTCTAGGGCCAGTAAAGTAGTTCCGGAGGTGTTCGATACTGGAGTTGTCTGGGAAAGGTTTGAAGGCATGCCGTTCTTCTTCTGTTATGGCGGGGTCCGGGTATCTGGTTTATCGTCAAGAGATTTTCCGGGTGCCATGGGTATAGCCTCATCATGCATTGGTCGGAGGGTCGTGTTCTGAGAGCTGACCACCTAGTCAACTTGGTCAAGTGGAGGAGCCAGTATTTGCTTGCAAAAAATTCCTCTCCATCACCATCCATTCCATCCTCTATCCCGTCTTTATACTTCCATCCTAGGTATAAGTTTGTGTTTACTAACAACAGAACATATTATCACGATTATGTATAGCATATAGCCATGGAGAGCGGTGCAGAGAATCGCCAATTATCCACATGAAATGAAACATTCCAGGTACGTACATTAAAACTTATTAGGAAGTAGAGGGGGAGAGATCAATTTTATAGCCTAGCGAGAGTAATAACGACAGTGCTCATTATGTGAATATTGGAGCAGTGTATATCATTAGAATCATAGCGGGGACAAGTTTAGGATAATCTAGACAGGGCGTGTCCTTCAGACGTCTAAGAGATACAGAGTAATTCTTCCACACCTTACCTAAAAGAACCGAAAGTTACCACAAAAGACATTAAATACCTATCCTAGATGTTCTAGGTGCTCCGAAACAAAAAAATTACACAACGTGGAGAAAAGGGTTTATTGTAAGAATTTCCCGGAAAACTACCTTTTACTGTGTTCAGTCACAGGGGTGGGAAAAATAAGTCATGATTCAAAACATCAATGGCGAATCATTCAGGGTACGAGAGTAAGATCTACCAACCGGAGATCTGAATGCACGAGAAGAAGAAATATTTTAAAAGTTTCATTAAGGGGGGGGGGTGAACCATCACAAGTGTTGCCGAGAGACCAGGAGGTAAGGTTTTAAAAGCTGGAGGAATTTCAATGTATCTTAGTGCAATTTGAAAGACAGTTACGAATTATTACGTGGGAAGAAAAGCTTTCAAAAAAAAATAAGTAGGCAAGAATAGAAAAAAAAAAAAACAAAAATGTATTTAAACAAATCAGTAGCCAAGAGTTTTAAATCTGCAGATGTAGATCATTGCCTCTTAGACGGGTAGATAAAATAAATAGAAATTTTGTAAACAAAACATAAACGAAAGTTTACAACCACGACGGTTTGAATGTAGGTCATTGCCAAGATGCAACAAAAAAAAAAGGTACAGTGAACACATCATAAAGATCGAAGATTTATGACCTTACGTTCGACTATCGTAACTAGGTCAGGAATGCAACGACCCGGGGCGAAAAAAAAATACTACGGTTAATGACCCGGGACAAGATAAACATACTTTAGTTAAAATTTTACGACACAAAAAAAAGGGTAGGACAAATTGGAAAACCCCACACAAAGGAGCTATAAGTAGGTCATTAAACCAAGAACCAAGTAGGTACGGAAATAATGCGGTATGCAATTAATGTAAAACTGAATAGAATAAAACATTAATAAAACTAACGAGTAGGTAAACGTAAAGATAAATAGGTAAGCGCGAAATAAATAAATGAATAAAACAAATAAGAGCAAGTGAAATTATGTTCGCGCGGAATAATTAGGAATATACTCGTATGTGTATGAGGACGCGTATACACACATATGTGTTTCTGTGTGAAGATCAAACAATTTAATTTTATGAGAAGGGGTTTTAGTGGGTTAGGGAGGGGATGAGACCAACCAAATGGTTACTACATTCCACGTGTTTAGTTTAGAACAAAAAAAAAATCATGTTAAATGAATAAGGAGTTTTTATGGCTTAGGGAGGGGGCGGAACCAATCGATTGGTTATTAAATTCAAGCATGGTTAGGTTAGAACAAATTCATGGTTAAAGGCGATAAAAGGATTCTTTTAGGCTTAGGGAGGAAACGTAAACAGTTAAAAGGCTTTTAGTGGATTTAGACATGTTCGGGTCACACTACACTGGTAGGGGAGATATTGAATCAAATGGGTTGGGATTTTTTTTTATAAAAGAAAGACAAACATTCCCGGGTTACGAATAACCTAACAATGTTTGAAAATCTCCTACTACCACCACAGAAAGCCGAAAATGTTGCTTGTGTTGTGATGGAGGACTTAGCCAGCCGAGGAATTGAACACGCGACGCCCAGATGGGATCCAAGCGCTATGCCCACTCAGCCACCGACCAATCATCAGTGAGAGTTGCGCCGTACGTCAATTAAAATAAAATTTTGAACATAATAAGTAGGGTATTTAGAGGTATTCACCATTCGATATGAAGCAGCGAGAAAGTATGTCATGTATTAGGGCAGATAGTTCTTCGATGATTCATTTCAGTGTCGATTCACCGTAGCGAGTATAATTTTGGTTAGTTGACCTACAATAAGGTTTGAAAATTCTTTAAACTGGGGTGACCGGACAACAAACCAGTAGAAACAATGATGCAATCGGGCCAACATTGAGTAGTCCTGTTCATACACTAATTGTTATATTGAATGGAGACGGTCTAGCGCACGACAAAAACAAAAATTATATTGATAGGTAATAATGTCTTTTCTAAGTTTATCAATGGGAAAAAAGGTTAGTTTATTTTGAAGGGAGACCGTAGAGATAGCCTAACGAAGGAAAAAAACAATCAAAGAAAAAAAAGGAGGGCATAAATTGTTTTGAAATGACGTGTTTCATATCAAGATAATTAGAATTCATTAAATAAACCAAATATGAAACAAAAAGATAGTTTAGTTTTAATCAGCACACCAGATTTTGTTGTTTTATGACAAGAAACAAAGAGAGGGACGGTCACACTCGTAAAATTGCGCACGAGATAGCAAAAAATTAAGATAACCGATAACAGACATTAACAAAAAAATACACTACCCTATGTCGGAATAGCGAAGAATGCAGGAAAAAAAAATGGTTACAGGAACGGTCGGCGGGCGTAAACAGATGTAAGGGTGAGGCATAAGTAGGTAAGACCGATGGAGGCAGGGCCGAATTGGAAAGACGCTCAAGAGTTACTTTAAAGAAAATAAATAAATTAATTAAATACAGTAACCGTCGGGTTGTGGGACAGTGGAACGTTTGTGTAAAGTTAAATTGTTGAAAGAAAAACGGAGGAGGAGAAGAGGGTAGAACGGACAGTTAACCTGCGAGGGATAGGGATGCACAACATTTAGGTACGACAAATTTTGGGAAAGAGAACAAGGATAAAAAGGGGATAAACAACATTTAGGTACAAAAGAAGGGAAAACTACGGGGGGGGGGGGCAAACTAAAACCTGCATTTAGAAATGACTCCACTGACCAACCACTAATAGCGTGTTTTGACACTGGAGATAATTTCTATAGGGAGGCTGTGATGAACCTGCTTTGTCGAATGGTTGGCGAATAATTTTTTCTTAAATAACAAATATGAGCATACTACCGACATCCGTGGGGTAGATTTGATAGTGAAATTAAAAGAATGTGGAGCAATTGGGGCTGGCCTGTCGAGGAAGGATTTATCTACTAGGGTAACGAAAGCGTTCAACAAATCAGAATAAGTATCGAACCATATTAGGGGCGTCCCATCAATCACAGGAAAGAGCGAGATCTGATGCCTCTTGGTGGATTTAGAACAAAATATTGTCCCACGTTTTAGGGAATAGTTATTTTAAGTGGAAGGAAGAGTCATAAATCATGAGTCATAAATCGCATTTGTAGGAAAGAGAACGGAGTCGGCAACGATTGGTTTCAAATCTAGGGTCGGGAGTTTTGCAAGGAATAGGTTAGAAAAGCTAAGGTTTCGGATTGAATTTTGGGTTATTTAGATAACGCAGATGAAAAATGTGTTCGATCCCTTGTATTTGAGTGGGTTGTCAAGATCGATACATTAAAGCTGGATTTATCTCTTGATTTTACGTGTACGAGATTCAAGAAAGTAATTAGTGAAACTAATAAAAATTAATGTCCTGTCAGAACTTTAAATTATGTGCAAATTCAAGTATTTTTCCTGAAGTGCAGTTCGCATAACTGTGAGGATTTATGAGTGATAAATTAATGTAAAAAAACGTTGGAAGGTAGGTTTGACATTGGAGCTGCGAGATGGAAAGAGGGTAGATTGATAGACATCCTTGAGTCGGAGAAGAGGCTGGTCGTGGATTTTCGAAAAGAGTGTTGTGGCTCGCTGTGGACTTAGCGAAAACGAGAAGTGTTTGTTAAAACTAACTTCAGTGAAGATTTTGCATTTATGGTGTAAGATAAAGAAGTTCGGTGTTGTGTTACTTAATAAAAGATAATCGTTGTTAAAATTATCGATTGCCGCGCGATAAACATTTAAATTTGGGAATAGAGACTTATTAAAGTATTGGACTCCTGTCATAATTAATAATAATAACAATAATATCCTTATTGAACGAGATCTGCGAGATAATAATAAAAAAATACAGACTCAGTGTTAATGCTTACAGTGGTTTTAAAATTACATAAGTACAAAAAGGGATATCAACTGAAAACCCTAAATACGAATACTAGATAAGTGAAGAATATAAAACGGTTATAATATAGGTTTTCCCAATAATCCGCCACTGGACTAGCCGTGTTGAGGCCGTAAATCTTAAGTCGACTTATAATTCTCGTAAACAGGCCTACATTGAAATGTAATCACATAATAGATTGGTTACATAAATAATAATTGCAACTTATCATTCATTATGTAGAGACAAAAATATAACAATAAATATTTATCTTGAGTAACGACAATGGTCCCGGATCATAATAATAATCCCGTAGAAAACATTCCATCCTTCATTTAAGGACAGTGCAACGAATAAAATAATGATAATAATAAAAATAGTGGAAAAATGGTGTTAATTCGGTTGAGAAGTTTTAGCCAGAATAATTAGAGTTTAGATAATAAATGTACAGTCAGTCGAAAGCTAGAAATGCAGTTTTGAAAGGAGGCTTTTTAAATATAAAGTAGGTCTGACGTTACCGTGTATAGTTAGGGGGGGAGGTTGGTAGTTATGATTGCGCAATAGTCTGGTAAGGGGCCACAGGACGTGAGAGAAGATCTTCCCACAATGCAGCTTAGAGAAAAGGGGGTTTTAAAATTACAGTACCTACATTAAGACCTTGTACGATGATAAGGAAAGCAAGTAGGGAGTTTGATCATTTATAGGGAGGACGTGTGATTAAGACGCGGAGTTGCGTTTACCCTACCGGGAGTCGCGGTTTTAGCAACCATGTTCTTGGTAAGTCAAATAACTTTAACCTATATTACAGGACCTCACTGATTGCAGGATGGAGTGAAGAGAACGCTGACCCTGTATTATTTAACTGTACCAGCCTCGAATAGATTGATGTAGGTACTATTTATCCCTGAATAGGTACCAGGCATAATTCACAGATGTTATCAACAAGAACAGCTACCTTTTCTCGGCAGACAACTGATGCCGAGCTAGACCAAATGGGGTAGACACGTGCGGACTCCAGGGGCTCGGGTTCGATTCCCGGTACCGGAACCTATAAATCTATAATTGAATTAGGTACATGTACTTGTTTGCAGAGTGACGTGAATAGAACGCGAATCTTGGACAGTTAATTGCATGAGTGTCTGTATCGAATAGATTGATGTACTTTTATCCCAGAATAGGTACTAGGCGTATTTCACAGATGTTACCAGTCACCACCCTGGACAGTGACCTTTTCTCGGCACTCGGCTGATGCCGAGCTGACACAAAAAATGAACCTGACACAGAGAATACAGTCAACCAAATGGGGAGCGTCTCGAGAGTACGACATATCAAATTGGAGGCGATTACCTGCAACCCGAACAGACATCTTTAGACAAGGGAGCAGAAGAGCAGAATCACGATATAAAGTATGAAACAAATAAAACTAACAGGTACTCTGCTGAATTCCTACTTCTTGAATTACGCTTTTTAAGTTCTTCATGATTGACGAATGTGTTGGTGACACCGAGACTACACATTATGTGAGAAATTGGTGGTCGAGTGGTAAGGGTCCTTCCCACATTGTCATGTTAGGGAGGAGGAGGGTTGCCCTCCATAGACTGATCGGGTCTCGCGAGGTGCCGGAAGCAATTCCCTTTCGCGGGACTATGTCGAGCGAATGGGCGCAACAGGGTCGTATGAAATGAGATGCCAATGGTAAGACAGGGCATGGTTCGCAGACGGAGGCGTTTGGCCGAAAGCATCTCGCGTTGCCTGCAAGGTAGTATGGAAATGCGCCAACAGGTCATCTGTGGGACGGGTTCCTGTAGCATCATCACATTTTTTAGTCCTGTCGACCCAGAAGCAAACGTAATGCCCACAAGGTGAGGATTATGTCAGCTCCTGGAGGTGGAGTGTAACGCTAGGTCGGTCACGTGGGAGGACGGATCTGCCTGTCACAAGCTTACCCCACTTGTACCGTGAGTAGAGTCATGATAAGGGACGAAATAGATTACCCCTTCTAGAGCCAGTAAAGTAGTTCCGGAGGTGTTCGATACTGGAGTTGTCTGGGAAAGGTTTGAAGGCATGCCGTTCTTCTTCTGTTATGGCGGGGTCCGGGTATCTGGTTTATCGTCAAGAGATTTTCCGGGTGCCATGGGTATAGCCTCATCATGCATTGGTCGGAGGGTCGTGTTCTGAGAGCTGACCACCTAGTCAACTTGGTCAAGTGGAGGAGCCAGTATTTGCTTGCAAAAAATTCCTCTCCATCACCATCCATTCCATCCTCTATCCCGTCTTTATACTTCCATCCTAGGTATAAGTTTGTGTTTACTAACAACAGAACATATTATCACGATTATGTATAGCATATAGCCATGGAGAGCGGTGCAGAGAATCGCCAATTATCCACATGAAATGAAACATTCCAGGTACGTACATTAAAACTTATTAGGAAGTAGAGGGGGAGAGATCAATTTTATAGCCTAGCGAGAGTAATAACGACAGTGCTCATTATGTGAATATTGGAGCAGTGTATATCATTAGAATCATAGCGGGGACAAGTTTAGGATAATCTAGACAGGGCGTGTCCTTCAGACGTCTAAGAGATACAGAGTAATTCTTCCACACCTTACCTAAAAGAACCGAAAGTTACCACAAAAGACATTAAATACCTATCCTAGATGTTCTAGGTGCTCCGAAACAAAAAAATTACACAACGTGGAGAAAAGGGTTTATTGTAAGAATTTCCCGGAAAACTACCTTTTACTGTGTTCAGTCACAGGGGTGGGAAAAATAAGTCATGATTCAAAACATCAATGGCGAATCATTCAGGGTACGAGAGTAAGATCTACCAACCGGAGATCTGAATGCACGAGAAGAAGAAATATTTTAAAAGTTTCATTAAGGGGGGGGGGTGAACCATCACAACTATCACCTCGGAATGGGCCATCCGTCCCTAATTATTCATGGCTCCTGACATACCCATTTGGCTCCCGCTCTCGGCTATATATTCTAGTTGACTAACCAATTAACCTGCGCCAGGCCCCGGAATCGGGAATAAAGGTACCTGATCATCAGTATCAGGGATGCAACACCCCAAACAACGTTATAAAAACTATAAATAAATTTAATACGATAAATAATTATTCATTAGCTACCAAAATTACTTTAACATTGCCATCAGCTTTAGGCATTTTTCCGTAGACCGGACTCCGAATATAATATATAATAATATACGAGTACACTCACCCGCTCTCTTAACCTTCGGAACTCGGGAGGACTTATAGGAGCATATTTTTTTTCGTTTCTAGTCGATAATGATTTTTTTGTATGCTAGGACTTGAACTCTGATCTACAACTTGGTGGGCGGTCTTGTTTACCATTACAATGCATAATTGCTTAACCAAGTCTAGATTATTATTATTATGATTATTTTCTATTATTCAAAAATAAATATTTTAAATCACAAAATCTGCTTACAAAATTTTCTCTCGATAGATACAAAGGTTTTGGTTTGTTCAGTACAGGTGGGATTCTCAGAAACTAGACAACCTACATACACAACAACTGCTGATCCATAAAGGTAGCCTATCCTTTTTTGGAAGGTTTTATCAATTTTCAGAAGTTACCTTGCTTTTTTTTAATTTTATTTATTTTATTTTTTATTTCTTTAATATATTCAATAATATTATTATTTAATGTATGAAATCAGTTTATTATAAACAAGTTCTGCTTCGTAATTATTTTTAGCGTTACAGCTGTTTCGCCCTCTGAAGGCATTATCAAACTCAGATGAAAATAATCGAGAATGATATGTTCCATTGTGAATGATAAGTTATTATAATGAACGTTAATTTATTAAGAGGTGTCCATAACAGAAAAAAATCGGATATGTTTATGCGAAAAACTATTTAGGTTACAAACCAATTCTTTAGAAGATATGATTTTAGATTTTCTCGACCAAAAGTATTTTTGTTATTTGTTTTTGGGGTGTTACGCCGTGATGCGTTACCTCCTCATTTAGCCAACGTTTCGGACAGCGTTACAGTGTCCATCATCAGGGCAAATGTGTAAATGTTAGTGGTGAAATGCGTTCTTAAGTACTTCGAAGCAATACCGTCTTGCCAGCTGCACTCCACTGCGAGATCCACAAGTATACTTTGAGATGGTTTTCTGCATTTAGATTTGGTGTAGCCGTCAATTACCGGATACAAGAACTATTGAGCTTAGCTCAGTCGTCTCTATTAATGTTAATAGAGACGACGGAGCTAACATTTACACATCTGCCCTGATGATGGCCACTGTAACGCTGCCCGAAACGTTGGCTGAAGGAGGATGTAGCGCAACACGGCATAACACCCCAAAAACAAGTAACAAAAACAATTCTTTACAACTACGTGATAATTTAAAAAGTAGCAGCCAAAAATATGGCAAAAATTAGACGAAGATAATATTGTTAATTCTAATCTTGAAAAAAACGACTTAAAAAGTAGAGGTCCCAATGGCCGAGTTGGTTAAGGCATTTATCCAGTAAGATAAGATATCCTGGGTTCGAGTTCCAGTTGCCACCCTTACCTTTTTTATTTTTCAGGGTCTTTTTCTTTTTCATATTTTTGTTCAGATTTATAAGTATCGTCTTCTTCTTCAATGATAACTCAATGGTTTCGTCCACATGATTACCGCACAACGCACCGAGCCCCTCCCAACTACCAAGTAAATAAATAAATTCGGAAACGTTGATGGGAATGAGGCCCGAATTCAATATTTCAGTCGCAACAGATTTCAAAAACTTTCTTTTGGCCTTTTGACTACTTGCGTATTTTTTTAAAATTTTTTTTTGAGGTGTTATACCGTGTTGCGCTACCTCCTCCTTTAGCCAACGTTTCGGACAGCGTTAGAGTGTCCATCATCAGGGCAGATGTGTGAGAGTGATGTGAGATCACATCTGCCCTGACGATGAACACTGTAACGCTGTCCGGCACGTTGGCTAAAGGAGGAGGTAGCATAACACGGCATAACACCCCAAAAATAAATAACAAAAATACTTTTGGCCGTGAAAATCTAAAATCATATCTGACTTGTGTATTTATTCATTAGCTCGTCGGGAAGGGCTCCGGTGCTTACTTTTACATGCCTCCGTGGTCGGGGGTATAACTCTCGACAAGCAATTCGAAGGTCGCGGATTCAAATACCGGCGTGTGCAAATAAATTTTATTGGACTGATGTGTGTTATTTTACAAATTAATCATTTGAAATAATGTAAGGTATATTTGCGGCACGGCACGTTCCAGAGTGGATGATACTCTTAGCCACGCCCTGGTATAAGATCACCATTCAGAGATGACACGTAGTTTTAAATAGCTTTCGCCATGTTTGGTGACCAGATCTGAATATCCAGGAGCTTCTCTACCTTCCTCTTCCTCATCCCTTTCTCCTCCCCACTACCTTCAGCCTCACAACATACCCCTTTTGGTGATGCTACAGCCTCATTGGTTCCTGGCTGATGGGAGCGGTTGGGTCTCTTCTGCGGTGCGGTATTCACACTTAAAAAAAATCGAATTAACGAGTTAACAAAAAAAAATAATGAAATCGTTAATACTATTAAAATTTTAGATCCAAATTCAATCCTCTTGCAAATAATTTAACACCTTTATAATCGACCCTTGACCCTAATAACCCTTATAATATCTCTGAACTATGCATTCCGGAAAATATTGGTCTAAGGCAGTCAACTCTTAGATCAGCGACATCTTCTGCAATTGGAAGGTTGAAAGAACCTAAGCGAAATCCGAACACTAAGTTTGGTGATCGTGCATTCGCAGTATCCGGCCCTGAAGCTTGGAATAAACTTCCTATGGAATTGAGATGCATAACCAACTCAGCGGAATTTAGATCCAAACTGAAAACTCACTTTTTCCGATACTCCTTTCCATAAATTCATCATTCTATTTTAACTCTGCAATTTTTAATAGTTTTTTTTTCTCTTTTTTCTCTTGTTTATAGTTAACTCAATCTGTTTAATGTAATTTGTTAATTGTGATACCTCAATCTGTTTACTGTTGAGGGATGAATCACCTTAATGCAGTAAAGATCGAATATTAAATTTATTAATTTATTTTAAATATCTATACCTTCCCGTAAATCCAGTTAACCTTCATTATACTTTTTGCACCCGTGTTCTTGAATTGTAATATTATGTAAAAACTTCCTACTTCTTCTGGCGCTAATCTTAATTGTAAATATGTGTGTTAATAAGTCACCAGTTTTAGGTTAGAATCTATATGTCTTAGTCATAAGTCACTTATGCTAGTCTTAGATGTAAGTCACTAGTTATAAATGTAAATCTTAGTTGTAAGCCAGTAATATAAGTAGCTATAAGTCTTAGATGTAAGTCACTAGTCGTAATTGTAAATCTTAGTTATAAGCCAGTAATATTAATTATTTTATATATTTATTTGTACAGCGCCCTTGAGGTGATTTTCCACGAAAACGGCGCTATAAATTAGCCAATTATTATTATTATTATTATTATTAAGTCAAAATCCGTCAATTAAATTTTATACCGACGCCAAATCTTATTATTTACGATTTCTTCCATCAAAATACTTAAAAAAATTTCAATTTTCAAATCATTTGATTTAAATCATTAGCACAGTAGTTACCATATCATCAACTGGTGGCGAAACGATCTTCCCAAATTCAGCAGCCTCCAGGAAATTGGATTGCTCCATGGTCTAAACCTACCGGATTGCACCGTGTAATGGTGCAATCCTGGTCCGGCCTGATTGGCTGCTGCATTCTGGAAGTGGCACTCGGGTCCTTTGATGCTATTATACGACAGGACCTTTAGTAAAGTACGCGAATGCAAGGAAAACTTTATTTCTGAGCAAAAACTGTACAACAAAATGTTCAGTGATTTAGTTATGATATGATTTTTAATGTAAAAAGAATAATATACTTTTGTTTAAACTTTCTGTTTTATCTCCCAGCAATAATAGTACCTACCTAACTAACTAACAAGGGTAGGTAGATCGAAGATCGACTATTAATTTTATTAATTTATTTAAAATATCTATTTATCCTTCCCATAAATCCAGTTAATCCATTATGGTCATTCACCCGTGTTCTTGAATTGCAATATTATGTAAAAAACTTCCTACTTCTTCTGGCGCTAATCTTATTGTAAGTATGTATGTTATTAAGTTACTAGTTTTAGGTCAGAATTTATATGTCTTAGTCATAAGTCACTAGCAATAAGTCTTAGATGTAAGTCACATGTTAAAATTGTAAATCTTAGTTGTAAGCCAGTAATATACTTATATTACTGGCTTACAACTAATTACTCACTAGTTGAAATTGTAAATCTTAGTTATAAGCCAGTAATATTAATTCTTTTATATATTTATTTGTACAGCGCCCTTGAGGTGATTTTCCACGAAAACGACGTTATATAAATTAGCCAGTTATTATTATTATTATTATTAGGCAGAGAGGACTAACCGCCAAACAACTCGTCCTTGGCAAACAGTCTTCAGTAACATAAATACTGTCTCACTCCCTTATGTTATTCTGATTCTTGGGATGATCACTTGCATGATCACTTCCTAGGGTATAATAAATTATGTCTCCTTACACTATTTTTTTCGTTCTTTCGATCTTCATGTCCAAACCATCTAAGCGTTCCTTTCTTAATATTTTCATCACACTTATATCAGTCTTGCATTATTAAACGTCATACACTTGGTCATACAAGGTTTACGACGCATTTGCCTTAAGAATCTCATTTCTAGAGCATTAAGTCTACTTTCATCCTTCATCTGTCAGCTCCGTACCTCACTACCATACACCAAGATTGATGTCAGCACTTCATTTAAATTAAATTAAATAAAAAAAAATCCAAGGGGTTCTACGAATTAAACACAAACAATTAATATCCTCAAAACGTATTTTACTCTTAAAACATTTACCTTATTCAATCCTAACAATTTTGTTTACTAACTTCCAATACTTTTTTTACTAGGTCTAATTTGGGCATTTTATAATTCCCATTTTAATGATTTTTTCATGCGAACAAGCTTTGTATCTGACCCACATGGACCCGAAAGAGGAGACCCACAGCAATGTAGGTTATGAAAAATATTAACAAGGTTACTTTGTTGCACGCAACAAATGATGGAGGAAGAATTAGAGATGTACGTAATTATACGATACGCGAAATAATATGGATGATATTTTAAGATAAGAAAAAGTAAAGAAAAATGTAGAACTAAAATAATATTTTTAAAGAAGTAAAAAATACAAATAAAGAATCGTGTTTTTTTTATATTTAGAAATGTGTTAAATCTGGATCGCTCTTCTTGACAATGCGAATAATGTAGCGCCGTTTTAGCAAAAGTGTGCCTCCAGGGTATTTTACATTGATTCGTTTATTAAAATCATAAATCTTATTCACGTCTAGACAGAGGGCTTATGATTTGTGAGTTATCCACTAGATTAGACGGAGTAGAGGTTGAAACAAAGATTTATTTTAATTGTCTACTAAAATAACTTTGTTTGCTTAGTTTCTAGCTGTGTAAATCTTTTTGCTGTAATTTGACCTTACTGTAATTTAAGAGAGTAATTTATGGAGATGAACTTCTTCTCCCGAAAGCGTTTTACTGAAATTGCATTTTTCTCGTGTGATTTATCATCGTTTTCTCCCTCTTTTGCTTGTCGGATCTGGAACCTATCGCTACGATAATGCGATTCCTAGCGTCCGTCTTGCCTCGCAATGCACTCCCTCCGGAGTTTCCTTTTCTAGCATAGTATGGTATTGTCATTTCGACTTCCTCCCTTCAAATTTCCACTATCCAGTATCTTACGTGGTAGTCACTCATCTGATATTGTAAGAACATCTCCAAGATAACCTGCAGCTAATAATAAAAAGAAGTAAAGAATCGATATCGAGCTACCCATTCCAACTGATTTTGTGACTCCAGCGATTGCTCAGAAGATGTAGGTGTACTAATATGGGCTGCTGAAAATATTACATACAATAAGGAACTCCAGTGAAAAATATTATGGCTTTAAAAAAATATGTTCATATAGACCAATGAACGCTGATTCCGAATATATAACTTTTATTTCATAATATTAAACGCAGAGTTTTTAAAAAATTATTAAAAAGTGCATTTTTAAACCTCTCCTGAAAACACAGTGTTAAGTTGGCATTACTGAAATGGTGAAATGTGACGTCACGCGTCACCAGTCATTGTATTGAAACTTTGATTAGTAATGCTATTTCTAGGGAGAATACTTCGAACAACGGGATTCAAAATGGCCGCAGTAGATCAGCTGATTGCCCTATCCTATACTAATTTTTCAGGAGTAATGACATCACACAATTCGATGGTTTTCGGGGGGTCTCGAAAAATTAAAACTTTGACAATTATTTTATCTATTAAAACTAACTCTAAAAATAAAAATAAAAATGCAGTTATTTAAGTTAGGAGGTCAGTATTCATTAAAAAAAATAAAAAAATTGGACTGGAGTTCTCTATTACATAACTCAACGTTCGTTCAGTTTTATCAACAAAAGCAGGAGTTAGCCTTTTTTATTACCTGAACATAATGAAGTCTTCTTCTAACTCGACCGTTAGCATTTCATAGTTTTAATGGCGTCGTTTTAACAGTTAAAAAATATTTTTTGAAATGCGAAATCTTATGATTTCAGAGGAAAGTTGGTTTTGATTCATTCAATAAGAGAAAATTAGAAATTTATATTTTTTCAGACGTGAGGGTTATTTTTTACAGAACCAACAGTATGCATTTTATTTTAAAGATCATAAAATTGAAATTATTTGTATTTTACCAAGTATTTACATTTTTGGTGCATCTACCAAACACCTTGTTTTAGTACATGAATACATATTGGCACTGCCAACGCGACGAGTATGATAATGTGTAGGTGAAGCAAGTATCACATCTGTTAGGGTGTGTATATTGTATGTGTGAGTGTTTGTGTATATATATCTTCATCGCCTATGTTTGTACGGGGGGTTTTAATACGATTCCTATCTTCATAGTGCAAAGTAGATTGTTGAGAATTGCTTTTTGGTGGTTGTTTGAGGTTAAGTGGAGTCAAAATCGTACGGTGAAACAAAGGCTCCTCGAGAGAGAAAGCAGTATGCAAAATCACATATAATACCTTTACTGAGATTCGACAAATGGATTCATCCTAACTGTCTCTTTTTTGCAACTGCGAAATTTGTTATTTTTTTTTTACCTTTGCTTCTTACATGAGACCCTGAGGTAAATAATTTCCCTCAAGGCCTACGTCATCTTTGGAGACGCTGTGTGGAGAGTCTTTTCGGGAAAGGAAGAAGGGGAAGTTCTGTAAGGAAAGGGGTGTATGCGGGGTGGGTAGGAATCTGGGGGTCAGTATGTCCAGGAAAAATGGACCTACGAATCCAATCCTCCCACTGCGGTGCAAGGCAAGATCCCCACAGTTGGTGGGCAAATGCATCCGCCGCCAAGACCCGGATACTACTGTGACACACTGTCCGGAGGACACTGCTAAGTCACCAAACGTAGCGAACCACTTGTGGTGACATAAAGCAGAGGTGTTGGTTATCCAATAAATGGTTCCCGGGGCGGCGGTATCCATACCCACATACCAAATTGGTTTCTTAAAAAAAATAAAGGTTCTAACCCCGTAAAATTGGCACTGATTTTAATTACTGATTTTTTTATAGGTTTATGCTAAAGTTCTCTCATCACTTATACAAATTTGAAATTTATTAAACCGAAAAAATAGGACAAAGTATGCGCTATCGTTAATCCTATATTTTTCAATAAAAAATAGTTATAAATTTAGCAAAAAGCCGGTAGTAAATAACTTTAGTTATCAAAAATACTAATTTCATTTGTGTGTCTGTGATTGTTACTCTACTTAAATGAATTTGGATTTATTTCGAATTTAAGTATCATTTTCACAATTGGAACTGATTGTGAAGAATTCAGACACCTGTAATGCTACCTTTAATATATTTTATGTTTCAAATGTGAATTTCTTTTGTTTAAAATTCTAATAAGTAAATAAGGTCAGATTTCTTGATTTTTAGAGATGTGCGAATTTTCGTTAATGTGCAATTGTTGATTCTATAATTTTTTTATTATCTTATGATTTTAACGGATCTGTGCTAGCCGTATATAAATACATTAAATAAATAAATACAAATCACTTGAAGGAAATATTGAGGAAGCATCAAAATCAGGTTTTCTCAATATTTTTGTAAATCTTACTAATATTATAAAGGCGAAAGTTTGTATGGATCTGTGTTTGTTACTCTTTAACGCAAAAACTACTGAATGCATTTTAATGAAACTTTATAACAATATATACATCAGAATAACAAAAAAGAGGTCTGCCATTATGAAATTTGTATACAAAATTGCAATAGTGGCATGCGAGCTGTTTGAAAACTGAATGCACCAGGAATGAATGTATATAATAGCGACAGGGGGGGACATCGGGAGGGGGATTCGCAGGAGGGGAGAGGCCAATATGGGAGGGGGGAGGGGAACCTGGGAAGGGGGAGAGGAACTCGGAAGGGGGGTTCGCGGGATGGGGACGGGGGGGGGGGGAGTGGAGTGGGGAGAGGGAAGGGGTCGGGTACAAGAAGGGGAGGCGGAAGGGGAACGGGACGAATGGGAAAGGACACGCAGGTAGAAACAATTTCTTTATTAAATGGGATAACAACGCATGCCGGGAACCAGCTAGTTTACTATAATTTCCAAGTTATTCGTTATGTTTTAGGTGTTGTTTTTTATTCCCAAGCCGACTGGTCTTCGTGGGGGAAAACGACCAAGACCCTTTAAAGATAAATGAAAGAACTTTAGATATGCAAAGGATAGAGAAAAACGGAAATCTTTAGAGGAGGCCTATGTCGAAAGACAAGCTGTTTCTATAAATAATGACCCAAACCCTGATAATTTAGAATAATATTTAAAAAACAAAAATTAAATAGATTAGATAAATGTTTCATGAGTTTAACAGCAACAAAGGCTGATTTTATTTTATTTTATTTATTTATTAGGTTTTTCGTCATATTTTTTTCTGTACTTCTCCACTTACATCCATCTCCATCCATAAACCGGTACCAGATACGTTGTTTACTTTATCAAAAAAATCAGTATTCAAAATAACATTTCAAAACTTATAAATTTTAAAACCAATAGAAATCAAAGGTAAAGATTTCAAATCTATGGAGAAATCTGATATTTTCGTGTCCTTAAATAGCCCCACTTTTCACGTCAAAGAAGATAAGTCGTTGGCCATGAAACTTGCGAGGAAAATAACCCGAACTTTCGCACCGCCAGCTACGGCCATCCAAGCCAACTTTCAAATAATACCCCATTTTCCAACCCTCTTAATAAATTAGCACAATCAATTTAAGATTGTATCCAAGCCGGGTTGTTTTACATTGTGAGAGTGACGCGAAATTATCCGGCTGTTTGGAAAATTAATATGAAAATTATATGTACGGCGAAGACGCTTTAATCGGATCGGCGTTAACCTTTGATTGACTATCTTATTTTACAAGCATTCGTCGATTCAGTTAAGCGTTAAAAACTAATGACAAATGCATACAACGAATTGTTTTTTTTCTGAAAATTGTGTTTATAATAACAATAATAATAATAATAGCTATTCCAAATTCCTGTAATATATTTTTTTATTATTATTATTTTAATGACAATATAAGATAAAGTAAAATTACAAAATAAGTAAAAATACAAAGTAAAGTGGTTTGTTTACAGTCCTCCTCATGAGGTATTCCTGTTCCGAGGCGGACTGTATGTTGCTAAATGGGTGTTGATTTTTATTTCCTCATCTTCTAGTTTCTTGATTTTCACAAAATAAACAATAAATAAAAAAAAAGTATTTATGTTTGTTGTCTGCAGATTGTATTGGGGTTACTTCATAATTTTAATGATTTCCTCATCTTCCTGTTTACTTAACCATAATTTGATGTCTTTTTTAAACATTTGTGGTGTTCTTTATTCTGTATTCAAAAAACTGTTTCTGAAAAAATAAGAAAATATACCGATTTAGGAAATGAGATTGAAAGAATTTGGCATTCTCGAATTATAAAAATATTACCATTTGTTATTTCAGCTACTAGCATTATACCTAGGTCTCTCATTCAAAATTTAGGTATATTAGATTTGGCAAAGAATTTATGTATAAAAAAAAAAAAAATTAGTCATTTTGAATACATGTAGGATTACAAAAGATTTTTTAAATATTTATATTGAGGGATCAGTAGGATTTATAGGTCCAATTAGGAGTTCTACCAAGCCGAACCCTGTGATATGAAAATATCTGGAGTCCGTGAATTATTTTCCCATATGGTCTCTGATAGGTTGACATGTTGTTCTTGTATTGTTTTGTATTTATAATACTCATGTAGTGTAATTGCATAGCGTTGATTGACTAGATGATCATTTGTGGAAAAGTGTGTGAAAGGGTTATGTTTTTCCTGTGGGAAAGATTTAACCCTGACCTAAAATCTGTATGCAGGGGGAGTGCAATGCAATACATTCCATATTTTGAAATAACAAAATGAATTTGACAAATAATTACTTAAGGTTAAAAGTAAATAACAACACGTGAAAAAAAAACGAAAAAGTAAGAAAAATATGAAAAATGAAACTGAAAAAATAATGAACAATAAAATGAATTCATGCAGCTGTTTTCATCGTCTCCCATCTCCAGAGGGCCATCATGGGGGACTGCATCCAGGCAGTCATGGCGGTGATGACCGCATTCTTTGATTGGCGTAGTCTGCGCCATAAACTTCCCATGCGGTGGCAGAGAAGTACTCGGAAAGTGTGCACTCGTCCCTCCAGGAACTTTTCCGTAGCACTGCAGTATCTCGGTAGGCAGAAAAGTTGGCAATAAGCGTTATTCTAAGCAACCTTTAACTTATGCCATTGGGATGCAGTGTAGTCAACCCACAGTTCTGATGTGTACAGCGAGCTACAGAAAGCGTTGAACACAGTGGCGTAGCGTGGGTTTTGGCCGCCCGGGGCGGAGGAAAATTTTGCCCCCCCCCCCCCTCCATAACTTCTACAGGTACTTCTTCTGCAGATTTTCAAGCGCTGACCGGGGGGGGGGGGGTAGATATCCTTTTTTTATGACGATTTTTATAATTTTTGCCAATTTCGCTTCCAATAAAATCATGCTTATAAATTCTAACACAAAATTATATATAACTGCTCTCAGAAATCGAGAACGGTATGCTTGTGATAGAATTTCGCATCTTCATCACGCATACGTATGGAATGCAACTCAAATGCAAAGCTTCACTCGGTACACGATGAATCGGCAACTTATTGTTATATTGATAACATAAATCTGATTTAAATCAAACTAAATATGCGGTGTATCAAAACTACACTCAGAACATAAAATGGTTTTTCTTTGATTCTAGTGGCAATTACATACTGAACACAAAACTGGTTTTAATAAAATCTGTATGCGGTGAATTAAAACTACACTCAGAACATAAAAAGGATTTTTGTTTGATTCTGCCGGCACTTACATTCTGAACATAAAACTGGTTTTAATTAAAACTGTATGTGGTGAATTAAAACTACACTCAGAACATCGGGGCGGAGGAAAATTTCGCCGCCCCGTTATTTGGGTACTTCGTGGGGGGGGATTTTTTTAATATTCACATTTGACAAGTATTCTTTCAACGAAAATCATGTTTATAAATTCTACTCCAAAGTTGATTGATTGATACTGCATTAGAGTCCCCAAATAATAGTAACACACGCAACAATCAATTTCTCAGAATTTTACAGCATTATTTAACTACAAATGTAAAGCTTCACTCGATGCTCAATGAATCTGCAACTCGTTATTAAATTCATCGTTCTATTCTGAACACAAGACCAGTTTGTGTGCGGTGAATTAAAACTACACTCAGAACATGAAAATGGTTTTTCTTTGATTCTGGCATTAAATAAATAGTCTGCAACTAGAATTTTATAACTGCACATCGAATAACAGAATTTTTTCCTTCGAAATGTGTCAGCAGATGAATCCAACTGGAGTTTTACATTCTATACAAATTAAATCTGTACCTGGCGAATTAAAACTACATTCAGAACATGAAAATGTTTTTTCTTTGATTTTGGCGGCACACATAGTCTACAAATAGAATAATATAACTGAACTTCAAATAAGAGGATGTTTTCCTTTGAAATGTGTCAACAGACAAATCCACAACTGGAAATTTACATTCTTAACACAAAACTGGTTTGAATTAAGTCTGTATGCCGCGAATTAAAATTACACTCAGAAAATGAAAATGGTTTTTCTTTGATTCTGGCAGCACATACAGAGTCTGCAACTAGAATTTTATAACCGAACTTCGAATAAGATAATGTTTTCCTTTGAATTGTGTCAGCAGATGAATCCTCAAATGGAATTTTACAAACTGAAAACTGGTTTAACTTCGAATAATAAGAAAAAAATATCCATAAACTTTTGCCTGTACGAATTTCCGGTTCTTCCCATGCATTTTAAATGTTCCTTTTTATTGTTTTTTTTTTTATACTTTTGTAAAAAAAAAAATGTTCTCTAATCTAGATAAAGTAATTTTTCCGACGTGCTTATCGGAACATTATTGTTTCTAAATATTAAAATTTTGATATTGGACATGTGAATTGGCTCAAAAATACACCCCGAATATTCGAATTAAAGTACCTAAAATAGAATAAACTTAAAATTTTAAATACAGATTCCTTTTCTTAAAAAAAATGTAATAAAAGTGTATCTTAAGTTTTTATCGCAATCACAAATTTATTTTTAAATTAAGTGTGTGGGATAATTTGCGTCTCCTGTGATTAGACGGGTTAAATTAAATCTGTATTTGGCGAATTAAAACTACACTCAGAATTTGAAAATTGTTTCTCTTTGATTCTAAAGCTGGTTTTAATTAAATCTGTACCTGGTGAATTAAAACTACACTCAGAACATGAAAATGTTTTTTTTTTATTCTGGTGGCACATACATAGTCTGTAAATAGAATTTTATAACTGCACTTCAAATAATGGTTTCTTTCGAAATGTATCAACAGATGAATACACAACTGAAATTCATTCGTTAATACAATCTGAACACAATTCTGGTTTTAATTAAGAGTAAATCTGTATGGTATTTCCTTTTGGGGTATTATGCCGTGTTGCGCTACCTCCTCCTTTAGCCAACGTTTAGGACAGCGTTACAGTGTCCATCATCAGGGCAGATGTGTGACATCACACATACCTCCTCCTTTAGCCAACGTTTCGGACAGCGTTACAGTGTCCATCATCAGGGCAGATGTGTGACATCACACACATCTGCCCTGATGATGGACACTGTAACGCTGTCCGAAACGTTGGCTAAAGGAGGAGGTAGCGCAACACGGCATAATACCCCAAAAGGAAATAACCATAAAATTTTTGGCCGTGAAAATCTAAAATCATATTCAAGAGTAAATCTCTTTGCGAGTTATCAGCTTTGTTTAGTATTACTCTCATAATATGCGTACGGTTTTCCTACGAATTGCGAAATTTGCAGCTTAAAAAAATATAATTATTGATATTTTTAAAATGATTGTTCGTAAACGAAAGTATCGTAGAACATTTTCAAATAATGATTTGAAGTAATTTAAATTTTTCCTAAATAATATTAATATTTTTTGTGAAAATTTGCCGCCCCCCTTAAAAGTGCCGCCCGGGGCGGGCCGCCCCCCCCGCCCCCCCCCCCCACGCTACGCCACTGGTTGAACAGTATTCTTTTTACTTTTGGGCTGCATAGGTAAAAACATCTTGACAGCATAACCGCTCTAACTGACATCGCTCTTCCCTGCCTTTCCATATCCTCGATATCCTTAAAGTCGTCTGTGATTATGTTTCCCAGGTACTTAATGCTATGGTAAACGTTCATGTTCATATTCTAACTGATTTGCTCTTTAATTTAGGTATCTTCGGAAAAATAATAAATATGATTATGTAACCTAATTAATAAAACAGTGTTTTTAATTCGTTAATTTATAGTACTAAACGCCGAATGAAATAACAAAAAATTAGGAACGCATTAATAAGGATTGACAGTAATATTATGATACGGTGTAGTCGATTCGACGAAGGTTTGTAATATGGGGTTAATTCTAGATATCTCTTGATAGCCAGTCTTATAAACGGGTCTCAGATTTCTGGTACGCAGAAGTAGGCACTTTGATGTGCTTGCGTATACGTTTCGTAGGAAAATCTATGTAAATAGTTTGAAATATTTGCCTCAGAGCTGAGGGTGAAAAATAACCCTAGACTTTTATTATTCTTTTATGGCAAATATTTGCCATTTCTATTTAGGCGTAAAAAATGGAGGCATGGAAAGAAGAAATAAGGTGAGAATATTAATAATAGAAAGGAAAACTATCTTTAACATGATACAATTGGGTGATTTTTTCTAATACTTTGTAGAAGGTTCTTACGGGAAGAAAAATTAAGAAAATTGGGCAAAAAGTTGGATAATTTCAGAAAACTTAATAACTATTTTAATTTCGCACGTTTGATAGTTCGCGTGTTTGATAATTGTGAATTTAGCGGGCAGCTGTTTCTTTTTTGTAACAAAAGAAATGTCTATGAATTTTTTAAATTATATATATTTTAAATATGTATCTATGATAGGTACCAAATTAGACAGATTGTTCTTATAAAAAAGGTACAAAAAATGATATTTGTAATATATGAAAAATTAAAATTTTAATAAAAAATTGTAATAGGTAGCACGCGAGCTGTTTGAAAACTGAATGTACTGGGATTGAATATATGGAACGCTGAAGGGGATTTGGCGGGAAGTGGGAGGGGAGTGGGTAGGTGGGGAAAGTGGAAGGGGTAGGTGATAGGGGAGGGGAACGGGGACGCGAGCGAAAGGACACGCAGGGAGAAACATTTAATTCTTTGAATATGGCATTGCAACGCATGCCGGGAACCAGCTAGTAATCTAATAATTATTATGAACACACCGTATTCCTTTGATAGTATATTAGTTTCTGATTCATCTGATGGTATTATTATCTTAATGACTGCACAGTTTGGAAGTGTTGTGAGCGGTGCCCTCTCTTATTTTAAAAAATAACTATTGAAGTTTTCAAAAAGCATTCCTGTAGAGAAAATGTCAAAGAGAAAATGTACCAAACTTGCGATAGCTATGCAGGTATAAAGAATTATATAATAATATCTGTATTCAAAACCGTATTTGTTTTCCAGAAATTTTATTCCAACGTTCTTATTAAATAAATCAGGATTCAGTGGAAAACACCTCAGCGATTGCATTCAAGCTGGGAGCAGTAACTTTGCAATGAATTTACCTGGAATTGGTACGTTTGGTTAAATTGTTCAGGTGGTTGTGTTAATTTAAAAGGCAATATACGGGGTATGAATTCGACCACTTTAGAGGGACAAATACCAGCAGACGGGGCTGTACCATATTTCTCTGTTAATTCAATTTAAAACCGATTTAATTTGTGGCTGATTTTATGCGAAGTTGAATTAGTTTTGATAATATTAATCAGTTTCTGCCTAGCATTCCGAGTTTTGAAAATAAATATCAGTGCAATGTGTTATTTTTAAATTTGTCACAAAATATAAAATACTAGCTGGTTCCCGACATGCATTGCTATGCCATTTATTAAGGAAATTGTTTCTCCCTGCGTGTCCTTTCCCATTTGTCCCGTTCCCCTTCAGCCTCCCCTTCCTCTCCCGCTTCCCCTTCCTCTCTCGCGTTCACACTCCGCCTCCTCAACCTTCCTTCTCCCCACTCCACTCCCCCTTTCACCCGCCCCGCGAACCCACCTCCTGAGTTCCCCCTCCCCCCTCCCCCCTCTCCGCTCCAGACTCCCGCATTCCATTTAGTCCCGGTTCATTCAGTTTTCAAACAGCTTGCGTGCTACCTATTGCATTTTTTTAATACAAATTTCATAATTCCAGGGCTCACAAGTAGTTTTATACAAACCTTGTCCTGATAATAACGAACACAAAAATAAAATAATTATCCAATTTGGTACAGTCGTTCTGAAGTTATGCGCGTACCTACATACATTCGGGGATTCATTTTATTTATACAGAAGATATAAGATTAGTCTATTTTTTGTATAATCTACCCCCATGATACAAAACAAAATATTAGTACAGTATTAAATTTCTATTTAAAAAAATTTCCTAGTGGAAATGTCATATGCAGGTAAGTCAAAGAAACAGAAATAATCAAACAATGACCATATTAATAATACCGCCGCCCGGGAACTATTCATTGGATAAACAAAACCTCTGCCATAGGTCACCACAAGTGGTTCGTTACAATTGATGACTTAGCAGGGGTGCCCGGGCCCATGGGGTGAGATTTATCAAGTTATGATGGATATGTCTGCCACCAACTGCGTTGCGGACCAGATCGAGAGGGGTCGGTTGAAGTAGGGGAGACCCAGGCAAAGCGGATGTGTTAAGGGAGATATTAAATAAAACACACAATGTTTGCATAACATAAAAACTTTATAAACAGTAATGTTAAGAAAATATCTGTCTTCAGACGTAAAATAAATGAAAAGGTAAAATTAATTACAATTATAAAAATAATGCAAATTTAAAAAAAGTCTTCGTCTTGTTCACTTTGCCCGGGTACCCGGGCAAAGCGAATTTGGACTCCGGGCAAAGAAAATTAGGAATCACAATCGTAGCAGAAGTAAGAACCATATCCACTATATGACGTGCATGATTCGTGAACCCAACTTTTACACTGGCTGCATTGAATCCAATCCTCTGTTAATGGTTCAACATAATTTGGCAAAGCGAATGGTCCATCCGCTTTGCCCTATTCGCTTTGCCCAAGGCAGTATCAAATAACATTTTGTTAAAAAATACTATGTGGGTGCTGTATTTCATAACTAAACTAAGTTTTTTAAATAGGAAACAAATAAAAATTGGATGATATAAACTAATCTTCACATGAAATATAACCAAATAATAATAATCACAAATATCTTACCTTCGTTTATCGTAAGAAAATTAAAAAAAATCGTTTTTTTATCAAAAAAAGCGTGCGTTCCTGCCAAACGACAAATATTCACTGTCATGGCGTCGGTAGCGCTGCGGTACACCGATTGTGAGACTATTAGCGCATTCTAGTGGTAATTTTCGGAAATATTCAAGTCATCCGCTATGCCTGGTCCATTCGCTTTGCCTGGGTCTCCCCTAGACCTTTTAACATTTCCGGCCAGACTTTCTTAATCCATCGCCTTACTCTAAAGTGGGAGGGATGGATTCGTACATCCTTTACTCGTGAACACACTGCCAATAGATTCCTACCAACCGTCTCTGAATTTCCTATCCTCTCTATCCTTAAAAATATCCTTCACGCATCTTCCCCAAAGATAATAACGACAATGAAAAAATAATTTCGACCATAATCAACTGTATGGCATTTTAGTAAAAAAAATTAAAATATCTATATAAATAAAAATGAATCGCCGAAATGTATGTACGCACATAACATAAGAACGATGCACCAAATTGGATAATTATTTTTTTTGCGTGTGTTATTGTCAGGTCAAGGTTTGTATAAAACTACCGGTGAGCTCTGGCATTATAAAATTTGTGTATAAAAATTGCAGTAGGTGGCACGCGAGCTGTTTGAAAACTGAATGTACCGGATGGATTGCGGGAGGGTAACTCGGGTAGGGGGTTCGCTGGTGGGTGGAAGATGGGAACCATGGAGGGGATGGTAACCTGGGATAGGGGAGGGGAACTCGGGAGGGAAGTTCACGGGACGGTGGAAGGGGGAAGGGGAGGAGTGGAGTGAGGAGAGGGAAGGTCGAGGAGACGGTGTGGAAATGCGAGAGGGGAAGGGGGGATGCGGGAGGGGAAGGGAAGGCGGAAGGGGAACGGGACGAATGGGAAAGGACACGCAGGGAGAAACAATTTCTATGTTAAATGGCATAGCAACGCATGCCGGGTACCAGTTAGTTTTAAATAATTTCGCATGATATAATACATGGTTTGCTCAATGCTCATTCCGCGACATTTTCAAAAGCATCCTAAAGTTTCATCTTACACATGCATATTTGAAATATGAAAATTAATTTTAAAGCTTTTAATTATGAAACATTGCAAATAGTGCAGCCTGCAAATCCTGCCGCCAGGAGTCTATTAACGGTGTGCCTATTCCTAAATGTGCTCAGTGCAAACATTTCGCCGACCCGCCCCCTCCCAAGCTGCCGCCTCCTTCACCGCCCCCATCACCGCCCCCTCACATCGTCCCCGTTACATTTCTGCATGCCGGTGATACGGCCCGCCGTTACTCTGAACAATTAAGCCTTCCCTGGGAGCTGATGAAAATATTACTTTGAACGGTTGCGTTTTGTGTAATTTTGACAAGTTTTAATAGTGTTGAAAGGGGTTTTATAGTATTGCACGAAAAAAAACTCAAAGCGTAAAAATATTTGTTTTCTAACAAATATTCTTCTTCTTTCGTTTGGTTAGGGGTCAGAGGGGGATATCTAGGTCTGGGAGCCGATTTAGGGCCTCAGGGGTTGTGGACCTCATCAATCCCGCCGGGAATGAATTGAGCGGGCATTCGTTGACCACATGTTCAGTGGTCTGCACCGCACCGCGCTGCATTCACAGATCGCCGACTCTTTAAGGCCCCATCTATTCATCATATTAGGTCCTTACATATGAAATTGGCGTTTTGCCGTACTGGCAACTTTGATCTCAAATATCTTCTCTTTGGTTAAGAATTCCAAATTCAAATTTATACAGCTATTTACTCATGTATTTGTGTTTCGAAAATAATAATTCATTTGTTTATTCCTTAATTGCTTTTTTTCTTTGCGTCACTTTGTTTACAAAATGGAAAACTTGAAATATCGCGTTATTTACGAGTACGAGTTCCACCGTGGCACCAGTGCTGCAGAAATGGCTCGAAGGATTAATGATGTGTATGGCGACGGTGCCGCAAAAGAAAACAAAGTGCGTTTTTGGTTCCAACGTTTTCGTTCTGGAAATTTCGACGGCCGGAGACCAAAGTTGATAATGAAGAATTTAAGGCTATTGTGGAAGCGGATCCATGTCCACGTCCGAGTTAGCTGCAGGCTGCGGTGTTAGTGATAAAACTATTTTAATACACTTGAAGCAAATTGGGAAGGTGAAAAAGCTTGAAAGGTGGTGGTGAATCACGAATTGAGTGAAGCAAATCAACAATCGCGCGTTAGAACGCTAGACCACACACTGCACAACAGACGGCTACCAAATTAGACGAGCTTCAATTGGAATGTCTAAGACACCCACTCACCCACCTACTTCTTGTAAGGGAAAAAATTCAACTCCGATAGGGCAGTCCAAACAGCCTTCAAAGATATTATTGATTTCCATCTGAATGGTTTTTTCAGTAAAGGGTTCGATGAACTACCTATGAGATGGCCAAAGTGCATAGATAGCAATGGTACATACTTTGATCAAATAAATATATTATATTAATAAAAAATCGACTTTATGTTCCTCCCGTACAAAACGCCAATTTCATATGTAAGGACCTAATATGTAAAGTATGTGAGCACAACGGCTATGGGAGCACCTTACTCTATTGATGGCCGACCAGAGTTTGCGAGGCAATGAGAACCCAAGCTGTCTCTCAGTGGGGCCTTAAACGAGATGGGCATTTTTCACGTAGGCTGATTGCCATGCAAGCATCCACCTGTCTTCTGAGGTGAGAGATGATCGGAGGAATCTTTCGCCTTCTGCCCAGGAGAGTTTTCTAGACTTTAAGCTGCATGTCGGGTGAGAAACGACATCACCGTGCAAAGGTTTTTTGCAGCGCTTTCTTGTATTCCCTAACAAATAAAAAACGGGTATTGACAAACCGCGATGGTTATAAAAGGCACCCTAAGAAGCTAATGGCCTGTTTACAAAAGGTCAGTGGTTAGTGGTAACTAAACAACACTAAACGCACCGTTTACACACCGTTCACTGCTGCCGTCACTTAAAAATAAGTAAAAACAGTTAGTCACCACTTAACACCGTCATAGACACTCTACTCTTGTAAAACAGGTATTAATTTTTGTTTGTGAGAGAATTTTGTAATTTTAAGAAAGTGTTGTTGAACAAATATTGTCAGCTTAAACTTTAATTAAAAAGAATTTAAAATTCTAATTGCACTAATAAAATTAATTATTTTTTACATTCACTCCACACAGGAGGCCCTAAAGGAAATAATTTCTCTCAGGGCCCATGTCATCTTTGGGGATGGTGTGTGAAATGTCTTTTTGTGGAGAGCTTCGAAAGCAAATCGTTCCACAACCGAGCTATTGAACTCAAGTGAGAAATGTCAACCATGTACAAATTTGGGCTCACGTTTGGCGTGTTTTCCAACTGTGTACCGGTGCTGATGAAAACAATGACACTTGTTCTTCGGAGCATCTTCCATGGAAATATCGATAGACCGAGGACAGTTTTCCCATCAGAACCTTGCGCTCTAAAGATTGCAATCCGTTTTTAAGATAGGATAATCTATTTAACGGACCGCCCGTTTATACATGGGGTCGATGGTTTTTTCAGCTGTTTTCAGCCCCAAAGGGCTCTGGAGGTGACTGGCAAATTCAATCGTAGAGCGCGCTTGCGATTTGTACATACGCTATTAAAGTATCTGTGGGATCTGTACAGTACGCCCAGTTTCTAAGAGGCTAACTTAACTCTGGCCTCGATGACCTGAGCTGGTCACTGACTTACACCAAGCATATGATGGTCTGTTGGGAAGATCAATTCCATTGAAGGAGACTAGGTTTGAGTTTCGATCCATTTTAGACGTAATCAGACATTGGGTCTTTGAAATATTAAAAGCGACGAGGTTATTCTTACCCCAGAGCAAATATTCTCGAGGGAACATTCCATTCTCCGCTTCAAAGCCCATAGAGCCGTTGGGGTTTGTGTGCACTTTGGGGGCTTGCCAAAAAAAGTTATCATGAACTGTAATGTCATCCGCGTAAAATCAATTGTTGCACATTTTGAAAGGTCACTGATGTGCAACAAAAACAAAGTCGTAGATTCAATGAATTTGTGAATAATTAAATCATGCACAAAATTTGTTGATTTAAAAAAAAAAAACTATTTTAGGGTAAAAACTATTTATTTATACGTTGGCAAATAGGATATTTTCGCTGTTTTTTTTATTAAGTAGTCCAAAAAAATATGAGTATTTTTAGTTTATTTTTATGTTGGCTGATAATTTTCTATGGCGATTTAATATATGCCAAGTCTGTTTTCTATCAAAACGATATTTTGTTTATAATCCATGCGGAGGGCGTTTGTGACGTAACACCGGCCAAACTTCGTACGGGCAGTCCAGACTCCCGGTAACAGCTGTCTAAGAAGCCAGCAGCATTGCGTACGTCATAGCCAAATTCGAATCGTTTAGGAATTTACGATTCAAAAGGTTCGTAAAAAGAATTGTTGAATATTATTAAATTATTTAAATAATCAATAACAATTTTTGTGCAAGGACCTGTGCATAAAAAATATAAAAGAAAAACAAATTATAAACTGTTCACTTGGAGCTAAAAAAACACGCGCAACAAACATTTAAATAAAATTATCTTATGTTTTATATTTTAAATGTCGGTCTTCAAGATAATAAAGTACTTGAAGACAAAAATAACACAAAAGCTTTTCAATTCATAAAGAAATAATACATTTGGCATTTGGCTTGAAAATCTGGGCACAAAGGGTATTTATTTATAAATTCTCCTTGATATCACTATTGCCTTATTCTAAGAGGAAAATAATCATTTATTTTACTTTATTCGACCAATAGTTCCAGCAAAATACGGACTCATAAAATAGCATAGTTTACGTGGGTCCTCTGCGGTTGCTAATATAAGATTAAACTAGGTACCTACTCAAGGATCGGATTTCTCAGGAGGCCAACAGAAAATCCTTAGTACCTAAATGGGTCAGGCTCATTCAAAATTCAGGGAAAAAAGGAAGTCGAACAGTGAAAGTAAAAGCAATATCGTGTTCTTACTTTTATTTCATTTTGTAGGCGCAAAGACTTGAATGTGAGATAATTCGGACTTATTAGCTGTGATCTCTAATCCGATTATTTTTTTAAATGCTCGGTTTTAAAAACGTACTGCGAAAAGTCCATAGAAAATTATATCACGCCATATTGTTATATTGTTTATAATTTCGTGAAAATAAAATACTTTCTTCTTCAAATTTCGCAAATGTACTTTGGGGCGTTATTTGTAAGTACCGCTATATTTTTACCATTATCGACATGTTTAAAAAACAATTTTTCGTCAGGATATATATATGTATATATCGATAATGTTAATAATATAGTGTCGTGGTGCTTACAAAGTCATTTGTTTTAATTAAATAAAATACTATGTTTACTTCAGTATTTAATCTAAATAATCGACAAGTTTCGAAACTTACAGTACCTGTCTTCGTAAGGATAAAAGCGTTTTTTTGTTTTTTCTCCAGTTTTAAATATTTTCCCTCACAGCCAATGTCATCTTTTGTTAAGCAGTGGGGAGGATTTTTTAAGGGAAGTGGTAAGAATAAGATCTGGGAAGAAAAAGATATTGGTTGGAATCTGGGAGTCAGTGAGTTCAAGAGTGACTAATGTTTGAATCTATCCCTCCCACTGCGGTGCACGGCAATGGATCGTGATTTCATGTTGGAGAGGTAAAAAGGACTCCCTCAACCAGTCTCTCCAAATTCAGCCCGCCACACATTAGGTGGGCAGATCCGTATCCGGCATCCGCCGCCAAGACCTATACAATCCTCACCCCATGAACCTGGGCACCTCTGTTAAGTCACCAAACGTAGTGAACCACTTAAGTGTGACCTGTATGGAAGAGGTCTTGGTTATCCAAAGAATGGTTCCCCGGACGGCGGAAATATCATTCGCATCCCAATTTAAGGTATAATTAGACAGTGTTATAAAGGAATATAAAAATAGCCTTTCCTCATCATAAAGCGTTTTTTTGTGTTTGGTGATGGAATTCATGCTCAATTACATTAAATTATTAAAAAAAAAAAAAATAAAAATAAAAATAATAAAATATTGCAAATAATAACGAAAGATAAGTTTGAAAAACTGAAGATTTATCTGTAATGAATTTCAAGATTTGAAATAAATGTAATAAAAGATAAGTACTTTTACAATTGCTTCAAGTAATTGATCAATTTAACTTGGAATTCATGATTATTTTCGATAATTTTTAAATTTAACGGGAGGTTGTTGAAATATGTTAAACCTAGATAGGGGGTACTTTAAATGTGCTTGGTATTAATTTTTGGGATTTTAATATTATTCTGATAATATACCTCGCATTTATTGAAATAAAAGTTATTTAGCTTTATTTCTTTGAAAGTTTTTAGTATTGAATATTTTTTTTATATATTTTGTCTATTGTAGGTAAATTGAATATTTAAAAGATTTTTTCAGTAGAAAATATTGAAGGTTTTAACCATATATTCCTCTCCAGTCTGTTGTACCATATCATAATATCTATGGAAGAAGGGAAAAGTTAACTTCTTTTAGGTTTTCTAGAGAAAGAATACCTACTTCTAAGAATACTTTCCTAATTCTTTTGACAAGTTCGCAAATATGTGTTTTTCATTTAAAATGTTGATCTTTTTTTTTACTTAAAGAATAGAGATTTATAATTATAAAATTAGGTTTCTCGTAACCTGCCTCACTAGGCTAGCCTGTGTTGAGGCAGTAATTTTACGTTAATTTATTATACTGTGAACATACCTACACTTATATTAGAATAAAATCGCACAATAGAATGGTTTTTTTTTACATTAACTCTACACAGGAGGCCCTGAGGAAAATAATTTCCCTCAGGGCCTATGTCATCTGGGATGCTGTGTGGAGGGTCTTTTTGAGGAGAGGAAGGAATGAACATTGGTCTTGAAGAGACCCATGTTGTAGGAAGGAGGAAACACAGAAGCCGGCAAATCATTCCACAGCTGAGCTGTTGAACACAAGAACGAGTCGAAGAAACGACCCGTTCTCATGTGACAAATGTCAACCGTGTACAAATGTTGGGCACGCGTTTGGCGTGTTTCCCGACTATGCACCGGTGCCGAAGGGATCAATGATGCTAGTTCCTCGGAGCATCTTCCATTGTAATACCGGTAGAACAAGGATAGCATTCCCACCCGACGCCTGTGCTCTAAAGATTGCAATTCGTGGTTGCATTAATAATAACAATAACATTAGTACAATAATAACAGCATTGGTTCAATACTAATTGATTGGCTTCATCCATTCTACTGTTAAGGAAACTGGTGTGGGCTCAAAGCCGTGGTTCAGTCGACAATGCGCTGAAGCAGTGCGACGAAAAAACGCGGCTTACCGAGCCTACAACACATCTAGAACATCCGAAGACAGAACAGCTTACAACAAAATGGCAAAGGAAACCAAGAGAATCATAAATAGGTCGAAATTGGAGCACGACCTGCAGATCAGCAGAAAGCTGGCTGCATGCCCGCATGGCAGCAGGCAATTCTGGTCGCTTGCGAGCTCAATAGGTCGCAATTTCTGCAAATCCAGTTTGCCACCTCTCACCAGACCTGACGGCTCACTAGCAAACACCGCCACCGAAAAGGCAAACTTATTAGGTAAAATGTTTGCAGATAACTCAACCCTCGATGACCAAGGTGCTGTCCCGACGTCGGTTCCTCACTGCGGTTTTCGTATGAAAAAGCTGAGGATTCGGCATCGGGAAGTACTCCATGTTTTACGAGGGCTTGATGTTAATAAAGCTAGTGGGCCTGACGGAATACCTGCCCTGGTACTGCAGAGGTGCGCTGCAGAAATAGCTCCAATTTTGACGAAGCTTTTTAAATTGTCCCTGAAGACTGGCTCTGTGCCCTCTGGTTGGAAAAAAGCGGTTATCCATCCTATTCCAAAGAAGGGTGACCGCTCCAACCCGGCCAACTACCGCCCCATAGCGATCACATCAGTTCTGTCTAAGGTGATGGAACGTGTGATCAACGACAAACTGCTCACATACCTCGAGAAGAACAAAATTATTAACGACCGTCAATACGGATTCCGGCGGAACCGCTCGTGCGGTGATCTTCTCGCGTATGTGACGCATGTTTGGGGGCGATGCCTGGAACGTTTCGGTGAGACCCAAACGGTTGCACTGGACATCTCCAAGGCCTTTGACCGGGTTTGGCACCGAGGACTTGTCAACAAACTGCATTCTTACGGACTTCCCGCATCCTTGTGTATGTGGATTGCCGACTTCTTGAGGGAGAGGTCGATTCAGACGGTAGTCGATGGTTTCACTTCTTCCTCACACTCGATAAATGCTGGCGTCCCGCAGGGATCGGTTCTGTCTCCGACTTTGTTTTTGTTGCACATCAACGACCTTTTGTCATGTGCACCAATTCACTGTTACGCGGATGACAGTACAGTTCATGATAGCTTTTTGTTTGACAAGCCCCCAAAGGGCTCACAAACTCCAACAGCTCGTAGGGCTTTGAAGCAAAGAATGGACGGTTACCTCGAGAGTGTTTTCTCTTGGGGTAAAAATAATCTCGTTGAATTTAATGTTTCAAAGACCCAATCTTGTCTGATTACGTCTAAAAGGGATCGAAATGAAAATCTAGTCTCTTTCAACGGAAGCAATCTTCCGAACAGGCCCTCCATTGATATGCTTGGTGTAACCCTAAGTGACCAGCTCAGGTATGGGGGCTCCATCGAAGCCAGAGTAAAGTTAGCCTCCCAAAAACTGGGCGTACTGTACAGGGCCCGCAGATACTTTAATAGTACACAACTGCTAACCTTGTACAAATCACAAGTACGCCCCACGGTTGAATTTGGCAGCCATCTCTGGTCTGGAGCTCCAAAATACCTGAAAAATACCCTCGACTCTGTGCAGAAACGGGCGGTCCGTTTGATAGATTCTCCCATCTTAACAGACGGATTGCAATCTTTAGAGCACAGGCGTCGGGTGGGAATGCTATCCTTGTTCTACCGGTATTACAATGGAAGATGCTCTGAAGAACTAGCATCATTGATCCCTTCGGCACCGGTGCATAGTCGGGAAACACGCCAAACGCGTGCCCAACATTTGTACACGGTTGACATTTGTCACATGAGAACGGGTCGTTTCTTCGACTCGTTCTTGTGTTCAACAGCTCGGCTGTGGAATGATTTGCCGGCCTCTGTGTTTCCTCCTTCCTACAACATGGGTCTCTTCAAGACCAATGTTCATTCCTTCCTCTCCTCAAAAAGACTCTCCACACAGCATCCCAGATGACATAGGCCCTGAGGGAAATTATTTTCCTCAGGGCCTCCTGTGTGGAGTTAATGTAAAAAAAAAAAAAATTTCGAATTTGGGTGAGTGCACCGGTAAATGCTCTATCATTATTTTTTATCCAAATTTTTATGTTTTTTTTTTATATATTGTTATCACATTTCCTATACTAATAGGAAGAATGTTGTAAAGTCTTGTTGCAAGGTATCTGAAGCTTCGTTGACCAAAAGTAGTATGAGTTATGGCAATTTGTTTTAATTTGAACCTTTATTGGATAACCAACACCCCTTCCATAGGTCACCCCAAGTGGTTCGCTACGTTTGGTGATTTAGCAGGGGTGCCCGGGTTCATGGGGGTGAGGTTTGTCTAGGTCTTGGAGGCGGATGACCAGGACATACTGAACCCCAGATTCCTACCCACCCCTTAAACCCTTTTCCTTCCCAGAACTCTCCTCTCCTTCCTTTCCTTAAAAAAACCCTCCACACAGCATCCTCAAAGATGACATAGGCCCTGAGGGAAATTATTTTCCTCAAGGCCTCCTGTGTGGAGCTCATGTAAAAAAAATAAAAAATTGTTGTAAATCTTTGTTATTGTTTCGAGTACAGCTAGTATTTAATCTTTTTTCATAGTATTTATGTATATTTGTGTACAGATGAGTGAGGATTATTTTTGCATATATCTGCCGAACGTCAAACACATTCATAATATTGAAGATTGAGTTCGAGTCTGTAATTAGAGGTTGTCTAAGAATTAATTTTATAATTGTTTTCTATGCCTTTATGATTGGGTCTAGTGCTGATGCAGTACCGCCTCCCCATGCTATGATACCATACTCAATAATAGATTGACAGACTGCAAAATAAATCATTTTCAAGTGTTGTAAGTAGAAAAAGTTTCGTATCGTTCTGAAAAAGTGCATGGTTTTTCTTATTTTGTTTGCAATTATTTGAGTGTGAATATTTGAGATATGGATCAATTGTGAGGCCGAGAAACTTCATCTGTGTAGTGCGCTCAATGTAGGGATATTGACAAGATTCATCGGTATTTAAACATGTGTGTATTTGTGTAAAACAACAGAGGCATCATCGTGAGGCTGACCTGTTATATTTATGCTTTATATGTATACAGCTAAATATTTAATTTTGGAATTTGGATTAAATGTAGAACATGTTTAATTACAATAAGTTCCATTAAATAGATGTTAATATTCTGTAATATTTGAAGTAGATTGTACAAATACCTTACTTTGGTGTGTTTTTATGCTGTAATCTGAACTATGGCGGGATTCCATGATTAGGACATATCCGGTATGGTTTATCCTTTTCCTTAACCCCGCCGCCAGAGTTTTTTGAAGGCTGCACAAACAGGAACCATAGAGGACGTCATATATTAATTCGTAGAATAATTATTATAGCACAGTCGATCGTATTCATGGGTCAAATTAAAACTGTCTAGTCTGTCATGAATTTAATTAATTCGCGTTTTTGCCACTTCCTTCATAAACATTTTTTACATTAGTTTTACACTGGGAGGCGGGAATGGGTACCGCCACCCCGGGAACTTTTATTGAATAACCAACACCTCTGCCACAGGTCACCCCAAGTGGTTCGCTACGTTTGGTGATTTAGCAGGGGTGCCCGGGTCCATGGGGTGAGGTTTGTCTAGGTCTTGGAAGCGGATGACCTGAACACACTGAACCCCATATTCCTACCCACCCCTAAACCCTTTTCCTTCCCAGAACTCTCCTCTCCTCCCTTTCCTTTAAAAAAAACCTCCACACAGCATCCCCAAAGATGCAATAGGCCCTGAGGGAAATTATTTTCCTCTGGGCCTCCTGTGTGGAGCTCATGTAAAAAAAACAACACAGGAGGCCATGAGGAAAAAAAATCTATTTCATCTTTCTCTCCCTCCCTTTTTAGAAATGGGAGGAGAGGAAGTTCTGGGAAGGAGAAAGGTATGAGTGGTGGGTAGGAATCTGTGGGTCAGTGTGTCCAGGAGTAACGGACGTATGAATCCATCTCTCATAATATTCCGAGGGAGTCAAAAGGTCTCACTCAACCAGATTCTCCCGATCCGGCCTGTACGCAGCTGGTAGGCAGATGCATCGCCAAGATCTGGACAAACCATAACCCTTTGCACCCGGGCACTCCTGCTCAGTCGCAAACCAAACGTAGCGAACCTCTTGGGGTGACCTACGGCAAGTTTTAATTATTCAATAAATGGTTCCCGGGTCTGCGGTACCTATAACCGCCTCCCAATTGACCTACATTATAACGCTTTGCTTGTTTAATTAGGATATATTAAAAATTATTTAAATATATCTTAAAGCGTAGATGTAGATGCATATAACGATAAATTTCTTATTATAGTTAGTCTCACATTTTCTGGTTGTTATTTTAAAAATATATATAATATATATGTTGAATATCCTCTAAAGACATCAGTAATTTTTTCCAGTGATGGAAAAAATGTTTCTTTCAAGTTACGTATTCAAAAATGTGAACTCAAAATCTTATAAAATTTTTGCACATCTGACGATATCGCTTTCCTAAAATTTCTTTGTCGTAATTATTATTTGCGCAAATTAAATTGGACGACTGAAATAACACACAGCATTCCCAAACATGACTTAGGCCCAAAGGGAAATTGTTTTCTTCAGGGCCTCCTGTGTAGAGCTATTTTTAAAAAAGTCATTATTTTTACGAGTTAATGTTAAAAAACTAAAAATATTTTAAAATACCAACCAAATCACAACATCTTGCGACATATTTAAACATCTCACAACATTGTTTACTTCAAACTTCCGCATTATTACCATCTTGTAATTCGCTGAAATTTGAATATCGCAGCCGCGTCGAAGTCGTCTGAAATTATTGCCCTGCCCCCGGGCCCCTACCACCTACCCCCCCCTCCTCCCACCCCCCGGAACCTTGGCAAACTCACCCCAAACTTCCTTCATTACTCGTCCAGCCACTCGGGGCAGCCAAGAGTCCTTCTTGTCGTCTGGCTGACTTAGACCAAGTCACCTTGGATCCTCTAATTGAACCTAACTTTGAATTCAGTATTTCAACTAGGTACTTTATCACATTGTACCATTATAACGGGAACAATTATGCTCTTTATTTACAGGACGCATTTAACTGGAGTAAATTAAAAAAAAAACTTTTACTTTAATCAAACACTTTAATAGGCCACTTGCATGAATTTCATGACGACTTGACGAAAAAATCGTGTGGATAGATTTTTTTACTAAGTAAAAATTTTTAGAAAATATTACAGTTTTTTTTTTTTTAAATACATAAATCCATTATTTGGGATCGTGACGTGATATGACATGATAATGTCCCGGCTCCGAGAATGTTCCTATTAATTTTGTAAAATTCCACACTGATTTATATTTTTTACACGGCAACACTTTGATTTCAGGCGAATTTTTGATTTTGACATTTAACGTTCATTGGATTTATTGTTTGTTCTCTGCGAACTTATCATTTAGTTTGCGTTTTGACGGACGTCATTTTTTTTATCCCAACTGCTCCCGTCTGACACCAGTGAGACTATGGCATCCCCAATTGGAGTATGATGTAAGGCTGAAGGTAGTGGGGAGGGAAAGGAGATAGGGAAGAATAAGGTGGGGAAGTACCTGGCTATTTAGATCTGGTCACCAAATACGGCTAAAGCTATTTCAACCAACATTTCAATTCTGAATTGTGGTCTTACACCAGGGCGATACTGAGAGTATCTTTCACCCTGGAACGTGCCGCAAATATACTATATATTATTTTAAATGAATAAATTGTGAAATAACACAAATTCATCAAATAAAATTTATTTGCCACGCCGAGATTCAATCCCGTGACCTGCGGTGTGCGAGTCAAGAGCCTTACCGCTGGACTACGCCGGCCGTCATCGGTTGTCGGTGTGTTGTGAAATATTCTCGCATGAAATTATTGACGTTAATGAACTTTTAATTATCAAAATTGGTACCGATTGTAATTCGGATAAGCGATAAAGTAGATACGTAAAAAATATATTTTGTTTTAATTAGTCTGACGGCCGGCGTAGTCCAGCGGTAAGGCTCTGGACTCGCATTCCATAGGTCGCGGGATCGAATCCCGGCATGGCAAATATTTTTTTTTTTTTAAATTTTTGTTATTTCACAATTTATTCATTTAAAATAATATATAGTATATTTGCGACACGTTCCAGAGTGGGAGATACTCTCAACATCGCTTTGGTGTAAGACCACCATTCAGAATTGAAACGCTGCTTGAAATGGCATTAGCCGTGTTTAGTGACCAGATCTGAATTGCCAGGTACTTCCCCACCTTCCTCTTCCCTATCTCCTTCCCCTCCCCACTACATTCAGCCTCACAACATACCCCAATTGAGGATGCCATAGTCTTACCATTCAGTGATATACCACCATAAATAAAAGTTAATTCGTAATTCGTAAGGATGTGTAATGTATATTTCAAATATGAATGACCTACTGAACTTGATGGCCTCCGTGGTCGAGGAGCAAGGTTTTCGACTAACTATCCGGAAGTCGTTATTTGATTAACTTGTGTTATTTCACAGTTTTATTTTCATATTTCATTTATTTATAATACTATACAGTATATTTGCGGCACGTTCCAGGGTGAAAGGAACTATCAGTATAGCCCTGATAGAAGACCGCAATTCAGAACTGATACGCCGCTTGAAATGGCACTAGTCGTTTTTGGTGACCTGATCTGAATAGCCAGCTACTTCCCCATCTTCATCTTGCCCTTCACCTCCGCTTCCCACTACAGCCTCACAACATACCCCAATTGGAGTGCCATAGTATCACTGACTCCAAACGGTCTGGAGCAGCTGGCACTCTTTTACGGTATTTACATTTTAAAAATCGTTTGTTTCAATTTTTGACAGATGATTTACTTTAAATTTAGGTACTAACCATGTTCGTACGAAAGGCAAATTTCTGAAGTCACTCTAATTTGTCAACAAAAAGTTTTTAAAAAAATTGACAATATTTGATTATGAAAGGCAATGAATGATCCCGCGAGGCAAATCCTACTAATATATTACATATTTATATATGTATTATACCTATAGGCGAAAGTTTGAATAATATCTCGATTTGTAGAAGATTTTATTAAAATCTTGGTGACTTAATTTATCGTCTTCGCGAGTCGTTGCCTAAATGCTGGGGATCATGAGCCTTCCTCCAATTGATTAAACATGTGTATATGTGGTATGATTTTGACTATTATTAATTATACTATTTTAATAGTCAATTGCAACATTTGTAGAAGTGGACGATATAGGTGTACGGTTAACCTGTTTGATGAAACGTGCAGATATTTTTATTTTTATTTTTATTTTGCAGAAACAAACAGTACATTATTACATAATGGGAAATATTTACAAAGTTATAGAATTAATACAATAATTGGTACCAATGACATGTCGCTGTTATATACTTATATTTTTGTGTGATAAATAATACATTATACCTAAATTAAGTTAGTAACTTATTGAAGGAGAGGGGTGTGGGAGAGTTTTTGTATGTGTGTAAATGAGGGTGTGTGAGGGTGAGTTTGTATGCACCTTTATTCGAGGACCTTCACAGGCCTTTAGACCCAGAATCCGAGGACTCATACGAATCCGAGGACGTCCTCGGATTCGAAATGCGAAAAACTGAATATGTACCTATAATCTGTGCGTTTTGATTGGTCAACTGTCGAAATTTTGGGCCAATCGGAGAGAGTCCTCATTTTCGTTGTGAAAAATATGGTGTTTAATTTGGCTAGTGTTTCATTAGTACGGGTGTGTGACCACCAGGGCGGCGCCGCTAATGCTGGAAATCACACACAGACCCTAAACCGAGGACCCTCTCAAAGTCCTCGGTTTCGTGTTAAAAGGTGCCGATCACCGGAATGTGAACACCAGGAGGCGCTGCAAGCTCGAGTATCAAGAAATCTCACCTACGCCCTAAACCGAGGACCCGTCGTTCGAAATTCCTACGTGCATGTGAATATAATAAGTATTGCACTATTAAGATTGTGCCGTCAAGGAATTCAGTTTTTGACAGTTGAAACAAAATTCAATATTGCGTTTAGTTCGTATTATATGTTCTGTAATACTGTTTAATTCGCTGTACGGTATTGTAATATTTAATAAGTAATTAGGACACCTGCTCAAGTATTTGATTAATCCGCGTCATATATTCTTCTTTCACTCCATTCTTCGTTAATCCGCTCTATGACCCTATTACCTACACCTCACAAAAACGCCTCTGTCTGAATTAAGGACAAGGGAAGAATATCGCCACCTAGATGGGTGATGTTGTCAAGCGGGTTAAGGAGGAGCTGTAGGAAGGGTTTTATTAAGATATAAATATTTCTATGAATTTGCATTCAATGCTAGCTATTAAATATTTCTCACTCCCACTATTAATCAAAGGAAATCTCCGGAACACTGTAATGAAATACAACCCTTCTCAGAATTGAAACGTTGCCAGTAAATTATAAGGCTTTGTGTAGTAGCCATTGCCCAGATCTGAATTGAATTCATCATTTATTTAATTTCATCGAGTACTTGTTCCAGATTCAAGTATAGTGGAGGTTATCCACTCCTTACCCGCCCTGGTGTAAGTAACAGATGGTTACTCCTTCAAGGCTCTCGCGAGATTCTAATTTTTTTGTTAAAGGAAGCTACATTTATTTATTTTGAACGAATCTAGACCTCCAGTGTCCTTGCATACGTTGTTAGTAAGCAGTATGCAAGTGCTTAACAGGATAAACAAAATGCAAAAAATAGGTTATTAAGACAAAGATAAATTAAACAGGGCAAAAGAAAACTCATTCATGAGGCTCCATGAGGCGGCATTGCATCTGTAAAAACCCGCAAGCACCTGCATAAAATAGAGAACATAAGTAATACAATAAATCTCAAATCAATTGGCAAGTATCAACAAAAAATGTGAATGGCTTTCGGTCTGACCATAAACTACACTTAGCTTCCGTGTCCCTTAGCCAACCACTCAGTAAAGCCTCAAAGAATGTTAACTGAATATTTGGGGTAAAATACCCGAAGACTAAAAGAAAATTCAGCGTTGGGTAGTCAGAGGCAGGACAAAGGATAGTCAAGGTCGTCTGATCAAGCCTCAAGCCTGCACATGTCATTGGGGGAGGCGCAGATACAAGTACAGATACTAAATACAAGTACAAGTATAAATACAAATATTTATTTTGTTCCAAATGATAAAACTCCAATGAACACGTATTTACGAAGTAGTGCATCAATTATGACAGCCACCATTGTCTAGGGATAAGGCTCTTGACTAGCAATCCGAAGATGCGGTTCAAAATCCGGCGTGCACAAATAAATTATATTTGATTAAATGAAGACAATATTAGCGAAACTCAATCGAACATGTGGAGAAAGAAAAATAAGAAAAATACATTGGCATCTCTGGGACTCGAACCCAGGACCCTTTGCTTACATGGTAAGTGCTCTACCATCTGAGCTAAGGTATCAATATCAAATTCACTTTTAACTGTATCATGCTTCGGCTAAGAACTACAAACATTATCTTCATTTTCTTAACGCACATATTAATGGCTGCTATCTTTATATATGATTGCAAGATTCGACCCGAACTAAATGCTATCTAGATAGTGTCTGGATAATTTTTAATCCATTTTATTTATAATATGCGACATCTATTGACTTTTCTGCAAGTCTAGGATGAATATTTATGTATAATTTTTAACTTTTATGAGTAAAATCTCAAATTATAATATTTAATTAAATGAAGACAATATTAGCGAAACTCAATCAAAAATGTGGAGACAGAAAAAACAGAAAAGGATATTGGCACCTCTTAAATAATATAATTTGAGATTTTACTCATAAAAGTTAAAAATTAAAAATAAAAAATAAAAATTATATCTGACTAATATATATAATATTTCATAATTTAGTCATTTAAAATTATACGTAGTACATTTGTAGCAGGTCCCATTGAAATAAATCTATTCAGCATCGCCCTGGTGTAAGATCATCATTCCGATTTGAAACGTTGATATAAATGACTTTAGCCATGTTAATTGACCAGATCTGAATATCCACATTTCTATTCCCCATCTCCCCACTACCTTAACCCTCGTAACATATCCCAATGGGGATTCAATAGTCTCACTGGCTCCAGACGGGAGCACGTAATAAAAATCTTCCTTTGCTTAGCGCGTTTTATATAAAGCTTTGATAAACCTAGAAAACAGCCCTTATCCAGATATTTTGATTTTAAAAGCAAAACGGTAATATTATAACATGTATAATTAAAAAGGTAGTATTCTATTCAACCGTGTCAATTTACATAAAGTGACCCAGTCACTATATTCCGCATTACTTTGCACTCAATTAAAACCCATTATACCTTTTTAAATTATAATTGAGCCATTTTAACGGCGCGCGTGCCGTAACTGCATACCAGCTAAATAATTAATCAAAGCCTTACGGACACAGAAGTTTGTGTGAGCGCTGTGTCTACAATCTACATAGCAGAGGTGCTATGCGTTTTGCCTATACTCAACGTAGCAGGCGCTCAACTACCTCATTCCTCCTACGAGTATATTAGCTCCACACATAAACGTCTTTCTTGCAATCTGTGTTGGAATTATGCATTTATACGGTGTGGAGATATTCAAATTTAACAAATAATGGTTAGATACGTTTTAAGATTTTCAAGGCCAAAAGTATTTTCTTTATTTGTTATGAGGTGTTATGCCGGATTTGCGGGATCTGCCCTGATGATGAACATTGCAACGCTGTCCGAAACGTTGGCTAAAGAAGGAGGTAGCACAACACGGCGTAACATAACAACAACAAATAACGAAAAAAAATAATGGTTAGTTTTTAGTAATATTAAAATACTTACATAAAATAAAAATATACCAGAGTATACAATTCACACGCGGTAGAAGTGAAACCTTCAGAAGACTAAAGTAGATTAGAGTGGGGAGACTACGAAGCATTGCATAAAGAGGAGACCGATTTTTCTATCTCATTCTCTCGCAAGCTAAATTCTATAGATCTATGGGGGTCTAATTAATCGTCAAGGGTGTGGTATTTGACAAATGTAATAGGCCACTTGAATCACATTTAAAAAAAAATCCGGTTAAAGCAAATATTCTTAGGCATTCCGTATTTTTTTTTAATCGTATTTTTAAAACCCTGGCGATTTTTTGAAAATATCAATCCGAAAAATCAGACCATTTTTATAAACCAGTAAGACGGGACATAATTTTATGGGTGCGAAAAAACGATAATTACATAGCCGAAAATCACAGGAGAATAACGAGGCATACCAAAAATATTACATCTCATAAATATGTTTTTCCTTGATCCAGCTTATTGATCATAAATCATTACAATTTTCAACGTCTATATTACTAAATCAAATGTAATATACTAGTACTTGTAAATTATAATAATAATAAGAATACTATAAAATACGATTTTGTTAAAATCAGCACCACTACCATTATTCCCTCAAAACACGTACAGACATAGTAAAATTTACGGGGTTCTCTTCATAACATCTGTCAAAAAGTCAAACCAAATGATAAGTTCGCATAGAACAAACAATAAATCTAGTGAACGTCAAATGTCAAATTAAAAAATTCGCCTGAAATAAAAGTGTTGCCATATAAAAAAAATAAATCAGTGTGGAATTTTACAAAATTAATAGGAACATTTTCGTAGACGGGACATTTTCATGTGGTGACGTCACGGGCCCAAATAATGGATTTATTTGTTTCAAAATAAATAAAAAACTGTACATTTCTAAAAACATTTACTAACATTTTCGTAATCTTAGTAAAAAAATCTACCCACACGATTTTTTCCAAGTCGTTATGAAATCCATCCAAGTGGCCTATTGCATTTTTATTTCTTGACAATTGAAGGAGAATAAAAATAGGAGACATTAATTTTTTACTGACCCAAGTAAATGTTTGTCTCTTTTTAGTGTCGCTTTTTCGCTTCATCGAGTTTCAAATCCCAACGGTGCTAAAGTATTTTTCACATCAACAGAAAAAAACAACAATTTAAGTAGACACTTTCCTAATTAATTTTCTTTTTAATTTAATTGCATGCTTTGCATTACCTAATAAATTAGATGTAACCCGTTCTGAAGCATTATTCACTTAAAAATATTGTAATAAAAATGGAATTAGTTATAAATTGTTCTACACGTTCATTATTATCCCCACACAGTACAAGCCGGCGGTGGGTTCCACGCTCCACGGCTGGGTTATTTAAGCCGTGAGTTCATATATAATAAGCTTACCGCCTCGCCAAACGCTCTGGTCCCACTGTATATCAGTCGGTTACCGTAACGTTAAGTTAGTATATTATGATATAATAAACAGAGTGGGAACCGCCGCGGCCGGGTTACCAGAGTACCGGAATACGGGTAAGGACTGTAAGTCAAGCGACTCGCTTCGAGGGCTGTTCCGGATCTCGGCCGGGTGAAAGGTGTTGTGCTTCCAAGCTTTGAGATTTGGGTTGATGTTTATAAACATCCTTCGCAGTTGGTACTGAATTATATCAAGTCATCTTTGCTGTACAATTTGACTGCACAATAAATATTTCACCCTATGTAATTATTTAATTTTTAGTTTATTGGGGAAACAAACAGTTATACATATTTTGATAAGAAAAGTAACATATTGAAAATATATATAAAAACATAAAGTGGTAGAAAAAAAGAAAAAAATATATACAACAGAAACGAAAAAACACAATTTAAAGCATGTGGGATAGATAAAATGAAGTTAAACTATATAAAATTAATACATTTTCTCATCATAAGATAACGTTTAAGAGGGTATTACCAGAGAAAACCAGAAATATGTCATTTTTAAATCAGATTTTAGACGTATTGAGTCTTTTCCACAAAAAAATTTAAATGGATTTCGAAAAATTGTTATTTTATCTAGCATTCACATGTAATAAATTTAGAATTTTCTTTTTTTTAAATTTTAGTATAATACGGTTATTCCATAGGTCGTTGGCAGATTTGTTAAATTTTTAAAAAAGATTTTGTTTTATACCACACCCATTTCAAATAATATAATCATGCAGTAAAATAAATCAATACATTATCTACGTATCGCATGTTTTAGAATTTTAATTTTAGTTTAAATAAAATCATTAAAAAATAAATACGTACATGTGTTTCTTGACAAAAATTGGTTCGTTTGTGTATTTATTTGCGCACTTACAAACTAATACATTTAAGATTTTTTTACATTCTTTTTTAACTTATAATCAAAAAATAATTACAAAAAGAACATTATTTTCAAAGTTTTATCATCACGCCTTTCAGCATTTTTGGATGTAGGTTTAAATTAAAGCAACTTTGGAAAGAAATAAAATCGATATTGAGTTTTAATTTTAAAAAGCTGGTACGGAGAATCCTTAATCTTTCTCATTGGAACCGCCCTGTACGATCGTAAGAACAAATTTCGACGAAGTGTGGATTTTCGGCCGCTGGCTGGTTAGATTAGCCATTTGCCAGCGCCCTTAAATATACTTTAATGATTTTTTGTTGTATTGGAAGTATTTAAGAAGAATTTTTGAAGTGAAAACTTCTTTTTATTTGAAATGTGATGAAACGAAAAGGAGCGACACTAAAAAGAGACAAATAAATACATCTACAGGATTTAGCCTGCGAGAGAATGAGATATCAAAAAAAAATTATTTTATTCATGGATATAAATCGATAAATCCACAGTCGCATGCAAGCCCCCTTTAGTGTCGTGGTATAAAGCGCCTGACGTACCTTGCAGACATTCAAACATTCTAGGATTGAATCCTACGAAATCCCAAAAAAATAATTTTTTTTGTAAAATCAATATCGAAATGAACAGGCAAAGAAAACACAAAAGAAAGCGACATCTAGCGACTCTGAAGAAGAAAACATAAATACTAGTAGGATTACCAAATTCATATTGACCGGTCATTGGTTGAGTGGGCATCGCGCTTGGGTCCTACACGGGCGTCGCGTGTTCGATTCCTCAGCTGGCTCCGGTTCTCCTTCACAACACAAGCGACGTTTTCGGCTTTCTGTGATGGTAGAAGGAGATTTTCAAAAATTGTTGGGTTATTCGTTGCCCGGTAATGTGTATAATAAAATAAATGTAGCTTCGTTCAAAAAAAAAGTAGAGTCTTGAGGTGTGCGGTGAAGGAGGAAACCATATGTTTCCTTATAACGCCGTTGGGAAAGTGGTGGGTCCCCTCCAATGCCCGGTAATGTTTGTCTTTCTTTAAAAAAAATGAAAACATGCACTGGAATTCGAAACAAAAATGAAGAAAAACACATCCTTCACATTGATAAAAAAAAGTGCTTCGTGGCTACGAACGACATCCCCACTCGTGTCTACTTTGGTTTTCCGAATGTTTCACTTCTACCGTGTATGAATTGCAAACTCAGATTGTTTTTAACATAAGCTTATGCCATCAAGCTTATTTACATTAGATTGGCATATTTTATCTTTGGGGATGCTGCGGGAGGGTGTGTCATGAAAGGAAGGGGAGGAAGTTCAGGAAGGAAAAATGTTTCAGGGTTGGGTAGATATCTGGGTGTCAGTGTGTCCAGGAGTGACAGACGTATTAATATATCCGCGCCACGTTAGTGCAAGGCGATGTTTCCGAGACAGTCCTGCTGGAGAAGTAAAATAATTTCCCTCAATCAGTCTCTCTAGATCCGGCCTACCAGGCAGTTGGTTGGCAGACGCATCCGCCTCCAAGATCCGAACAAACCTCACCCCTTTGTAAACCAATTAATTTGGTTTCGGTAAAATAATTACAAAATGCAATCACGACGAACGGAAACTAATAAATGCATGGAGAAAGATGACGGAGAGTAAGAAAAAATATTTTAATGTTATGAAATGAATATAGAATAAAAATTTTACATTACCTAAGAATGGTATTATGTGTTTACAATTTAATATTTTTTTTTATTTTTTTTTTATTTATTTATCTATAATAAAATATATTTACAATGATTTTATTTGTATACCTGTCTCACTAGGGTATACCTGTGTCGAGACAGGCGTACAGGTATATAAATGAATATAGTAGTTACAAGGATATTTCAGGTAAAATACATATTATGAATAGAATTAAAACAGAAGGGTGATTGGAAGGGTGGTAAATCTTTTAAAGAGAGTTATTTTATAAATGTTGGAGATGTAGTAATGAAATAAATTTTGCCTAATCTCTTTATAGGCTAAATTTGACAGGATTCCATTATTTTCATTTATTTTATATGGTTTAGGTTGTATGTGAATAGTTATTTCTGTCTATGTGTAATTTATTTTACAGATATTTGTGATAGTGTGGCGTCCAATACTTATAATCCATTTTTTAATATCTTGTTTGAATTTTGTAAAGGAGTCACTTTGTCTGATCGTAGTTGGTAGTGTATTGTATAGTTTGCAAGCTATGTATTTAGAGTGTCTTTGCCCGAAGGTGGTTTTGAAAAAAGGAGTTTGGAGAAGTTCGTTGTTTTTCGCTCGGGTATTGTGTATTGTTTGTGTAGCTTTGTATGGTGTTTTGTTGTTTTTGTGTAAATTAAGTAATATGGATCTTGAGTAGAGCTGTTTTATGTCCATAACGTTGAGGGAATTGAAGATAGTATCTGTGCTGGTAGTAGAATAAATGATATTGTATAGAAAACACGCCTTGTTTCTTAATTTCATACAGCACCGACGTGAAAAATTATAAATTCACCATAAATTTTAAATTGACTTAATTTTATTTTGCGAGATAATAATTTTATGCGCTAGTGATTACATTTCCACGAGAATTGAAAATCCCTTGTAACAATTATAATATGCAGGATTTAAACATATTTTTGAAAAAAAGAAAACTCTTTCTAAGTCATATTATGTACTGTAATTTTAAATACTGGCAAATTCGTTAACTCTACATAACACGACAAATAATATGATAATGCTTTCGAACACACGTTATTTTTCGCGAATTATTGTGTTGAAGTTGCATTATTTATAAAAATAGCCAAGTTGAAAATAAAACACGTCAAATATTCACTCGGTATGGTATGATTTTGACGTTTGGTTGTTCGGCAATTTGACAATCATATTTTTTAAAACCATTATTTTTGTCATTGGCTTTTTAATCGTATTTCGCCTTGTATAAAAAAGCGAGTACCAACTTTTTGATTGCATGATAAAATGGAATCGAATATTTTATACAATTTGTGAAAGTTACATAGGAAAAAGGACTCGTGATCTGTGTCGTCTATGGAGTGCTGTGTGGAGGGGCTTTTCAGGAAAAGGACATTATTTTTTTTACAATAGATCCACACAGGAGGCTCTGGGGAAAATATTTTCCCTCATCTTTCGGGTCCAGGAGTGACGGACTTATGAATCCATCCCTCCCACTGCGGTGCAAGGCGATGTTCCAAAAGAGTTCTTTTTGAGAGGTCACAAGGTCCGGCCTGACACAACCGCCGCCAAGACCCGGACAAATCTCACCCCATGAACCCGAGTCCACCTGCTAAGTCACCAAACGTAGCTTACCATTTTAGGTGACCTATGGCAGAGTTGACTATAGTTGGTTACCCAATAAATGTTCCCGGCGCGGCAATACTCAAATCCGCTTCTCAACTTGTTCTGGGAAGGGAAATGTTTGAGGCTGGGTAGGAATCTGGGAGACGGATGTGCGAATCCATCTCTCCCATTGCCGTGAAAGGCAACGGGTCGAGAGATGGTTGGAGATGCAGTAGGTGGGCATATGCATGCGCCGTCAAGACCTAGACAAAACTCACCCCACGAACCCGGGCACCCCAGCTAACCACCAAACGTAGCGAACCACATCAGGTGACCTGTGGCAGGGGTGTAGGTTATCTAAAAATTGGTTCCTGGGCGGCGATTCCAAAAATATTAATTATTATCTTTGGGCAATATCCATACCCGTGTAGCGAAGCAACAAACAACCATAAAATATCATTTTTATTCGATTTTTTACAATGGCATCACCGGTCACCACTCTCTGGCTAGGTGCGTGACAACGCAATTCATTTCGGTTTTAGCGTTCGTTCTCCCTACCTGCTTTACCTCTAAGCAAGATAAATATTAAATCTGTGCAAATTATTGTAATACAAAAGTTCCATTGTAAATATATTTTGACTCGCGTTAAATCAAGAGTTGTTATTAAATACCTCCACACACACGCATCCAGTTTACAGACGTGGGCAAGGCCTGTAGACTATCACACCCTGGATGAAATATCTAGACATACCCCATATTACACAACCGCCTCCCATATTTATAATTTCTTGATTAAGAAATAATTTGCACCATTTGATATTTTATTGAATAAAGCATCTTAAATTCTTTCCCCTTTTCTACTTTAATAACTTCGTAATAAATAAACTTTTTCATAAAAAGATTCTACATATATCTTCCGCACGAAGCCATCAAAAATAAAAAGCAAACATAAAAAAGTAACTCACGCAGTTTTTTCAAGTGTTATTATTATCCAACAAAAGTTCAAAATAAATGGCGTGTCCCTCCCCGTGTTTCTGTGGACCTTACACAAAGCCTTCGGAGCCCATCAGTAAAGCCTCTTATCTCGGCCCTGCGCACCCAAGGGCTCCACAAACGCAACTTTTCTATCGGCGCCCACAAGTGCTAAGGGATGTGATATGGGGTAACAGGGGTGGCTTAGGTTTTCAACGTTTTAAATTCGATTGTATTAGGAAGTAATTTATCGTTTTATTGTTTTTGAAACTTAATTGGAAATAATTATAGACACAAATGATTAAATTATTATAAGTAATAATTATCAGTCTTTTCTCGGAAGATTTTTTTAATGTACTCGTAGATGAGTGTTTCAGGCTGATAATTATTGCTTATATGTTACCCTTTGTGCTATGCATAAAAATCTTGTCTTAAACGTTAGTTTATCAATTGAAAAAAATAATAACCAATGATTTAGTTTTACAGATGGAAATCTTAGTTTTATTTACGTAATAATTGATTAAATAAAAACGCGTTTTTAATTGAGACGCGTATGAATTATCGAAGATATAATTCCGTTCTTTGTTGATTTTCATCAACCTGAGATTCGTTTAAGAGTTTCAAATGATACCTTGATTTAAAATGATATGTTTGTTATACAGCAATTATTAACAAATGTGGGTGTTTTTACATTAGCTCCAATAATTTCCCTCGGAGCCTATGTCATATTTAGGGATACTGTGTGGATTGTTTTAAGGACAAGAATGAGATGAAATTCCGGGTAGGAAAAGTACATGAGGTGAGGAGTGAGTAGAAATCTGGGGTACTGTGTAATTTTTTTAACATTGTTCGTGTTCATGAAATTTTGTCGGTTTTTTATGAACAATAAACGTGGGTAAAACTAAGTAGCCTTTCCCAGCGGGAGGGATGGATTCATACGTCCGTTACTCCTGGACCCACTGACCCCAATATTCATATCTACCCCTAATACTCGTACCTTAACCTTCCTAGAACTTCCTATCCTTCCTTTCCTATAAAAGAACCTCCACACAGCCTCCCCAAAGATGACCCAGGCCCTGAGGGAAAATATTTTCCTCGAGGTTTAAAAGTCAATGACAAAAATAATGGTTTTAAAAAATTTGATTGTCAAATTGCCGAACGACCAATCGTCAAAATTAGATCAACGAGTTAATGTGTGGCGTGTTTTATCTGAACATGGCTATTTTTATAAATACTGCAACGTCAATACAATGATTTCGAAAAAATTACGTTTGTTCGAAAGCATTTTTATATTAATTGTCGTGTTGTATAGAGTTAATCAATTTGTCATGTCGGTTTTTTATAAACAATAAACGTGGTTAAAACTAAATAAGTTTGCTGTGTTTGAAGAAATACAATGCTTTTTTTCGACTTTCTTTCGGAATACATAACCTGGGGGATGTATAACATAGGTTTCTGTCTTTCCACTTCTTGTAAATAATATCAACTGGTAAATGCAGAGTTAGGCATTTTATTCTAAAAGACACGGATGTGCTGGTGATGGTTTTTAAAGTGGAAATAGTACCGAGATTTCAAACCTCAACCTTTACGTACCTGAAAGTGAGAATCAAGAATCACCCAGGGAGATCACTAGCGTCCCCCAATATATCGCCGAGCGAACATGTCTCTCAATATGTTTTCCCCTTTCCAGTAGCATTCAGGTATTAGTTAAATAATTCTATATCCAACGTTTCAACCGGAAATCGTACATCTATGTCCAGAAATCAATTACAAAGTTATTTAAAACGGTAAAAGAGAGTACAAAATCGAGAGTAATTCAAATATCCATAATTGTAGCCACCATTAAAATGCACTTTTACGTTCCCACAAACGACTTGTTTGCAGCAAAGAATTAAAAAAAAAGTCATTGATATACGTGGGGGATGATATCAATTTCTTGGAAATTGCATAAGTAATGAAAATTGGATAAGTATCAAATGATATCTTAAAAAATAGAAAAAGGGTATTTTTTAAATGTGGTAGATCAATTACCGAAGAGATTTTCTGGAAAAATAAAAATTATAAATTATATTATTTGATGTTATAAATATCATAGACATCCCATAAAACTCTCGTTTGGAGAATACCCTCCTTCGGTGTTACCCCCCTCCGGTATGGGAGGTTTAAAAGGGAGACTGGGGTTATGTTTCATATCATTATTTGTATGTGGTTATGGTAAACACAAGTAGTTTTATCGTAAATTCTCTTTTTCGCAATGTAAAGCACGTACTGTTTAATGTTGGTTTTTAACCACAGTTATACATTTTAGTTCTGAAATCCAATTCCATTGCACCGTACCTGCGCCATCTAATAATCCTACCAAACGACAAAAGCAGACCGTTTTTCCGATGCGTTTAATACCGGACATCCCATATATTCTGATTCTCCCATACCCCAGTCAACACCCCCCCACACGACACACCCCAGAGAGTGGGTCCCACGCCCCATACCCACGAGGAGTTCACGCCGCCACGGTCGCGTGATTAGGCTCCATGAATCACACGCACCCTTCAGAGGCTTAAGGGCGGGGGTTGAAAACAATGCCTGCAAACAGAGCTTCCACAACTTACTCCTCCGGAACACTTTACCAACCCCCAGCATTTTATTGTTACTTTTCGATTTAGATGTACTCCGTCTTCTTTGATTATATCCCTAAATCTAAAGGTACGATATTGATTAATTCATAATTATTTTCGAAGAAATTTTTTTTTTTAAATTAAGATAAAAGTATGTGAAAACCGACTATTTTATTCTATGCTTATATGCATCAATCCTGCATGTTTTAACTTTTTTGCAACATCATCACTTTTTCACAAAAAAAATCTATTTTATAAACCATTTATGTACAAAAATTTCAGAAATAACAAAAGAAACATTTATATATATATTTTAAATAACTTAAAAGGCAAGACCTCAAATTGTTAATTGTTTTATTACTTACTTCCCTATTATTCATTTTTCTCAGGGCCTACATTATTTTTAGGGATGCTTTGTGGAGGTTCTTTTTGAGGAGAGAATGAAGTGAACATGGGTCTTGGAGACACATATGTTGTAGAAGTAATCGTTTCACAGCCGGGCTGTTGAACTCAAGAACGAGTCGTACAAGCGACCCGTTTTCATATGATACATGTCACCCTTGTAATAATGTCAGACACGCGTTTAAAGGCCCGCAACCCGGATTTTTACCGACTTATTACATATTTACCTTAAACACGGTATTAACCGCCTTCGGTTGCTCTTCAAAAAATATATGTTATTCTTGAAGATAATATCTAGACTAGCCTGTGCCGAAACGCAAATTATATAAAATTCCCTCGATGGAAAAAAAATCGCAAAGTATGCTCCAAAAATTATTATAAACACGTTTGTTTCAGTTATTTTACAAGTTATATGTATGAAAAAAAATCACAGTGTTTCTTTAAATGCTATTTAAGATAATGCCCGCGAGATTTTTGCTCTATTTTAAACGAGTCGTGTTTTATTAAACATTTTCGCATCGATTTTGTCGCTGTAAATGTGAGCGCTCTCCTCTAACATTCGTAATTTCGTATCCCTCCATCTTCTTCTTTTCGATCCCGGTTGCAGAGCCTTAACGTGTTTCCCGATAATGCAGTTATGCACCGCTGCCGAAAGGATCAAGGATGCTAGTTCCTTAAAGGATCTTCCATTTTAATACCAGTGGAAGAGATCAGCATACTTTGTAACGATTTAAAACTACTCGCCCCGGTATCAAGCGCTTGAGAAGGACATATTAATTTTACAACCGTGCAGTTACGAACACGGCAACGGCCGAGTACATAATCGGAGATTGCTAATCAGTTCCAGAGAGGTTGGACAGCTGTCAGGAAGTACATCATGGAAAGGATTCGCAAGAGGCTTGCGCCATCAGACACGTGAGCGATTGTCATCATGTTACGATAGATTCTCACAATATGGTTTACTATATTTATAAATTTGTTCTTCATATAATTATTAGGAAGGACTGGCGCCCTAAGTATCTAAAGCAGGATTACTATTTGAGATTTGAAACTTTAAACCTTTTGATTTTTTTACATACCCACAGATCAGCATATTAGAATTGTTATTACACGTCACTAGTCAGATTTAGTTTATCGATCTGAACATGCCCTGATACTCATTGTAAATGTAGAGTCTCTTGCCTTCTAAATTGATTAATTTCGTAGATAATGGATGATAAGGAATTATGAATATAACCTCAATAAAATTGTTCTTAGCATTACAACATAACTCTTTAATTCCATTTAACCTTACTTAATTTTGTCCTACACATGAAATACATGTTTTACACACTTTTCAGAAGTATTACACAAGAAAATACTTGGTACAACTTACCGACACCTGTGGTCTAAATATTGCAATTCGTCTATTAATATATAGAGGAATCTATGGAACCGACCGCGCACGTTTCTGCACAGTCAAGAGTTAATTGATCAAGGGTGAAGTCAAATCGAAAACTAAATCATTGAAGGCAACATAAAAATGAAAATTTGAAACAGAGCAATCAGAAAAAAATTCGGTCACATCTACGATGGAGGAAGAGCAATTCCCCGGTAAGGCTGATTTCGTAGAGTTTGTACATCAGATGATTTCTGATTTTTCGGTTATTTTTTTCTATTTTTGTCTTCAACTAAGAAACATATTAAAATTTATGTAGAAAACAACTACTGGTTTGACATTATGAATTTGAAATAAAATAAAAACTTTGTCATTGTTATGTCATTTGTTACAAATTGTAAGTACTTACGCAGGATGAGCCGAACCGGTATGTTCCATTATTTAAAACTTTAAACTTATTGATAAACAGAATAATATTTGATTTTTTTTTAATGGTCGTAATATCACTGAAGTTGTTGGGTTAAGTTAATTAAAAAAACTTTTTTCCTTAATAAAATTTAATTGTCTTGTTGCCATTAAATGCTTTTTTTATTATTAACAATTTTGACAACCATTTTGTCTTCTCAGCAAACTTTGATGTTAACTGTTTTCCCCGTTCACCGCAATAAAGTTGAAGAAATGCATTCAGTGCCAAGCGGAGATGTGACATCAATAAAAACACACGCTCTAGCGAGTTTTGGAACAGTCACATCCATTTTCCTTTTAAAGCGTAAGCCATAAAAATGATTTCCTTAGAAAATATAAAGAAAACTTTGATTATAGAGCAAATCGACATCTACATATTATACATATGCGACCCGAAGAGCTCATAATATATTTTTAAATTCTACTGTCACAGAAGAAACATGTGCACTTACTCATAGGGTTTTTTCTTTAAAAAAATTATGATAACTAAATTACTACCAAATCAATAAATATGATTTCATATAAATAATTATATTCATGACGGTTCCATGACAGTTCATTCTGCGACAATTCATCCGGCGACAGTTCAACCTGCGACAGTTCATCCTGCCAACAGTTCATCCCGCCGACAATTCATCCGGCGACAATTCATCCTGACAATTCAACCTAACCTAACCTAATCTATAAGTATAACCTATAAGTATAAGTATGTCGTATTTTGTTATTCACGCATGTTTCTTCGGAGAGTCGAAATTATTGTTAGTAAAAATATTTTTACAGCGGATTTCCACTCAAGATGCCTTCAGATATAAGTATATCGATTGTGGTTGTACGGCCGTATATCCTCTTTGCATACTTACTCAATAAAAATCTTCTAAATGATCAGGCAGGATGAATTGTCGCCGGATGAATTGTCGGCGGGATGAACTGTCGGCAGGATGAACTGTCGGCAGGATGATCTGTCGGCCGGATGAACTGTCGCAGGATGAAGTGTCGCCGGATGAATTGTCGCAGGACGAATTGTCGGGTCACCATTCATGACATAGTCCCCTCTCGTAATGATTTTGTTTTTTGATGTTTTTCGAAGTTTTTGTCATCATTCCAACTTTGTTATCAGTTATGTTCAGGTTATAAAAGATTGGATTACGAAATGATACATTTTTTAAGTTCCCATTTCATATCTGAAGTCGGCTATTATCAGTGCAATCTCCAGAGCAGCGTTTTCCTCTGTTACGTTTTCCATATTTTTTTTAAGAATTTCATACCGGTGTAGATCTTTTTGCCAAGAATTCTGTATTGCGTAGTATTGTCGCCTATTGCCGATTTTTGTCGAAGTTTTGCCCTGTCTTGACAGCGACTTCCTTTGATTACGATCATATTGCAGAGCTTAATCAATTTCCTTCTCCCTTTATTACATCTCTGTTCACCACCCAACCGCTACCAAAGCTGTTGTAATTTCTGAACCAATTAATATTAATAAATAATTTCGCGATTATTCTAATTTTTTTTACAATAGCTCAACACAGGAGGCCCTGAGGAATACAAATTTCTCCCGAGACCTATGTCATCTTTGGGGATGCTGTGTGAAGGGCTTTTTTAGGGAGAGGATGTTCTGGAAGTAAAAATGTATGAGGCATGGGTAGGAATCTGGCGATCAGTGTATCCAGAAGTGACAGACATAATTTGAATCATCGATCGACAAGGTAAGAGGTCGAGAGATTCTGGCTGGAGAGGTCAAGCCTTCAGCCTTCAAGACCCAGACAAACCTCCCCCATGAACCCAGGGTTCATGAATAAGTACTATTATTTAAACACGTTTGGAGGAGTTATTGCAGGAGATTATTTTTTTGCTTTGTGAATTTGTCTTATACATTACCAATGTTGATGGAACATGATAATATTAAGGACCAGCTCCTTACTCTAAAGACCATTGTAGTGTTTTGTGAAAAAACGTAGTTTCAGCTGATATCAATAGATGCCGTTAGGGTTAGAGCTTCTGTCAAGTTCTGACAGATGTCCATAAACAGATGTGTTAGTTAGTTATGTTGTGTTAGTTTGTTAGTTTCGTACACCCCAGCACTGAACGCGTCGAATTGCCGAACACATGAATGCTACCAAATGGCCACTGCCTCTGATAACTTTATCACTCGCGAACCGGCTCAGATCCAATTCGTTGGCAGTTAAGGTCGGTCGTGTGACCCAGTGATATAATATATTGTAAACACGTACATACAATAATAAACCAGATTGTATCAAGGGCCAATTTTTTTTTGAAGAGCCTCAATTCAATAATTAATATCTGCCAGACTGTGAATAAGGCAAACATAATGACTATCGATAACAATCAAAACTTTAGAAAATCGAAATGTTTCATTTTTTAGGTTTCTAACGACTGTCCTAGATTTTTTTATGAAGTAGGTATTATGAATCCTAACTATTTTTTTTAATTACTTACTTAACCCATTTTCTACGTGTTATTAGATCTGAAGATGAGTGTACAGATTCCCCTCGACGTATGACGTATTTCAAGCTTTTATTGCCTGAAAAACTCACATCATCGTTTAAATGGCATCGCGTCCTAAGAGACAACAAATTTTACGATTCTTTAGCTCTTAAATTGCAATAATTTATTCGCAAAAATTCAACATATACTGAAATGCGATTTTGACCCTCCCCATCCCACAATACCATACGCAGCAATTGATTGAAAAAGTGCAAAGTAAACACATCTCAGTGTTTGTACGTTAAGAATAGATCTGAGAGAGTAGAAAATGTAGCATAATTTGCGAAGATTTTTTGTTGTAGAATTGATGTGTGCCTCCCAACGCAACGAAATTTTATGTAGGTTCGTAATATTAAAGCAGGAAAATTCAGGTTTTCAATCTTTCTTCTATCTTAAGCATTTACTACGTGTAAGATAAAATCTTTTTTTGATTGATTTTTACAAACCTTTCATATTTACATGAAATTCTCAGTTCAAGAGCTTTTATTTGATAAAAGATTATGACTTGGTAATTCATTATGACTTCGTAAATATATTTTTATACAGCTTTGAAGAATTTAAATCATTAGAAGATATAACCAATCACAATCAGTCACCTCTCCCTTTCCTTTTCATCTATTCGTTCAATGTGCAACAATTCCACTGGCTCCGGATAATGTATCCCTTGTGGATAATTTAAGTAAAAAATTGTATAGTTCACTTGTTTCCAAGCAAGTGCATTTCTCCCGCAACTTGTTAAGATTTCCAGATACGTATTCAAGCTAAATAGGTTAAGATAATAAATCATTTCAAAGAATCATTAAAATTCTTTATTTCTGCTGAAACTGGATTTAAATAAAAAGAGGTAATAAAATCTCCTCAAGAAGACGGGAATAAAACGTAAGAGAGGAGAGAGAGTAAAAGTAGGGAATGAGAGAAGAAGTAGAATAAGAATAATAGGGGAAAGCAGGGAACGAAGGTGCGCGCCGGTGATTATGCAGATGAGTTCTGGATCCCAGAGATGCAAGATAAATGGCATCTTAAGATGCCGAACCTTTCCCAGGCGATTATCATAATTTAACTTTTGTCGCGGCGTTCCGTCTGCCTCGACTCACCGCATCCCCCTGCCTGCCCCATCTACCTCGCACCCCCCCAGCCCCCCAGCCAGCCAGCCACCCCTGTTAAAGGCAACTGAAAGAAACCTTTGCTATTTTATTTTTGTTTTACTGAGAGAATTTGTTTGAGGAAATTAGCTGGATGCAAATACGAGTACTTAATAATAACAAAGGAAGTGATAGTTATATAAGTTTTGCTTTAATTATGCTGTAGTTTTAGTAAGTACTGGTGATATAAACATAATTTTGGTTGTGATTGTGTATGTCTGTAATACCAGTTCATTGAACTCTAGAACGTTTGCTTTGAATTTAAGTGTCATTTTCTAAATTCGTTACGTTTGTTTGGAGAATTCATAAAAGTAATATAGTAGGTACTCCCATTATTTTCATTCCCATTTATTTTCATTCATCAAAATTTGCACAACTTTGTCATTCTGACTATCTGTTATTTTAGGGAATGCTGTGGGGAGGGTTTTTTGAGAAAAGGGAGTAGGGAAAGTTCTTAGAAGGAAAAGTTATGAGGAGTGGGTAGGAATCTGGTGGTCAGTGTGTCCAGGAGTGTGAATCCATCCCTCCAACTGCGGTGTAAGGGGATGGGTCAAGATAGTCTGGCTAGAGAGGTTAAAAGGCTTTCCTTAACCGATCTCCAGATCCAGCCCGCCATGTAAAAGGTGGGCGGACGCACCCGCGGCCAAAACCTAGAAAAACCTCATCCCATGAACCCGGGCATCACCTTAAGTCACCAAACGTCGATAACTACTTGGGATAACCTATGGCTGAGGTGTTGGTTATCCAATAGTTGCTGGGGCGGCAGTACATCCGCCTCGCAAATTGCATGAATAAAAAACGTCATGACATGAACCTGTCTTCACGAACTCTTTTTTTTATTGTTTGAAATTGTAAAATATAATTTTAATCTTTGAAGTTGTTTCAATTGCTCTCGTGATAGCAACGGATTGAAAAGGACACCGGCATATGAAGAACGGTTATGTTTTTTAACCTGATGTTTTACTTGAACTGCGTTGAAAATAAATAAAAAATCCGAGTGTGCAATTCACACGCGGTAGAAGTGATACTAGAAAGTCGCTAGATCTCGCTATCTTTTCTTTTCTCTGTTTATTTTAAAGTGGTTTGAAGTTTCGATATTGATCCATAAAAATAAAAATATATATATATTTTTTTAATTTCGTAGAATTCGAACCTCCGTTCGCTAGATATCTATCTTTCTGGACGCCGAGACTTGTCAAGCGCCTTACGCACTGCGCTATCGAAGGCCCGCGCCGACCTACGAATTAACCGCATTATACTAGAACCGATGACCCGTCAAATTATAAATTTTAGTGACACATTTCGGTTTCATCCAAATTTCAAATCACGAACGGGCTAAACGGGCTTCACTCCAAAAAATTAGGTAATCATTGAAATATCCTACTAATATTATAAAGGCGATAGTTTGTATGAATATGTGGATGTATGTTTGTTACTCTTTCACACAAAAACTACTGAATGAACTTTAAAAATTCTAATGTTAATTCACTAATGGAAAGCTGCATTATTTGCGAGTACTGTGGGCTATATATATTGGTAATCCCTGGCGTTATGAAATTATTTATCATACGTTTTCTGTCCCCAACAAAATCGAGTTATTGCAAACGTCAGAAAAAACCAAAAAATTGTTGCCTTGGAAACGGTGATTTTTTTTTTCAATTAGGCAATTCACCCTAAAAAACCCTCACCTCTGCTTAGTTGGCGTCGCAGTTAATTATCTATCTCTAAAAATGAATCGCCGAAATGTATGTATGCGCGTAACTTCCGAACGACTGCACCAAATTGGATAATTCTTTTTTTTTGTTCGTTATTTTATATAAAACTACCGTTGAGCTCTGGCATTATTAAATTGTATTAGAATTGGAGGGGTGACGGTGGGGGGAGGGGGAGGGATAGAGGGTTGATGGGGGGAGTGGAGTGGGGAGAGGGAAGGTAGAGGAGGTGGAGTGGGTATCCCCCTAATACCATGCGAGCGAAGCAGCGGAAAAAGGCAAATGTTCTATAATGCTGTATTCTTCGTGAATTATACTCACGCAGGGTGAAACCGAAAAAACCTCAAAGTCGAAAAAAAACGAATTTTTGATAATATCGTTACTTTATTTACTTATTTATTTTCAGTTAAATTTTAGTGGCACTTCATATTGTTGAAACATCCCTGAGTTGTTGAATTATCGATATTTGGAAATAAGGTAAGCCTACAATTGTTTTGGTAAGTTCCAGTGAACTTAGAAATCAAAAACTCAACACAAAGCTCTATCAACACATATTTACTAAAATTTTCTAAATCGTCGTTATTAAAAATACAATTGTTTTTACCGTACTAAATCTAAATAGCAAACTTTCAACTTATAGTATAATACGTTTACCAAAACGATATGGGGTTCGACTTAATATGCATTGACTGTCGTCCAAAGCCGCATTTTAATATGGGATAATTGTCAATACAAAATTCTCAAACGCACTTTTTTTTCACCACTTTATTGACGTTTTTAGGCACAATTTTAAATGGCTTATCCTATTCACCTTAAAGTTCTTACTGACATGTTTTATGGCTTATTATAGCTTATCCTATTCTCTATTCACCTTAAAGTTCTTACTGACATATTTTTCATGAATTAGCTTTGCATGCAAAGCCATTTCTTCTGCTCTTTTCAAAAAAGCAAAATAACTTTCAGGGCTCTCTTTATTGTATTTCCATACATACTTGTGTGACGAAGTCCTATCTTTAAGTTTTTTATTGCTTCCATTAATTTTACAAGGTTTTAACATCACTTTGAACTTTTTGCAATTGCCATATTATTTGTATTTGACAGTCGATCGTTTTTACGAGGCGCAGCGTAATTCGTCACTTTAGTTGGATTCGCTTCGCCGTTCTCGGGTGTCAAAGTTTTCATGAAGAGAAATTCTCATAATCTGTTTAAAAATTTCAGAGTTTGAAGTATATCAATATCAATCTTATTTAAAGTATTTCAGTTTAACATTTTTTAAAGTATTTCACCAGTCAGTGGATGAGTGGGCATAGCGCTTGGGTCCCATCCGGGCGTCGCGTGTTCGATTCCTCGGCTGGCTAAGTCCTCCAACACAACACAAGCAACATTTTCGGCTTTCTTTCGTGGTAGAGGAGATTTTCTAACATTGTTGGGTTATTCGTAACCCGGGATTGTTTGTCTTTCTTTAAAAAAAAGAAAAAGTAAAATGCACTTAGAATCTTATGCAATGAATTATTATGCTCAAGGTGGTTGCATATGGTTCTATCTGTATGTTTAAATTTGTTCGAAAATGTCAAGTATGTATACGTTATATTTAAATATTTTCCGCTAAAATATGGGCTATTAACAATTTACGTCGAAAGACGGTCTTGCAATTGTACCCTTGCAACTGTACAGGGCGGTCCCGATGGGAAAGATTAATTATTCTCTGTACCAGCATTTTTAAATAATAACTAATTATCGATTTTAGTTCAATAAGAATTTGGTTTGATATATACCTATATTCAAAATTGCTCTAACGTGTGATAATAAAACTATTAGAAGTATGTACTTTTTGTAATTATTTTTTTATTATAAGTATTTATAATTTTTCAATAACGTCTTAGCAAAATAAAAATGAAAAAAAAACTGATCTATGTTAGTTTGTAAGACAGTAAATAAATTGATAAACTGAAGTATTTTCGTCACAAACACGTGCTAGGATCTTTTTTTAAAAGATTTTATTCGAACTTAAATAAAAATTCGGGAAAGTATCTTTCCTAGATAATTTATTGATTTATTTTTTTGTATGATCGTTTAATTTGAAATGTGTGTTGTATAATACAAAATTTGGGTTGAAAATTTAACAAATCTCACAACGACCTACTGTATAAACTTATTATACTTTATTGGATAACCAACACCTCTGCCATAAGTCACCCCAAGTTATTCGCTACATTTGGTGATTTAGCAGGGGTGCCCGGCTTCATGGGGTGAGGTTTGTCTAGGTGATGAGGCGGATGACCAGGACACAATGAACCCCAGATTCCTACCCACCTCTTAAACCCTTTTCCTTCCCAGAACTCTCCTTTCCTTTCCTAACAAAAAACCCACCACACAGCATCCCCAAAGATGACATAGGCCCTGAGAGAAATTATTTTCCTCAAGGCCTCCGGTGTGGAGTTCATGAAAAAAAAATAACCATTTTTTCACAAAATTTAAAACATGACTTTACTAAATAAAAGAACAACCTTCCGAAATCGATTTACACTTTTTTGTGGAAAAACGTCAATACGTCTAGAATTTTATTTAAAAATGACATATTTCCGGTGGTGTCTGGTTATTCCTTTTTAAACATACTTTACATATGATTCAACCTCAAAATCAGAAATCGGTAAATAAATATGAGAAATCGCCTTTGCAAACTTTCACCACTTTAACAGCTTCCACTTTGACACCTCATATCTCACAACAAGGTAAAATGAAGTTAGAACTCTGTCCAACCAAAGTGACATATTTTAAGTAAAATTAAGGCATTGTTTAGTTTTAAAAATATGTTTGATAATGTAGTTTTTAACAATTATTATTACTGAACCTACTTTTAAATAAATTAAAACTATAATTGATGACATTCACATTTTTACAACCTGTACTTTACTTGCGTATTTAAAATCAAATTTGAATATTACCTGCGGCGGCCAAATAGAAGTAGAACCGAAATTAAAATAAGTTGGGTCGATGGCGTTCCTCCGAGGGAGATTTATGTCTCCCTATAAATCACGTTCGTCCATAGAAACGAATAAATAAATTAATTTCACGAATTTATTCGTGCATTCATAAAATAAAATTTATTGTTCGACGTCTTCGTTTTTTGCTCTCATAACGAAGTCGTCGGAATTTTATGTAAAATCAAATAATACGTACCTTTAATTCTTTAATACAACTAGTAGCTCTATGAACAGCGGTGAACTTCGCCTCGAAAAAAGGTATGTTTCTAATTTGTTCTTATTAATAAATCAAAACCAAAATTTCTTAAGAAATCGTTAGTTAAGTAGGAACTTAAATATCTAGTTATTTAATTTTAAATTAATATAATTTTATGTACCTAATTTTTTTTTAAGTAAGAAATCATAATTATCATTAGGTACATTTATTCTTCTATATTTTTCATCTATTCTATATAATATTTTTTTTACATTAGCTTCACACAGAAGGCCCCGAGGAAAATAATTTCTCGTTCTTCTTTGGGGATGCTGTGTGGAGGGCCGTTTTAGAGTAAGGAAGGAGAGGAAGTTCTGGGAAGGATAAAAAGGTACGAAGGGCTGGTAGGAATCTGTGGGTCAATGTATCCAGGAGCGACAGACATATGAAATCATTCTTCCCACTTGGTACAATGTAATTGTACCAAGTGGGATGTACCATTACCAATGTACAATTGGTAACTTGGCGATAGATTGATAGGATCTGGCTAGAGAGTAAAAATGCCACGCAATATGTATGCAAACCTATGTGCCGCCAAGACCTAGTCAAACCTCACCCCGTGAACCCGGGCATCCCTGCTAAGTCACCAAACGTAGCCAACCACTTGGGGTAACCTATGGTAGGGGTGTTGATTAACCAATAATAATATATGGTTCCCGGGGCAGCGGTACCCATTTTCTGCCTCTCAAATTAAGTTTGTAATATGATTTTCATTTACAAGATTAATTGTATTTGTAAAGCATTTTTAAACTTAATATTTATGTATGGTTTCTGTTTGTACGTACGAGTGTACGCATTTATTTACCGCCTAGTCAAAGTTAGCCACCTACACTAAGTTAGCGGCCTAGTCAAAGTTATCACGTAGTCATAATTAACCACCTAGTCAAAGTTAGCCACCGAGACTAAGTTAGCGGCCTAGTCAAAGTTATCACGTAGTCAGAATTAACCACCTAGTCAAAGTTAGCCTAAGTTAGCGGCCGAGTCAAAGTTACCACGTAGTCAGAATTAACCACCTAGTCAAAGTTAGCCACCTAGACTAAGTTAGCGGCCTAGTCAAAGTTATCACGTAGTCAGAATTAACCACCTAGTCAAAATTAGCAACCTGGACTAAGATAGCGGCCTAGCCAAAGTTACCACGTAATCAGAATTAACCACCTTAGAATTAGCCACTTAGTCAAAGTTAACTACCTATTCAAAGTAAGCCACCTGGTCAAAGTAATACGTAGTCAAAGTTATCCACCTGGTCAAAGTAAGCTACCTAGACAAAGTTAACCACCTGGTCAAAGTAAGCTACCTAGACAAATTAACCACCTGGTCAAAGTAAGCCACCTAATGTAAGTTAAACATGTAATCAAAGGAAGGTTTTCGTGAATAATATAGTGGATTCAGTAAATTTAAGAATCAGAAAACGGAACGTTAAGACTAATTTACAGACCTATGAAAAGCCAAACAATCGAGTTAAAACAGGAATTTGCTACGCTCAGTTACACTTACGCACAGGCTTCGTGGTTTTTAAATTGATCGTTTTCTTTACGTATTGTTTTCTTCATTCACCCTGGCAACAATTTAAATAAACCTTCACATACCGCGCGATGTAACCTGTTCTTGTTTTGATCGCTTTTTCCTATTATCACTTTTCTTGTTTTTGTTTTTTTAATAAAGACATAATAGAGGAGACACGCCCAAGCTCCGATGTTAATATGAACATAAATGTTGTTAATTTTCAATAAATATGTTAAACAATCACCTGTTCAATTTGGTAGGCGGGAATTTGTCCCGCCGCCCCGGGAACCATTTATTAGATAACCAACACCTCTGCCATAGATCACCTAAGTGGTTCGCTATGTTTGGTGACATAGCAGAGGTGCCCGAGTTCAATCTTCAGAGCACAGACGTCGGGGAAATTTTTTTTTTTTTTAATGCCGGCAACCCGGGCGTTTATTGTAACAATAATCATATACAAACAAGTTAGTAGCCCGCCTCACTAGACTAAGTCTGTTCCGAGGCGGGTACAAATATATATACATTAACTTACACACATATACATTTACATATATGTACATACATAAACACAGTTATGTTCATACACACATACACGCATATGCGCACATACATACACACAGGCAATCGCATACGTGTACATAATCGAGCACATAGATACATATTAAAACATAAATACATATAATCAAATAAAAATTATTGGGAGTTGAAATACAGTGTATGCTATCCTTGTTCTACCGGTATTAAAATGGAAGGTGCTCCGAGGAACTAGCATCATTGATCCCTTCGCCATCGGTGCATAGTCGGGAAACGTGCCAAGCGCGTGCCCAATATTTGTACACGGTTGACGTTTGTCACATGAGAACGGGTCGTTTCTTCGACTCGTTCTTGTGTTCAACAGCTCGGCTGTGGAATGATTTGCCGGCATCTGTGTTTCCTCCTTCCTACAACATAGGTCCCTTCAAGACCAATATTAATTCATCCCTCTTCTCAAAAAGACCATCCACACAGCATCCCAGTTGACACAGGCCCCGAGGGAAATTATTTTCCTCAGGGCCTCCTGTGCGGAGTTAATGTAAAAAAAAGGTATGAATAGTGGAGGGGTGTTTTTGGAGGAGGGGAATAAAGGTGGGAGGAGTCAACATTACATGGGAACATTGTTAAAAAGGGCAATTTGCAGGTTACTATTATTTTATTAACTGAATTAATTCTGATTTTTTTTTTGTTAATTTACAAGGTTTCTAAAGCGCACAAATTAAAATATTTATTTAGCCACTGAAGCGATTTTTGCTACAATATGGCACAATTTAAAATTCCTTGGATTGCTTTGCTGCCAATTTTGGCAAATTTTACCTTATTTGTAAGTAATTAAGTAGAAGTTTACGATTTTATAATATTTTTTTATAAATCCTACGAATATGTAAAAATTGACAAAAAATAGGTAAATTCATTGGCCATGTAGAACTATAATCAGTTTGCTTATCTCCATATTAAAATTCGGAAGCATGATTTTTTTAATGTGGGCGGAAAATATTCCACCAAAAATTCTCGAGCAATCGAGAAAAAAAGTTTTAAATTGCGCTGCCGCTCCAGTGGTTAAGTACATATATTGGAATGTTTTAACTTGTATTTTTTTTTCTTTTTTAAAGCTTTGGCCTATCACTATTAAATGGTTAGCAAACTCGGAATATTGAATATTTCGTAAACAAGTTCATGTACCCTGATTCTAGTTTTCAAATTTCTAGTAGTCATACCTACATATTGAAATTTTACTACTAGAATTTAGACTTGTTTACTTGCTAGTAAACGACACGGATGTTTCGAAACCGGTAGCAAAAAATTAAAAAAAAATTAAGTAACAAAAATGTACATTCAAAACAAAATGGTCAAATTATTCCTTTTGATAGAAAGCTGAAACAGATGCGACAGAGCGATGTATCCAAAATAAACTGAATCGTATTTTGTATTGTGATTTAACTGTAATTATTTTTTTTAAAATCTTTTAGAAATGAAATCCTTCAAAAAAGAAAACGTGAACGTTTTTTCCATCTCATTTGCAAAGGTATAATATCCTTTGCACGCACTTCCTTACAAACTAACCCTTATTCAAATCAGGTAGTTTATTATCACAAACCAACTCTCCACCCTTTCACTGGAATAAGGATCGGTTCATTTGTAAATAATAACTACAACCCTGTTTAGTGATACTAATAATTATTGATATATTTTATTTATTTATTCACGCCTTGAAGGCTTTTACAGTTAAACATTATTAAAACACATAAGTTATTCAGGAGTATAATAATTATAAGCATGTATTAATTAACATCATAAACTGAACATTAAGTATATAAGCAGGATCAATATGTGGGTTCGTAGTTTCATTATCATGATAATTGTACAATGGAGTTAATAGGTTTAGTATAATAATGGTAAAACAGAAGTGCTTAAGGTATTACGAAAGTAGTTATTGAGGAATATGTATTTACTACGCTGATTTTATTATTAACTTAATCATGCATAGCTTGTTCTAAAGCAAGTTTTAAGTAACTTAGCAAAATTAACAGAACGATTAGTAGTACATACGGAAAAAAAAAAACATGAGTTGCATTATCATAAAAAGTTATACAAATGAGTTCGACAAATTTATAACATAAAGAACAATAGTAAAACATAGTATAAATAATAGTACAAAAAGTATAAAACAACTTTAGCACAAAAGAGATCAAGTACACAAAAATATGTACTTAGGTTATATAAAAGTAAGTATTAAATTTTGTTATTATTGTATCTATCTTGAAGAGACCATCGAATATAATTTAATCAATAATCTTTTTTTTTTCATTAACTCCACACAGGAAGGCCCTGAGGAAAATAATTTCCCTCAGGGCCTATGTGATCTGGGATGCTGTGTGGAGGGTCTTTTTGAGGAGAGGAAGGAATGATGAACATTGGTCTTGAAGAGACCCATGTTGTAGGAAGGAGGAAACACAGAGGCCGGCAAATCATTCCACAGCCGAGCTGTTGAACACAAGAACGAGTCGAAGAAACGACCCGTTCTCATGTGACAAATGTCAACCATGCACAAATGTTGGGCACGCGTTTGGCGTGTTTCCCGACTATGCACCGGTGCCGAAGGGATCAATGATGCTAGTTCCTCGGAGCATCTTCCATTGTAATACCGGTAGAACAAGGATAGCATTCCCACCCGACGCCTGTGCTCTAAAGATTGCAATACGTCTGTTAAGATGGGAGAATCTATCAAACGGACCGCCCGTTTCTGCACAGAGTCGAGGGTATTTTTCAGGTATTTTGGAGCTCCAGACCAGAGTTGGCTGCCAAATTCAACCCTGGGGCGTACTTGTGATTTGTACAGGGTTAGCAGTTGTGTACTATTAAAGTATCTGCGGGCCCTGTACAGTACGCCTAGTTTTTGGGAGGCTAACTTTACTCTGGCTTCGATGGAGAGTATAAAATTAAGTCGCTCAAAATATAAGTGCGCATAGATCTTTTAAACTAAGCAACGAATTTTCATGCGGTTTTCACCAATAGATAGAGTGATTCAAGAAGAAGGTTTGTATGTATAATACATGCTTATTATGGTAGAGAAAAGCCGATAAATTCAAATATTCAATTCAATCAGCGGGCAGCTGGCAAGCGGGTGGTGTGGATTTTATAAAGGTTGGGTAATGGCGTTGGGTTTCGTTAGCCACAGCAACGCGTGGCCGGGTCTGCCAGTGTATTTTAAAAGCAAGGGTACCAAGATACAAGTAGGAATATAAGTCATGCATTTATGTAAGTCAGTTATTTTAATTATAAAAATGAATCTTTGAAGTGGAAATTAACACACTCTCTGACATCTGATCGAGCAGAAACTCCTCAAATTTTCATCAATTAAGATGTATTCCTTCAATTTTTGGTGGCGATCATACACACACTCACACACACACACACACACACACATACACATGCGTAGTCGTAGGCATTTTTCAGAAATACTAAGAAATTAAAGCACTTAATATATGAAATAAGTATAGTCCTTACCAACTCGCGATTTGGCCCGTTTGGTAGCAGGGTTGATTACGATCACCGTGTAGGAAGATTTAATACACATACACAGTCACATCAAAAAATTAAATTAACTCTAAACAACTACGGCGCAGCGTCCCAACGATTTGATTTAAAGTGAAAATATTTGGGGGGATTTAAGGGGGGGATTTAAGGGTAGAAATTTAAAAAAAAATCATGAAAACGTCACACCCAAAATCATTGTAGGTCTGACGCAATAATAAAACTGAAGGTTTTTGCGACGCAACAAAATCCATAGAATTTCGGTAAACTGCGGAGTGGACCACATAAAACTTTCTGGCTATTTTTTCAACCAAAATACAATGCATCGTGAAATTCCTGGAATATTTGCTTTTTCGATTATTTTTTGGAAATGGTTTTTGTTCCCATTGGGCTGTTTTCGTAATACATTGAAGAATGGAAAATAAGTCATTTCTCGTTATTTAAAACCATTTTAAAGACAAAATCAAAATAAATTAATTCTTTAACAGACCATTAATTTTATTGAACCCTGGGATCTAGGTGTCGAAAGGAATTTAAATGGTAACTTTTGTTTCATTTAAAGTTGGTATAAATCACACTTTGTTTCGGCGATTTCATCACCACTTTATTCTTTTTTTTTATGTGTCATGTTGTACTTTGGTGATTTGTTGTGCGCACGCCCGAGAAGATTACAATGTACAACGGTGAGTTCTGGCGTTATGAAATTTGTATAAAATTGTTAAAATGGGTGGATCGCGAGTTATAGGTCACCCCAAGTGATTCGTTACGTTTAGTGCCTTAGCAGGGGTGCACGGGTTCATGGGGTGAGGTTTGTTCGGGTCTTTGCGGTGAAATACATATTTGTACCAACTGCATGGCAAGCCGGATCGGAAGAGACTGGTTGAGGAAGACCTGTAGACCTCTCCAGCAGGACTCTCGGAACATCGCCTTACCCGCATTGGAGGGATTGATTCATATGTCCGTCGCTCGTGGACACATTGACCCCCAGATTCCTACCCACCCCTCACACGATACACTCACAACTTCCTTTCCCTAAAAGACCCTCTACACAGCATCCCCAAAAATGACATAGGCCCTGAGGGGAATTATTTTCCTCAGGGCCTCCTCTGTGAGGCTTATGTAAAAAAAAAATTGAAACGCATTCTGGGTTCTCGCAACTAAAACATGTATTTTTATACAATATACCATGTACATGCATAATTGAATATGAAATACAATTATAAAATTTCTTCTATTTAAGAGCGTCTTATGTCAATAAAGATTTAATAAGGCTAGAAGCGAATGAAAACTTCCTATAGTAATGGATCGAAAATAGCTTACAAAATGAATTAAATAATAACCCTTAATAATGGAGTTTCCTTCTTGATTATTGCGCCCTAAGTAAGCAATGTAAATGTGGTACTGCACCGGTCCCCAAACCAATCAACCGGAGTGTGACCCAAAAGTCGTACACCCGCAATAATCCAATCGTAACTGACCTTCTGGGATCTTTTTACGATTGACCTTTTCGGATTTTATGCCCCCATTATACCGGGCGCAAATATTCCGTGCCCCCTGTATATAGATTTGTTTGTACTGAAGACAATGCGCGCGGCATACGAAGTACAGCTTTCGTAACACTAAATCTATGTACAGGGTGGATTCAGAAATGGAAAAGAGGCATGATAATAAATATCATATATACAATATTCACCGCCCAGCGGTGTCTGTCTGTGGGGTTGACAGATAATAAAAAATAAATTAGTGATACGTACGATAACCTCCGTGGTAGAGGGGTAAGCCTTTCAACCAGCTGTCCGAAGGTCCCGGGTTAAAACCCAGATGTGCGCAAATATATTTTTTTCGGTTAATTTGTGTTCATAATAAGTTAAAAATAATACATAATAAATATTTGCGGTACGTTTTAGAGTGGAAGATACTCTCATATGAAAATTATAATAATAATAAGAATATTATACAATTTGATTTTGTTAAAATCAGCACCATTACCATTATACCTCTAAAACAGGTACAGACAGCATAAAATGAAAGTCATGATTATGAATTCTCTTCATAACATCTGTCTAAAAGTCAAACCAAATGATGAGTTCGCAGAGAACAAACAATAAATCTAGTGAACGTTTAATGTCAAATTGAAAAATTCGCCTGAAATCAAAATGTTGCCGTGTAAAAAAAAATAAATCGGTGTGGAGTTTTGCAAAATTAATAGAACATTTTCGGAGACGGGACATTTTCATGTAGGGACGTCACGAGCCCAAATAATGGATTTATTTATTTTTTAAAAAAACTGTACATTTAAAAAAAAATTTACTAATATTTTCGTTAGTAAAAAAATCTATACACACGATTTTTTCCAAGTCGTTATGAAATCCATGCAAGTGGCCAGTGGGGATGCCATAATCTCATTGGCTCAAGGCAGCATTTGGGGCTCTTGTGCGGTATTCACATAAAAAGGAGTAAAAAAAACCTTATATGGCTTTAGCCATGTTTGGTGATGATATCTGAAAAATCAGGTACATCTCAACTTTCCTGTTTCAGATTTTCCTTTCCACTCCCTTCGCCATCGCAGTATGCCTCAATAAAGTCAATTAGAAATTCCATCGTTAAACTGACTCCTGATATAGTTGGGACTATTGTGATGTGGTCTTTGGCCCCAGACAGACCAATTAAAATGATTCTTTATTCAAAATAATGTCAATATTTGAAAAAGTCTTAACAATTTCACCCAAAGAAAATTCCATTATTTGGCATCATTTCTGCAAATATTTCGCTATATGTGTATAACTAATAAATTGTCTCTTTTTTCTACAAAATAATGAATTTTGCAGTAACCACGAAGTATAAAAAAATGTGAATAATGCACACGAGTCCCAACTGCTCCGAACCGCCTTCAGCCACCGAGACTATGGCATCCCCAATTGGGTTATTGTAGTGTTCTGTTATTTGAAGACACACTAGCAGATTCTCCAACACACTTGGATGAAGATAACTTCTTTGAATAAGTAGAATCTGGTTCGTTAACTGGATTTATTTGTACTTCGCGTATACAATTGGGACTGCGGTAGTCTACCTAACTAGAAGCTAGCTATAATGGTTCTGGCGAGTGATAACTGAAACACCCTCTGAGTCCTCTGATCCCCTGCCGAAGAACTTAAGCACTACGTTGCCTGACATCTAGCGGAATCTACCGATAGCTGATATCACCGCCATCTGTGTCTACAAGGCGAAAGCTTTTACGATACACCACAGTTATGTTTGAGGCTGTGTAGTAGGTAGAACCACTCTCTCACCTCACAGCTCTCAGATAGGAAAGACATATTGTATCGATACTCGTAGTGCAATAAATTATATTTTATATCGACCACGCGTGCTTTCATCCATCTACCTTCATATAGGTGCCAGACGCAAAGATAAAAGCGCCATATCTGTTGAATTGCGAGCGCTTATGTCTTGTACCGTCACAGGACGCAACTAAATATTTCTTCCAATTATAGGAGAGACGGTCAGATGAATTAGAGAGCTGCCACGAAATGCCATTTCTTTGTACTGAATCTATCAACTTTACAGCTGTCATCCGCCCGTTTAGGCAGCTCCGTAATTAAAATGACCCCCTCTCCTGTTTACAGATTACGGCGTATAACTTTGTGCTTCGAGCGCATAAACTGCTTAGGTGTGACAGGTTTGTTGGGATTGTATGGAGAGAGTTATTGTGCGTGCGATGATCTTTTATCTTTTATTTTCGCGTGTGGTACCCATCTAAAGGGAATGTAACTACCCAAGAACACTTATAACAGTGGCTGCAGCCGGTAATAATACGTACCTTATTGAAAAGGTTCTAGAAATAGATATTTCTCTACTAGACAAAAATGAATAATTTGAAGATTTATTAAATTGGTATTTTTGAAACGTGCTAAAACCATTAAATAATTCATATCAATTGGACGTCGCACGGCCCTCCGGGAAATTTCCACCACCGCCAGCCCCCGGGCAGTCCCCAGTCCAGCCCTGCGTGGATTTCTACTAAATTCCAACTACGAGGGTATTTTATTGCCCGGGATTCCAATACGGGTAAGTACGGTAGAATTATTTATCAGAGGTTTGAATAATGGATCGGCAGTGCCAATTATTTGCCTGTGACCCTGTGGCGTGGTCAGTGCAGTGATAAAATAAGGAGAAATATTCCTGTGCCAAATTTCATATTGCGCAGTGGCGGGCGAATGACTGGACAAGCTGGGCTGCCACCCGGGGACAACGACTCTAAGGGTTATTTCCATGAATTGTGTATGCCTTAAATTAATATTCTTGGTGAGCGTTGTATAATTAAACTTTTATTTGAGGCGAAAAGCATTTAGACACATTCCACGATCCGTAAATTTGACCGACAAGAGTGTGTTTTTTTTTTAAATTAACACAGAAAAATGAATTCCCTCAGGGCCTATTCGGGGATGATGTGTGGAGGGTCTATTTGTGGAAAGGAAGAAGTGAACCTGAGTTTTGAAGAGACCCTTAACCCGTTTTGAGTCATATAAACGAATCGTTCTCAGTTGATAAATATCAACCGTGTTCAAATATTGAGCGCGCGTTTGGCGTGTATCCCGACTATGCACCGGTGCCAAGGGGATCTATGACGCTAATTCCTTGAAGAAACTTGGATTTGAATACTGGTATATTAAGGACAGCATTCCCACTCAACGCATGTGCTCTAAATATTGCAATCCGTTTATTAGGATAGGCGGTCCGTTTGATGGATTAATTTATCTAAAGGACCACCCGTTTCTGCGCACACAAAGTTTAGGGCTTTTTCAGTTATTTTAGGGCTTGATACCAAAGGTGGCTGCCCAATTCAACTGTTGGGCGTATTTGCGGTTTGTACATTTGTGTACTTTTAAATTATCCGTGGAACCCGTACGGTACGCTCAGCTTCTGAGAGGCTAGCTTAACTTTTTTTAACCTAAAACTTTTGATAAATGTAAATATTTTTCAATGTGGATGAGTGTTTCAGGCTGATAATTATTGCTTATAATAATTGTTACCCTTTGTGCTATGCATAAAAAATCTTGTCTTAAAAACGTTAGTTTTACAATTAAAAATAAAAAGTAAATATTTTTAATGAAGTACAATATCTGGAATTAGTTATCCATTGCATGATAGAAATATGCTTGCTACGTTGCTAACAACCTGGCAGCGGCTACATGGTGTCAGAGTTGCGCTCGGGGACTACGCCCCGTATAGGAACCAGAACCTCGCTGGGCCCGGGTGCCACCAGGAGGGCGGCACCACAGGGCGGGCTCCGACCTACCTTGCAGGCGGCTAGCTCGAACCAACGGCAAGCAGGGGAGACCCTCGTCATCAGGGTGGTGTGGTCGCCGGTAGGCTGTTTGGAATGTTTTACATGGGGGGGAAATACTGGCCGTGATCACCCTCGAACAATCTCCTCAATAAAAGAACGGTATTTAGGTAAAACAAACAAAATGTATTGTGAGAAAACACAGAAATACAAGGTTAAAAGGCAGTTCCTGGCTAGAATGTCCCTACACGGTAAGTCTCTCAACCTGTCCTTTCTGGGGTCGTCATTGCTCAGGTAAAATCGCGAGGGCAAATAGAACACATTAATTTAAGGGGGGCTTACTGCGATGGAGGCGGCAAGTCCAATCCTCGTCCGCAGCAGAGGGGATCTCGTTCCAACAGGAGTCTCCAGGTGAAACGTCCCACACACGTAAACATTGTCACTGTACTTTAAATTACGCCTCGGCCTTGTCTGCCGTAGCATCTAAAACACGCATTTGCGTATTAAATTCCCGACGCCATATTGCGTCGCGGATGACTCGGGCCACAAAGGTGCCCTGCGGAGAGAATTTCTCCTTAACAAAACAATCGACTGTTCGCGGAGCGCTCTGCCTAGTAAGTGTGGAGAGTCGGTGGCTTCGCCGACCGTTGCTCGCATTTGGCTCCACTAGCGCGCGCGGCGCGCTTGCGGCGAAAGAGCGAAACTGTAGTCTGTGCAGTGGCGTGGGTGAATAATTAGTAGGGGCTTATTTGTGCATTGTAACAACGTGTCAGTCAAGAGTAGTAAGGTTACAAAAGTTACTTACATAACGAATTTCTCAAATAAACTATTAATAGACATTTTTAATAACAACATTCATACAAAAGAAACCAAGGTGACTCGAATCGTAAACCAAAGTAAGTGTCACATTTTCTCGATGATTAAAATAAGTTTAAGATTGCACTGGTTCATCGATTTGATTCTCAGGCTAAATATTGTCATTTAATTTAAAGTCACAGTTAATTTTAATTTTGTTTTTTTACATTAACTCCATACAGGAGGTCCTGAGGAAAAAAATCCCTCAGGACTATGTGGAAGGTCTTTTTATGGGAAGGAAAGAGAGGAAGATATGGATAGAGAAAAGGTAAGAGGGGTGATTAGGAATCTGGGGGTCAATGTGTCTAGGTGTGCTGGACGTATGCATCCGTCCCTTCCAATGCAGTGCAAGAGGTTAAAAAGTCTTCTTCGACTAGTCTATCCCAATCCAGCCTGCCAAGCACAATGTCAGGCACACTAAGATTATACACATTTTGGCTCGAGTCTTCCTCTTAATAATTCGACAAATCTACAGCAAAAACTATGCACAAAAAATATTTTCATTTTGTTTGCGCGGAAAACTTAAACCTCGTTTAAGAAAAGCGAAGAAATTAAGACTAGTAATCATGTATACATAGTGTTTGGTTCTGAAACAGTTTTTAAAAACTAAATCCATATTCCTAAGTCCTTCATCAGTCATTTATTCCTTTGTCTTCCTCCTTTTCTCAAAAGTCTCTACAAGGAAAAGAAGAAAATGTTTTCCTACCTATATGGAAAAAATAAACAATATTGCCACCAAAGTTTTTTAAATTACCTACTTGGGCAGTTGAAAAATCGAAGTGACATTGGTTACAGCTCGCATTCGAAATATCACAATTAATCGCATAAATTCCTATTTTATGAACCCAAAGTGTCAGTATTTGAGACCTTGTGTTGTGCCGTTATTGTGGGAAGCTGCCAGTACCAGGATCGATCCTGAAACAGTGAAGGAAACCATCAAAGGTAGGGACTATTCCTTTCATCACCAAATTCCTCTGATCGCTATTTCAAATTGTCTTTTACTTGTCTAAATCAGATTTACACTTCACATCTATACATAAAAAATAGATGTTCATCTATTTTTAAATTTTTAATATATTTATTTTCATTCATTTTTATTTAAAACATTATTCCATAGGAAATCCCGTTTAAGAGCAGGCGCAGTTTACAATGTAATATTACAATCAAAATTAAAAGTCTATCAACATCGTAGTTTAAGCATTTCAAATCTTTCCTTATATTAAAATATCAACAAGCAAGTAATCCCTAAAAGCTTTTAGCAACACGTAAAACCGCCTTCACGTCTCCAGCAATTTGATTAATCGTATCTAAATTATCAGTTAATTGCCGTGAAGCATTTTTCAATCTGAGCTTTTAATAAACCGGCAGCCTCACGATGACCGGCAGAATATTGTATAATGTATTATAATCTCCAAGACTTGTGATTCTGTTCCATCAATTTGAGATATTAATCATCTCTACAGCATCATTCATCATGGACCGGAGTGTGTATGATTGTTCACGTTGTAAAAATCGGCAAAATATTCGCTTCTTTGCGAGAAGCAGGAAAAATCTCGCTATTTTTTCGTCCGTCCGACCGCAACCCATTTCGCGGGTAATTTTCTAATCCATTAGTCAGAATTCAGTTATGCTGTAATGGTGTACAGGGGATTTGTGATGTTGTTTGCTGCTCTAAAAGGTTCTCAGAAATCCTGGACTTCCAATTTTAGATTTTTACATATTTTATGACACTGACAATGGAAATTCTTTTGCTATTTTCTGAGTTATTTGGGTTGTTTTTCTGCTGGGTGATCATTCTTAGAATTCTTACCAAATTTCACAACCATGCAGTCGAATTTAATTGAAAACCAAAGAAATTTGATCATTGACCAATTCGTCACAATATTATTGTCAGTTCAATTTGGGATGCGGGTTTGGGTACTGTCGCCCGAGAAACCATTTATTACATCACCAACACCCCTGCCATAGGTTATCAAAGTGGTTCACTAAGTTTGATGACTTAGCGGGGGTGCCCGTCAGGTGAGTTCAGATCTTGGCGGCGGATTCGCCTGCCCACCAGCTGAGAGTCAGATCGGGAGAGCCCAGTTTAGGGAGTCCCTTTGACTTATGGCTGGTCTCTCTCAATCCATCGTCTTACATCGCAGCGGGAGGGATGGATACGCCCGTCCTTCCTGGATTTAGGTTTTTTTCGTCCTTCCTTCATTTTAGGTTTTTTTTTACATTCGCCCCGAGGAAAACAATTTCCCTAGGGGGCCTATGTCATCTTTGAGAATGCTGTGTGGAAGGTTTTTTAAGGGAAAAGAGGGAGAAGAAGATATGGGAAGGAACAAGGTATGAGGAGTGGGTAGGATTCTGGGGGTCAGTGTGGCCAGGAGTGACGGACGTATGAATCTATTCCTCACACTGCGGTGCAAAGTAAAGGTTCGGGAGAATGCGGCTGGAGAGGTCAAAAGGCCTCCCTCAATCAGTCTCCTCCAATCCAGCCTGCCACGCAGTGGAGGGGCAAACGTATCCGCCACCAAGCCTAGACAAACCTCATCCCATGGACCCGGGCATCCCTGCTAAGTCACCAAACGTAGCGAACCACTTGGGGTGACCAGTGGCAGGGGTGCCGGTTGTCCAATAAATGTTTCATACCCGCCTCCCAAATTGAGGTGCTGAAAATATTACAAGGTTTATAATTAAATTGGTATATTTTTAAGTATAAACGAAGAAAGAAATGTAAGGAGATTGTAACGCAAATATAAATGATAGAAGAAGTCGGGGACGCCCGAGGAAGACATGGTAAATATGTATAATCTTGACATGGCCCTACTCAGATACTTGAGTAGGGCCATGTCAAGAGTCAAAATAATATAAGAGTATGTACGAGACGATGTATGAGGCAAAGAGTGTGTGCCAAGACCGTGTTGTTTGGCGGTCCATCATCTTTGATAAAACGGCGTGATGGTTAGTTATGTTATTAATTTGGAAAGGAAATTGTTAAACATTCTTTATATTTATTAAACAAAACTATTATCTAAAAGTGTTGATTGAAGCAATTTTAATTTCACCCTTCGATACACCAAGATTCTCTTCTTCAACGAATTAAAATATACCAATAAAACAACTAAAACTTTGTTATCCCCCTGTTTCGCGGGCCATTTCCTAAGATACAGTGGGGCGGGATAATTTTGGGTGTTATTTCCGTTAAATACTTTTTAGCAGCATCAAAAGTTTTTTGATAAATGAGTGTAATCATTGTTTCCCGAGCCAGAGATCAGAGGTCGCGTTCAATTTTCCGCTGTCAATAATGCAATCAATATTGACCAAAAGACAGTTTGATCGAGAACTAATTAGTTTGTTCGAGCATTAAGTTTACACAAAACGTATCACCATCAATTTACATTATTGGAGAAAGTTTGTCGTTTTTCTTTCGTTGGTAGAGGAATTGATAGAATTTGCGACAGGGATCTTGGTTATAATATAATGGCGATGAAACTAATGCCCAATATCTTTTGAACTCCGTAATTTTTTTTGTTATGCCTTGATTATATTGAGCGAGTTTACAAGCTACTAGCCGGTAAGTTTAAAAGCAGGCAAATCGGCGAGTGCGATTGTGATGTTTACACATAAAACGTTCCGCTCGCTCAGTATCGAAAACTAATTCTGTCGACATTTTGTAGAAAACTGAGATATTCACAGTTAACTCACCGCTAGTAGCTATTTGCCGGTAACTTAACAGATTGTACAACGAGTAATCCAGATCAAGCAGTAGTTTGACAGTGACAAAAACAGCTGTTCGAGGGCAGCCATCTTGCCATCCGCCGTACACGCTAGCGAATAGCGTGCAAAGTTGACCCCCTTTCAACTCTTTCGTGGTTGTTCACAACCTGTTAGTTAGCTAGTAATACAATTACACTGAGCGAGTTTACTAGCATGTAGTGAATTTACCGGCTAATAGCTTGTAAACTCGCTCAATGTCATCTAGGCTTTAGATAGTTATTTGATATTTTATTGAAAGGGATACTTGAAAATCTGATGAAACTAGTTCGTAGCAAACCACTCTCCAAGTGGTTTGCTACGATTGATGACTTCCCAGAGGTTCCCGGGTACTGTGGCGAGGTTTGTCCCAGTCTTAGTAGCGAATGTGTCTGCCCACCAATGTGGCAGGTCAGATCACAAGAGAGAATTTACCTTTCCGGCAGGACTTTCTCAGAATATCGCCTTGTGTGTGAGAGGGATTCACAAGTCCGTTATTCCTGGACACACTGACCTCCAGATTCTACGCACCCTCTTCCTTATTTCCTTCTCAGAAGTTCCTCTTCTTTCTTTCCTTAAAAACATCCCCAAAGATGACATAAGCCATGGGGGGAAATTTTTTTTTTTTTATATTTCCAATAACATTTATTCATTTGGTCCAAATAAACGTCCCAATCTCAATGACAATTGATTTTTTATTTAATTTTCTTCAGTCAGAAAGGTTAGTTTCATTAAGTATATTGAAAAGCTCACTCATAGTTAGCCACCAAGTCAAAGTAAGGCTTGATTAAATAGCAGCTTTTCCAAAACGCAAATCTGTCAACTATCTAGACAAAGTTAACTACTTCCATTACCAAAGTATTTCATTACCTAAAAGAATTACATTATAATAACGGTAGAAAGAAATTCGTCACAACTTTAAGCGTGGGATTTCAGATGACTTTATATTAATCTAATTTTGTGTTCCTTTAATTCTGCCTCTATATTGAAAAGCATTGCAATAATTGAACATTTTAAATTTAATTCAAATGGCAGGCGAGTGTTCGTTGGATAACGAATTCGGAATAATGTATTTACTAACGCAGGGAAGATAATTTTAATTACGGTACAAAGGTCTAATGTGAGAACGGGGGTGTCCACAGTGCGAAGGTATTATTAACACGTGAAAACACTTTACTGAGGGAATAGTATCCGAAGGGGTTAATTAAAAGTGTGCAGGGGTTGAGAATTGGGGTGGGCGATCCCGAAATACATTCCTTGAATCTTAAAGAGGTGAGGTTTGTTTAGTGGAAAATGTCGTTTTACATTACAATGAAAGTGTTATTTTGTACACGTATCTATAGTTAAAACATCTGTGTTATTTTTATGAGGGTGATTCAAAACAATATTATATGGTAGATTATGTGATAATAATTATACAGATATACTTACGATTTACGACAGACTGCTATTTATAATATTCCCAAGTCTACAATAACATATATTTAAAAAAATCATCTATTTGACGTGTATTAAATTGTATTAAATAAGATGGACTGTTATCAATTTAATTTTTTTTTAAAGTGTTACAACTATGGTATATTTTGGTGAACAGTAGAAATTGTGAAGAAATCGAACCTACCTCAATTTTTACACCGCAAGTTTTTGGTGAGAATCGATATTTTGGCGCTGAGGGATCACTGGGTTGATCACTGCACTAAACATACTGACCGGTACAATTGTTATATGGAGATACGTATTCGTTTTTGTTCGTTCGACACCGGCCGGCGTCGGTGACAGCCATCTTACACTAGTCTGTAGCATTTTCTAAGTCGTAATGACGTTGTAGCCAGTTCGAATCGTTGTAGCCATTTCAAACCAGTCGAGCGACAGACCAAATAAATACTTTTTCCTCGGATTGCTCGTGATTTTTTGGAGCTCATTTTGAACATTTTTCTAAAAATAACATTAAAAAAACATATTTCCGAATTTTAACATGGAGTCACACAAACCAAATGAAGTGCTTTATATGTAGCCAATGAATTCATCTACTCGTATATTTAAATAATCATCCTATATTTTTAAGATTTATAAAAATATTATTAAAAAATCGTAAACATTTTAAACGGAAATATTGTCAGGATTTTCTACCTATAAACTCGCGTAGGACGTTGAATTTTGCGTCCACATTAAACAAATTCAATGAATTTCTTTTAAATGGTCTAATAATTTATGATCACATATATAAATATACGTCAGAAACTGAATTTTAATACGTTTTTCAAATGTTTTAATTTTTCGTTTATATAAACTTTCGACACAAATATAGGTCCAGAAATATCAATATTTCATTACATTAAAATGGAATTTTTAACGCACTTATCAAAAACAACTGTAACACGTCAGACAGATGCATTCATTATCCTTAATCCACAATACCAATTAACTCGATTTTTGCTTTTTTTATTGAATATAATCCATTTTCCAACACAGTTTAATCGGAAAATTAACTTCGCAGTAACGTAACCACGAAAAATTTTGTATTGCGAGTATTCACTGTATTTTTTATGTTTTAATAACACATTGAAATATGTTGAATGTGAAGGAGCGCGAAGTGATCACGTCGGGGTCACCAGTTGAGGGAGCGGGCCGGATCGGTAGAGAGAAATGAAAGGCGTCAAGTCGAAGTATGAGTCAGTCGTTTATTGGGCTACGTAGCAGATGGTCGGTGGTCGGTAACATGATGTAATGCGGAGTGCCGTAGATGATGCTGCAGCTCGGTGAGCTGAGCCACCAGCAGGTAGTCCTGGCGAGGCGGAGCGTGTTTCCATGGCAGCGAAGCACGGTGAGGCTTCGGGGTGCCATGAAGTGGTGAGCTGATCCCTTGGCTGAAGGTGCGTCAAACCTTATAAGTCGCGGGATGTAGCTGATCTCAGGAGCTGAAGACACGATGGGCCTTGTAGCTGAGACGTGGTGGTGGACCTCGAGGAAGCTGCCCTGGATGCGTAGCGATGCCATGCAGGAGCACTTATGCGGAGATCTGTTACATGCTGAGATGTTGGCCGACTGTTAGTGTGAGACTGAACTGCAGCGGGCGAGCGATCGGCTGCTTATATAGCCGCGGTAGAGTAACTACCTCGCGGTAGGTAATACGAGCCACCTCGGCAGTTGACGAGAATATTCGGCGCCGTACAGATATTGTACGGTGCTGTCTCGAGACCTTTCTAGGCGGGGCGATATTATTATCGTCGGGCTGGCACGGGAGGCGAGAAAGTACATCGCGGCCAGTATAGGTACGAAGGTACCTAGGCAAGTAGGTTTGCCGATGCGCGCGGATATTAGGAGATGTTTCTCGATTCCTCTTTTGGTGGCGAAGTTCATAATGATGTGTCGCCACACACCCCCTTCCCAGTGTACGGAGTACAGGGTTGAAAGATGATGCCAGGAGTCGCAGGAAAGCCGGGTTGATGCTGCTGGTCGGTGCGTCCGTGCTGATGCGTCTCTACCGATTCCCTCGTTTTTGCGGTGTTACCGGTGCGTCGTGGTAACACTCTTGTCAGGATGTTGCGTGCTGCATGTTCACATCAGAAGGTTACGTGTTCACATCACGTCGGGGTCACCAGTTGAGGGAGCGAGAGACCGAAATGAAAGGCGTCATGTCGAAGTGGTGAGTCAGTCGTTTATTGGGCTACGTAGCAGATGGTCGGTGGTCGGTAACATGATGTAATGCGGAGTGCCGTAGATGATGCTGCAGGCGCACGGAGGTGGAGATGGTGTGGTGAAGGTCAGCGCGTTGCTCGACACCATGGCGGTGGAGATGACCTATCTTCCAGGCCGTTGCTCGACGCTTTGAATCGCGGAGATGAACGGTGTGTGGCTCGGTGAGCTGAGCCACCAGCAGGTAGTCCTGGCGAGGCGGAGCGTGTTTCCATGGCAGCGAAGCACGGTGAGGCTTCGGGGTGCCATGAAGTGGTGAGCTGATCCCTTGGCTGAAGGTGCGTCAAACCTTATAAGTCGCGGGATGTAGCTGATCTCAGGAGCTGAAGACACGATGGGCCTTGTAGCTGAGACGTGGTGATGGACCTCGAGGAAGCTGCCCTGGAGCGTAGCGATGCCATGCAGGAGCACTTGTTACATGTTGAGATATTGACCGACTGTTGATGTGAGACTGACTGAAGCGGGCGAGCGATCGGCTGCTTATATAGCCGCGGTAGAGTAACTACCTCGCGGTAGGTAATACGAGCCACCTCGGCAGTTGACGAGAATATTCGGCGCCGTACAGATATTGTACGGTGCTGTCTCGAGACCTTTCTAGGCGGGGCGATATTATTATCGTCGGGCTGGCACGGGAGGCGAGAAAGTACATCGCGGCCAGTATAGGTACGAAGGTACCTAGGCAAGTAGGTTTGCCGATGCGCGCGGATATTAGGAGATGTTTCTCGATTCCTCTTTTGGTGGCGAAGTTCATAATGATGTGTCGCCACAAATGTATGATTAATTTAATAATTATTACACTGGTATAAAAAAAGGTTAGAAAAATCCACTAAAACAAGATGAAAAACGGCATTTTACACGCAAGCATTTTTACGGCGACGGCATCAGATACTTTTGTATAAATTATAGAGGAAAAACTAGAGGACAATAATAACTATTGAGTATAGGTGGAAGTAGGCTCTTCTAGATTTCTTAAAACGCCAAGTTTATATCGCCGGAATATACAAAATATTTCAAATTTTTTACTAAAGAATCCAGGGAATATTTGCCAAAATTGGCGTCGAAGCAATTCGGGGTATTTTAAATAGTGCCATACTGTATATTTTGGCAAAAAGTGGTCAAATCAATAACAAAATCATTAATGAAAATATTAAAACAACACGTTTTTTCGTTGATGATCAGAATCCGATAAACAAATGTATTTGTTTTAATTATTTTAATATCATTTTCCTAATACTTAATTATTTTTATGTTGTATAGTATTAAAAACTATTCGTTTATATCTGCTCAGCAACCGACGATTTCCGATACAGGCTTATTATTTATATGGGTAGATTCTGGCCAGGACTAATCCGAGACATTGGAGGAACGTGCTCCGGCCGAACCGGACCAACCGGCTTATCCAGGTCACTGTTACATGGAGGAGCGGATTAAGTGGCACCGTTCCCCCGGCACTGGCACTGGCACTGGCCACCACATCTCTAATCAAGGGAGATCATTATTTATCTAAAACTTAATATGATATTATGGACTTAAATCTATTCGATGCTCCATGTTGGAGGACGGAAGATTGAACAAGAAAGTATTTAGTGATATTTTCACAAACTCGTGAATAGTACTTAATTTTCTCGAGTAATAAATCTTTTAACCGGTTACCTTGTGATGTCGTTACCTATAGATTTTACCAAAAATACCTCTCAGAGCTCTAAATTGCAATACTGACTCTGAGTTTGTTTTTTAATCATTTATTAAAAAATGTTCATACTTCTATTTTTTATAGTTTTTTTTAAGTGAAACTTCTTTAGCCCCGCTGTGATCTGGGATTCATGTGAAACGGAAATGACTCATTACAGAACCTGCGAAGCATCAAACTGCGCTCATTGGCCGCTTTGATTATGATGTCACTTTTCAAGGCTCCTATTAATTGAGATATGAAACGGAAATGATGCTAGGTCTGCGCTCATTGGCTGCATTGGTTGTGACCTCACTTTTCAAGTTTTGGTTGAGATAGTTTTGGTTAAGTTTCGCTTCTACCGCGTGCAAACTGCACTCGATTTTTTATTTTATCGTTTTTTTCCATATTGGAATTATGGTTATGATCAGTTTTACCAATGTACTGTTGTTTATGCAATGCTAGGGTCACATGGTATCGGTTACGACGTGTACCGAACAAAGCCGATCAGAGAGGGGCAAATTATTCCTTTGGCGAAAGCTCGCCAGACAAAATCTAGCTAGGGAGTTATAAGGACCTGTGTCCTCCTACTATATTTGTATTGTACGTGATAACAATAATCAGTCACTGTAATTTCTAAGAACCAAAGTCTTTTAATCAAATAACGTGGTACTGAGATACGGTCCAGTACTACTAATAAGACAAATATCTCTGTAAAGAATTACAGAGAGAGAGACATTATATTAAAAATACTTCACACAGGTTTTAAGTTGTAAGGCATCGCAGAATAATAATGTTGAACTTTTAGAAATACGAAAAAATGTTAATATCAAATGAAGAATTAATAATTTTTAAGCAAAAAATACAGAGTGTGTAATTCACACACGGTAGAAGTGAAACTAGAAAGTCACTAGATGTCGCTTTCTTTTCTTTTGCTTGTTTTTTTAAGTGGTTTGAAGATTGGATTTCATAAAATAAAAATGGTTTTTTTTGGATTTCGTTGGATTTCATTGGATTCGAACCTCCGTTCGCTTGATGTCTGTCTGTCTGGCCGCTGAGACTTGTCAAGCTCTACCCCATGGAAGGCACGCGCCGAGGTGCGAATTTACAGCATTATATTAGAACCGAGTGCTTATGTAGAACTGAGTTGTGACGCGTTTCCGTTTCATCCGAATTTCAGGTCACTAACGGCGCTAAACAAGTTTTACTTAAAAAATGTATAAACTTTATTTTAAACATTTTCTCCTTTAACAGGCTTTTCCCTGCTAATGATATTGTAATTCTTAATTATAATAAACTTTCCACCCTTATCCCCCCCCCCCCCTCCCTCTACAACCTCTTTCCAAAGGTGATCTATATTTAATTGTTAACTTTAGTATTCATTTCATTTACTCTTAAAGAAGTAAAAATTGTTCCCAAAACATATATTTTGTGTTCATAAGGTGATGTAAAATAAGTTATTTTTAATGTTAATCATTGAAAAGGAAATAATATCAATAAATCTAAACAAAACCATTGGGGCCTAATTTATTTACATAATTTTTATCCATATATTAGATATATCTCACATTTCAAACTTAGAATTAACCATTTTATCTTACAAAAAGTTCATAGACTTGAATGACTTCAATATTATATTTGTTCTGTCCCCTTGTTGATTATCCTCAAAATTATAACCCTCTATCTTATCTCTAACAACACAAAGCACTCCTTTTAGAGTAAATGGCCTTATTAAAAAAATTACCTTCAACTAATTAATACCATAATTTTGTTAAATAAACATAATGTTAAACATATTTTAATAGGTGCTTCAACCAAATTACACACTTATTTTTAAAGAGGCGATACCGTGATAGAAAGTTTTAACTTATTTTGTATAAATATTATTACTAACTGCAATTTAAATTGTACGTATTTAATAATATCTTGTTACATAACAAATTACCTCCACCAACTCACCAGTAAACTAAACAAAATTATATGCAAAGCAGCTGATCATTGGATCGTGAAAAATGACACATTAATATTGGAATGGTAATAGCCCATTCACATGATTCATTTATCGTTCATTTCGTGATTTCATTCCGCCTCTTTCCCTCGAAATGAACCGTGTGAACACGAAAGTGAATAGAGACAGTGCCGAATGAAGCATTCCAACAATGTTGGAATGCTTCATTCGGCACTGTCTCTAGGAAGCATTCCAACAATGTCTCTAGGAATCATTCCAACAATGTTGGAATGCTTCCTTCGGCACTGTTCACTCGCAACCGGAATTTAACATCACGTGACGCGAATGATGTGTGTGAACACTCAAGTGAACAGTCTTTCACTCGCAAATTAGTCGGCCGAAATGTTCTGGCGTGAGGACGTGTAGCCGGAGCGGCTTAAACGTCGAAATGCTCCGTTTAGTTTTCGCTTTTCGAAATAACTCCTACACGTCTCATAGAAATCGTTGTTTCTCCCTTACTATCATAGTGAAAAATATCATCTAAACAGTGTTGGAAAGAGAATAATAATAAAGAATAATGCGCTATATATTCAATATAACAATTAACCACAAACGAATACGAATGTACACTTCTATGGAACCAAAGTTTCTGATCGAATTTGAAAAAAAAAATTATGAAACATTGTGAATTTTTTATGAATTATTTTTATATGAAACGACAAAAAAGTGAAGTGATAGAAAAGTTTATAATTTATTTGTCTAACAAAATAAGTGTGTGTTTTTATATTTTTTTGTTACCAGTAATTTTAGTTAGAATAAAAGCAAGGAGAGCCATTTTTTAAACTTTTAAAAGTTTACATTAAAAATTATTCTATTTAAAAAATGACGTGGTTATTTCTAATAATAAATTTTGGAAGCATATTTCATCACCTTCCCAAAACAGTTTTTAGATTTTGGATACGTTGATAAATATTCCATTTATATGGATTTTATTGCAAGCCGAGGCCTATTTTGGAATAAAAAAATTTTCATGGTGCAAAAATACTCGTAGATATCAATTTTAAGATTATTATTTAACCATATGTTCATTTTATGGTGCTGAAATTTATTTACTGTTTACAAGAATCGCCAATTTCTCGTGATTTAGTTCGACTTTATCGGAAATGTCAATTGAAATCGTAAATATTCCCGAACTTAGCAGTCAGCGCCGGACGAATAGGCCACTTGCACCACATTTTAAAAAAAAAAATTCCGGTTTAGGCAAATATTCTAAGACATTCTGTATTTTTTTTTTAATCGTATTTTTGAAACCCTGGGGATTTTTTGAAAATTTCTATCCGAAAAATCAGACCATTTTTTATAAACCGGAAAGACGGGACATAATTTTATAGGTGTGAAAAACGATAATTACATAGCCGAAAATCATTTTAAAAAAAGAACGTTTTCCACACGAATGGCACAGGAGAATAACGAGGCATACCAAAAATATTACATCTGATAAACATTTTTTTCCTTAATCCATCTTATTGATCATAAATCATTATAATGTACAACGTCTATATTACTTCAATGTAATATACTTGTACTTGTAAATTATAATAATAATAAGAATATTATAAAATTTTATTTTGTTAAAATCAGCACCATAATCATTATATCTCTAAATACGTACCGCCATCATCTTCACGTTCCGAGAACCCCGTACATCATTAAATGTACGGGGTTCTCTTCAGAAAATCTTTCAAAAAATCATACCTAATGATAAGTTCGCAGAGAACAAACAATAAATCTAGTGAACGAATTAAAAAATTCGCCTGAAATCAAAGTGATGCCATATAAAAAAATAAATCAGTGTGGAATTTTACAAAATTAATAGGAACATTTTCGGAGACGGGACATTTTCATGTAGTGACGTCACGAGCCCAAATAATGGATTTATTTATTTAAAAATAAATAAAAAAACTGTTCATTTCTAAACAATTTTACTAACATTTTCTTAATCTTAGTAAAAAGATCTATCCACATGATTTTTTCCAAGTCGTTATGAAATCCATGCAAGTGGCCTATTCCAATGCGCGCCGCGACAACGCTCGACGACTTCGTAGCGAGAATGTCGAGTGAACTCTTCCTTCGAAGGAACCGTGTGAACACGCGGTGAAACGAGAATGGAACATTTCATCGAGTAAACCTTCATCCGAGTGAATCATGTGACTTCAGCATTACCGCCGTGTTTCACAAGTGTTTCGCTACCTTTGATGACTTAACAGGGGTGTCCGGGTTTATGGAATGATGTATGTGTATGTGGTATCAGTGTCTGATGCGTCTGTCCACCCAATGCATGGTAGACAGGATCGGGTTGTCCAGTTGGGGGAAACCTTTCAGCCGAATTTTCTCAACCCATCGCTTTGCACTGAAGTAGGAGGGATGAATTCTCAAGTCCGTCACCCCAGGACAGATTGACCCCAGAAACCTACCCATCCATCATACTTATCTCTTTCCCAGAACCATCTCCTTCTCAGAACAATTTCCTTCCCAGAACTATGACTACCACAACGCGTACATTATTCTATAGTCGAAAAAAGACAATATACTATAACGTATTAAAGGTTGTAATTTAAAAAAAATTTCTTCTTTCTTTCCTTAAAAAGACCCTTCACAAAGATAACATACGCCCTGATTTGTATTATTTTCTTCATGGCCTCCAATACGGAGCTAAAAATAGAAATAACAACAATTTGCCTGTCATTTTGATGTTTTCAGTAGTGACCGACCGAAGTTTCGGTTTCGGTTTCGGCAAGTTTCGGTTTAAAAATCTAGTTTCGGCATTAGTTTCGGTTTCGGCAGAAAATCTGCCAAAACCGATACCGAAACCAAAACCGAAAATTTTTCAGACATGTTAAAAATCGATTATTTAATGTTATATGGCTTATTTTTACACTTATTCAGATGGTTAACACGTGTTAAATTAAATAAATAAATAAAAAAACATTAATTGAAGTATGTGAAAAAAGAAAATTTATTTTATATTACTTCTATAAAACAAACAAAATTTACAAAACATGTTAACTACTTCTTTGAACTTCTCGTTCGGCTGACTTCGGGTGAGTTCGTGGCTCGTATGTCATCCGTCATCATCAGCAAAATACCTAATTAATGAGGTCCTTCCTTTAAGTGTTCATTATTGACAAATGTATGTTCCAAGAAGTAGTTAATATGTTTTGTTAATTTTGATTTGTTTTATAACAGTAATATCAAAAAAAATTCTTCTTTTACATACCTACTTCAATTATGGTTTTTTTATTTCATTTAACACGCAATAAAAATAATTTTGTGATTGTAAACACAATAAAAATTAAAATACTCCATTAATGAGGTCCTTCCTTTATGATGTAAGTGTTGATTATTGACAATTTTTTGTTCCAAGAAGTAGTTAACATATTACATTACATATTACAGTACATTTTATAAATTTTGTTTGTTTTATAGAAGTAATAAAAAATATATTATTTTTTCACGAACTTCAATTATTGTTTTTTATTTATTTATTTATTTGACTGTCTGAATAAGTGTGCTAAATAAGCCAAATAACAGTAAACAATCGATTTTTAAAATGTCCAAAAGAGTTTCGGTTTCGGTTTCGCTTTCGGCCGACACTGAGACAGACACCTAAGATTCGGTTTCGGTGGACAGTCCTGTTTCGGTCGGACACTAGTTTTAAGTTAGAAGAAGAAATATTGTACGTATTGTAACTTAAACTCGTTTAAAAAGTTTTTACGATATACAATTTCATTAATATTAGAGCCCTTTTTTAAACACTTAGAGCCTCATTTGTAAAAATATTTCAAATCAAATCAAATCAAATCAAAAAATATTTATTGTAAAATAAAAATTACAAAAGGTGTAGCTTATGGGTAGACCCCATTTCTTCCAGCTAACCACATTTATTTAATTACAATGTTTATATAATATTATTTGTTTTATTATAATTACAATATTTATACAGATAAAATAACAATATACCAAAGAAAAAATAAATAAAAAATACAAATATATATACCAGTAAAAATAGGCGTTTCATTTACGTGAGGTATTCACTCAACGTGTAGTGACATTTATTAACAAGGAAAGTGTTTAGTGACGATTTGAATTTGTGTGTATCTTGTATTTGTTTAATGTTATGTGGAAGGTTGTTATATACTTTAATGGCCATGTAGTATTATCCTTTTTGGAATATTGTTTTGTTTGCTTTTGGCATTAATAGGTTTTCTGTGAGCCTTGTAGCGTATTTATGTGTTGAGTTTTTTAGTGGGAACTTGTCTGTAGATGATCGCACTAACATGCATAACTCCATTATATATATGTCTGTGACTGTCAGAATTTTCAGATTTTTAAACATAGGTCTACATGAATCTAAACGACCAGAGTTTGTAATTTTTCTTATGCATCTCTTTTGTATGATGAAGACATCTTTGGCGTTTACCGAGTTTCCCCAAAAAATAATACCGTATTTTATTATTGAATATACATAACCATAGTATGCGGCTATTACTGATTCGGTGTTCAATATTTTTCTCAAGGTACCCAGAACATAAGAAAAACTACTGATTTTTGCTACAATTTTTGAGACATGTTCTTTCCAGTTTATGTTTATGTTTAATTCTATTCCCAGTAGTGAACAGGTTTGGGAAGGTTCGATAATATTATTATTAATGTTTACATTTATATTTATAGGTGTAGCTTGCACTGGACAAAATTTTAAAATTTGGGTTTTGTTTGTGTTGAGTGATAGATGTTGCGATAACAGCCAGTTTGCTATTAATTGGCAAGTCTCGTTAACTTGTTTGTTAAATTCGTCAACGTCTCCACTACATTCAAACAACAAAGCGGTGTCATCAGCGAACATTGAACATTCTGTGCCAGCAATTATTGGGAGTGCGTTTATATAGATAAGGAAGAGGAGAGGCCCAAGAATGTTTCCTTGTGGCACACCCTTGTTTATTTTTCTCCATTTGGATTCTACCATGTACTGGACCATTTTTTCATCGATATTTGAAATTTGAACTTTCTGCTGACGATTTTTTAAGTACGATTCAAACCATTTTAATGCTAATCCTCTAATACCTACATGTTCAAGTTTAATTAGAAGAAGCTCATGATCAACATTGTCGAATGCTTTTGAGAGGTCGAGAAAGATACCTACGGTTTTTTTACTAACATTAATATTTTCTAGAATTTTGTTCAAAAAAATTGAATACTGCCTGTGTTGTTGAACGGCCTTTACGGAATCCAAATTGTTATGGACATATTATCTCAAAGTTTTCGAGAAAGTTATAAATGCGATTGTACATGGCTCTTTCAAATAATTTGAAAAGTTTGGTAATAAGGATATCGGTCTGTAGTTTGACATTTCCTGTTTAGGACCCTTCTTATACAAAGGTACAATAATAGATTGTTTTAATTGTTCTGGGAAGGTTCCTGATTCGAAAGATTTGTTAATTAATATTTCCAACGGGTAACTTAACGCTTCTGCACATGCTTTTATAATTTTTATAGGGATTTTGTCAGTGCCGACACTGCTTTTATTTTTCAGTTTTGCGATGATTTTAATAATTTCCTCCCTGTTTACAGGCGTTATGAAGAATGATCGCGACTGTTTGTTTTCGACTGTTTTGGCAGATTGTGGGCGTAGAGATGTATTTTTTGGTGGTGGCGGTGGTGCAAAGAAAATGTTAAATTCATTTGCAATGCTTTTTGGTTCTGATACCGGGTTATCATTTATTTTAAGACAGATTTTTGGTTTACTTTTAGAATTAGAATTATTTGAGTTCTTTTTTATTATGTTCCACGATGTTTTGGTTTTATTTTGCGCGTTTTGAATTCGTTTACTATTATAATTCCGTTTAGCTACCTGTTTTACTTTACTAAGAATTTTTTTGTAATGTTTGTAATTGTTTATGATTGTGAGGTCATTTGTGTTTTTTTGTTTCATGTACAGATGTCTTTTTTGTCTAATAGATATCTTAATACCAGTCGTTACCCAATTTATTTTGCGTTTTTGGGGAAATTTATACAGTTTAACCCATTACCTCCATGACGATGTCTATAGGCATCAAAAAAAATTGATGAAAAGTATGATTTTTTTTCACTATGAATAAAGCCAAATCCCACCAAGTTGTTATGCAGCATTTACAGATTGGTATGTTAGCTTTCAATAATTAACATAATTTGATAAATTTTATTAATTATCCTATTTTTAATTATTTTTTTACTAAAGTCCAGAAAATAGACCCATTTTGAAAAAAAGAAAAAAAAATTAAATCGGAAAAAAATAAAACATGTGTGAATCACATATTGTTAACAAAAGATTAAATGGTCGGAAACACTATTTCAACATAGTATTATATGCATAAGATGACAGCTAGATGTCACTGAAATCAGGTGATGCCTGCGCGCAACCTTTGGAGGTTAGCTGTGACAGTGTTTACATACGTTTTTGGTTAGCTTGCCTTCAAATAATACGGTTTTGTAGTGTTTTTATGAGTGATTTTTATTGAAATCAATAGTTTGTCTGCGGTTTTCGTATATTTTTTATCATGTCAAAATACCTACTTCTCCTATACCTACCTAAATCGTCGTTATAAAAAGATATCGTTGAATCACGATGAAATGATGGCAGAATTGGAGCGCTCTTTTAGCGTAAGTGAAAGTGATGACAATAATGTTGTTAATAACGCGCTATTGTTGTGATTCCTCCAGAGAACGTTGATAAACAGATGAAGGAAGAGCATATTGACGATAATTTGATGACATATAACGAAGATACGGAGGTGGATAACTTTCGAGATATTGCCGGCATATTTGTAATCGAGTGCAATATCGAAATTGAGAAAATCGATGAGTCATGCCTTGACGAGCATGAACCAGATGAATTTGCTAATGACCTTCACTGGAGTCAGCCTTCGACATCGTCCTGTGTGAGTCGTAATACCTTGCGAATATCTATTTCAAATGCACCACCAGCCAAAAAATCAAAACTACAGTACTAAAAGAAGTCTCACTATAAACTAAAGAGGTCTAAGGCTACCTGTTCTAAGCAATGCCGTATTCCGGAGCATCTGATACATATGACCCCGAATTAGATCAGGGATTATCCGTCCTACTTCTACAATAGAATATATAGAGTTCCCCACACGCCATGAGCTACTTATGGACAATTTCTTCACATCTCACCATTTGATGTGTATCCTGAAGGATAAGAGAATGCTCGCTACTGGCACACGTAGCTTCTTAACCTTGAAGCTTCAGGCAAGTTGAAGACAGGAAAGCAATTGCCTAAAGGTATCATTTTCTTTTATATTTCCCTTGCGCGTAGCGTTTAGTTACCTAGCCAAAGTGTAACTCTCATCGCTCTTATAATTATAGGTAAATTTGATGCAGTGGTAGACGTAGAAAACCAAATCCTCGTATGCCGTTGGTAAGACAGCCGTGTAGTAACAGTGGCCACGAACTATGATCGAATGGAGCCAGTACGACAAGTGCAGCGTTGGCAGATATCGAAGAAAGACAAAAAAGGCAACAATTTGGAGAAAGCATGCAAAAAAATCGATTGCCCAGCACCTATACAAAATTACAATTTGAGAATGGGTGGACCTCCATGATAATGGTACAAAATTATCGGGTCAACGTTCGGTCAAAGAAGTGGTACTGGCCTTTATTTGTATCTTACCTCAGCAGCGCTCTTGTCTCTTGTAAATGGATGGAAGTTGCAATGTTTCTTGAGGAAGTACGAGCATGATATGGGAAACCAGAAGATGACTAGGCAACAGAGGAACCTTTCCCAGAAGGCATTCCATGTGGAATTTACCCGTACTCTTTTATTGTCTTTTCCAAATCAGGTCAATACCGAATTCGGAGAACCTCCTGTGAAGGAAGGCCATGACGCAGAAGATGGGAATTGTGTGCCTCGAATACAAGAAAATTCATTTGCAATATCGTGGCAAATCTCATATTCGTTATGCTCTGTGTAAAAAGAATCCAGGCTATCAGGCCGGGCCTGCAACCGAGCCCTTCATTTTGACTACTTCGAACAGTATCACTTAAAGAATAATTTGCTTAGATTTGGTTAGTTTCCTCATTCTTGAATGTTTTTTTTTAATAATGAATTTTTTATTATTTTGCGCATTTTCCATAAAATTTTTTTTTTCATTGAATTATAAGCAAAGGCAATCATTTATTTTATATTATTAATATAAATCACACAGTAGACTGCACTTAACCCATAGTTGACATAAATTTTGCTTAGAGGGGTTACCTCCAAGAGTTGCGTTTAGGCATCAATTTTCTAGACGCTCTGGTGAGGGGGTGGGCGGGCAGAAAATTCTAAAACTGATTTTGGGCTCTTCTTTAGGTCTATACTATCGGGTAATAATGATGATTCAAGTTTATAAAAATAAAAAAAATTTCATGGAGGTAATGGGTTAAAGGGGAAACAAAACTTCATACCATTATTTATTTCATTAATGAAGTATTCGTAGCTGTCATTAATGGATTCAATGGATTTTAGTGGTTCCCAACATATACATGATAAGTAATTGTTAAAAATGTTAGTGTTTTCTGTGTTAAATAATTGTTTTTTTGTATACCACGTTTGGTTTATATTAAATTCTGTTTTTACGTGCATTAACTGTGCCATGTGATCTGATACAGCTAATTCTGTGACTTCCCATGTGTAAGAGCTTTTTGGTATATTTGTACCTATATGATCAATTATACTTTTTTTATTTCCTTGTATACGAGTAGGTTTATCAATAATCAAGCGTATGTTGTGAGATTTTAATGTGTTTTTGAGTGAATCTGCGTTTTTGTTCTTGTAGCTTGTATCAATATTTAAGTCACCGCAGAGTATTATTTGTTTTTTGTTGTTTTTGCAAATTTTGTTTAGTAAAAGTTCAAGTTGTTCAAAAAAAATATTAATATCAGAGTCATTATAGTAAATTGTACAAATTATCATTTTAAGTTTTGGAATTTCAATACCAACACATTCAAATACAAATTCTTTTGTTATTTGTTTAACAAATTCTAGTTCTTTAAATATAATGTTTTCGTTTAAGTAAATGGAAACACCTCCATGAATATGACTCTCTCGACAAAAAATTGAACCTAATTTATAACCATTAAAATTAATAGATGTCGTTTCATCCTTTTGTAACCAGTGTTCGCTAACACAAAGTACATCGATATTTTTTTCATATAGAATATTTTCTAATTCTAAGATTTTATTTCGAATGCATTGCACGTTTTGATGCATTATTATGAAGGTGGATTTGATGTCGTCAGGTTTAGGAGTACGTGTATTATTCATAAAAAAATAGTTTGTTTTTTCGGATAAGGTGAGTTCCTGTCATCTCGGGTTTGTGTAGGAATGGATGAATGAATATATTTTGGGTTTTTTTCTGATGGATGTGGGTGCTCAAAATTGTAGACTGATATTTTATTGATCTCATTTTTTATATGCGCCCTTGTTAAGCTCATCATTTTGATAATTGTATTGCTATTCATTTTTTCATAAAAAATGGGCCCACTAAATTTACAATAATTTTTTAATTCGAAGATGTGAGATATAATCTCAGAATTCAGTTTATAGATTTTTTTATTTTTTTTTTATTTGAAATATACATACATATAACAGATTTACATAAGGAAAATACATGGTTCTTAAAAATAATTACAAATAAAATAATTTCTTGTTAATGAATCTACCCAATTTAAAAGAGAAAAAATTTCTCGTGTTTAAATTGGGGAGTCGTGTCATTACAGAAAAAAGATAAAAAATAAGATATACTTATATATATATATATATATATATATATATATATATATTTTTTTAAATTAAGAAACAAATAAAACTTATGAATAAAAAACAAATATTAAATAAAGAAATATACTAACGTAGCAGTTGCTAAATTAGATATACATGTAGTATAGATATTTTAAAAGTAGAATTACAATACAATAGAAGTAGTAAAAATAAAAATAATATTATTGCATTTCTCTTAATAGGTAGGTGTTGAGATGGTAAGTACATATAGTTGATTCTGACAATGGGATTAACTGATAATATTGCAGGAGTAGGTACATAATGTTATTTTACGACAATAATCGCTTACATTTCAGTTCAAAAGTTGATGAAATATTTTAAGAGGATATGTGCAATCAATAAGACTACATTAATTTATAATTTATTTTTTGTTAATTAATGATGGAGTTAAGTGATTAATTTTGAAATAAAGTACATAAAATTATAATTAAGACTTGATCAATTTTTACTAATTAGTACATTGTAATCAAAAAATATACGTAGAAATTCTTTCTTTGAAATTAAAACTTATAATTAGTGTTTGGTTGATCAAGCAGTTGTTTTATTAGTGATTTAAAGACTTTATAATTTTCTTCGGATTTGATTTTATATGGTAGGGCATTAAAAAATTTTATGCCTTGATAAGTATAATGTTGTTGAAAAGCACTCGTATTAAATTTAGGGATTTCTAGATTACCACGTGATCTTGAACGGTTACTTATTTTTGTGATTGTTGTTGTAGAATTAAAATGATCTTTGTGTGTTTGTAACAGTGTGTTCTTTTTGAAAATTTTATTTAAACTGAGTACCCTAAAAGAATTAAATAGTTGTATTGTTGGAAATAAAGATGGTTTTCGTGTGATAACTTTTAGAATCAACCTCTGTACCCTTTCTACAGGTTGGAGGTTAGTTTTGAAAGTTCCCCCCCACCCGATTATACCATATTCTAGAATAGATTGGGCAAGAGAGAAATAAACAGTTTTAATCATACTAGATGATAGAATGTTTCTCAATCTAATGAATATGTAAATAAGTTTTCTTACTCTGGTTACCATATTTTCGACTTGTTCGTTCCATTTTAAGTGTTTGTCTACAATGACACCCAGATACTTAATACTATTTTTGCATGTTATTTGTAGGCAATTGTCATCGTTGCATTCCTTTTTATTTTCACACTGTGATGAATGGATTTTAATAGTTATATTGTTCTCGACATTTTTTTCTTTCAAAGAGAATGGAATAAAATAAGTTTTCTCTGTATTTAGTGAGAGACAATTTAGGTCAAACCATGTTTTGAGTATGTTTATATTTGTATTTGCTTTAATCATCGTTTCCTCCCATGATTTCCCTTTAGTGATAATTACTGTGTCGTCTGCATAAGATATGATATCTCCAACTCTGGGAAGAGTGAACATTTGATTAACATATATAATAAAAAGGATTGGACCGATGACAGTTCCTTGCGGTATACCAAATGATGAGGTTTTGGGTTCACTTAGGGTATCATTTATTTTGACGTATTGAAATCTCTCTTTTAGATAACTTTGGAACCATGACAGTACTGTTCCGTCCAATCCAATTTGCATGAGTTTCTCATTGAGTTTGGAGTGTGATATGCTATCAAATGCCTTGCGTAGGTCGATGAATATACCAAGACACTTTTCTCCATTATCTAAATTTTGTATTATTGTTGAAGTTAATTTAGCAATTGCATCTTGAGTGCTGAGATTGTCTCTAAATCCAAACTGGTTTGGGCTCATTATCTTCTTTGATTTTATGTAGTTGTTAAGTTGTTTTTTAACAATTTTTTCATAGATTTTTGCTATGTTTGATGTGAGTGCTATGGGACGATAGTTGGAAATATTTTTTTCGTCTCCAGATTTAAAAACAGGAATGACAATAGTTTTCTTATAGTTGTTCGGGAATATACCTTTCTTCAAACTAACATTTATTATATGTGCAATTGGCTTGCTGATTATCTCACGTACGGCTTTCAATGTTTGTACAGTTATGTTGTCATAGCCAGGGCTTGCTGATCCCCTTAAACTTAATACGGCGTTTTCAACTTCTTTTTGAGTTACTGAAGCAAATGTGTGAAAACCTTCTTCAAAATTTGAGTTCTGCTCTGGTTGGGGAGTCTGTCTATTGTTTGGTGTAATATTACAAGCAAGATTAGAGCCTACATTTGCAAAATAATCGTTAATAATATTACCACAAAGTTTTGGATTTTTTTCGGTGTTGATGTTGATTCCTTGATGAGTAATTTCATTTGATAATTTTTGTTTTGTGCTTTTGTTCGTTATTGTATTGATGATTTTCCAGAACTCTTTGCTGTCTTGACCAGCATTTTTTATTTTATCACGAAAATATTTTTCTTTTGTCAGTCTAATTAAAAGCGCAAGTTTGTTTCGGTATTTCTTGTAGAAAGTGGCGATTTTTTCATCATTTGGGAATTTTTTACACTGGTGGTAGTATTTTTCTTTATTTCTGAATGAAATCACTAGTCCATGAGTTATCCATGGCTTTATTAATCTGTGCTTAGATTTTGGTTTGTAAACAATTATTTGTGTGGATAGGTTTATGTGGTTTTGGAAAACTGTTTCGAAATTCTCAGCACAGGTATTTGGATTTTCCGATTCAAATATGGATGCCCAGGTTTCCGTTTTAAGGTTTGTTCTTAAAATTTCCATATTTAATATTTTTTTTTCATTTTTTTTTTGTCAGTTGTATTAGAGTTGGTACTTCTTTTATCAATGTTGGTAACAAATATACAGGTGTAGTGATCGGTTATGCTGGTTTTCCATAATATTGACATGTTTTTGTCATTGTTATTTGAGTTGCACCATATGTGATCAATGCAGGAAGGAATTTGTCCTCTGACATTCCGTGTTGGATTATTTATAAATGATTTATAGTTTAGCGATGTCATTACATTTATATAATCTTCCTTTAGATTACCGCTTACCTCTTTCAAAATGTTCAGGTTAAAATCGCCTGTGACAACGTTACAAGTACCTTTTAGTTGTAGCAATAAATGTTCCAGTTCTATAATGAAACTGTTTGGATTTGATCCATGTGTGCGGTAGATAGCTATAATATTGTATATAACTTCATTTACTTTTAAGTTCAGTTTTAGACAGTTCGCTAGTTTCATGTTGATTTCAGTGATTGTGACGTTATTGTGTTTATTTAAGATGAAAACAGCAATACCACAGTTCTTATTAATATGCATTTTGGACGAATAATATGTATAGTTAGGGATGTCGTACAGTGCGGCAGCATTATTTATATTTAAGTGTGCTTCTGTTAAAACAATTATGTCCGGTAATATTTCGAGAAGGTTTAGTGTTATTACAAATTCATCCAGATTTTTTTGCAAACTTCTGATGTTTTGGTGCAGAACAATGAAAACATTTGGGACTTTTTTTAATAGTTTGTTACATTGTTTTGAATCGTCGCAAATATACTGTGAAACATCTGTTAATTTATCAATTTCCTCAGTTAGAAAATCGTCCATAACTTACTCATAATCAATTCGTTGTTGTGCTATAATAGACATTCTTTTTCGGTAAGTACATATTTCACTATTTGCACTATGTTGAGTATTATTTTTTGTTCCAAATAAATTGTTGTTTTTGTCGCAGTTGTAGCATTTGACACTGTCTTTATTTTTTTCGCATTCGCTAAATTTGTGGTTCTTTGCACAATGTACGCATCTGGGTTTGTTCATTTTATTTAGACATTTAAGGGATGTATGTCCAAATCCAAGGCAGTGGTAGCAATGCATCAGAGGGTCGCAATCCTGTATATGCGCTCGGACAAATCCAATGTTAATTCTTTGTTTTTCTAGTAGTATTTTTCGGATTGGTCCTGTTGTTTCAATTATTATGTTACGGAGTTGATCACTTTTTCTATTTTTTAATATTTTCATTACTTTAATGGATTCATTTGTTATATCGTTTAGTTCACTGTTTTGTAAAATAAGATCATTTAGAAAATTGTCTTCGTTATATTCGCCTCCGACACCTTTAATAATCATACATGGTCTCTTCTTTTTTAATTCTGTTGCAGATATTCCATTTTTATTTTTATTTATTTCAACCTTCAGTTTTTCAGCATCTTCTTTATTCGAGCAAGTCATAATTATTTTATTGTTTGTTGCTTTTTTTATTCCACTTATTCCGATTCCTAGGTTAGGCGCTTTTATTGTTTTTGTGATAATACTCTTTATGTCTTCGGATGTTTCTTTGCCTTCAGCGGTGATTAAGATTGCAAATTTGGGTTCTTCGATTTGAACAGTTCTTTCTTTTAGAACCATTGCGTAGGATTTTTGTTCATAACTTTTTTCCAGCTTGATGATTACTTTTTTTTGTAGTTCAATAATTTGTTCTTGGAAATGGTTTTTTTCCCGTTTCCATGCTTCTTCTAGTAGTTGAATCGTTTGTTCCAGGTTATTTCTAATTTTTGTGTCCTTTACGGTTGAAATGTTTTTTAGTTCACTTTTAATGTTTTCTATTAATGTTAGTACATCCATTTTTTATTAAACTTGAGTTTTCGTGCGAACGCACGTCACTCTGGGTCGAACTATGTGACAATACTGATGTAATGCAATAAGATGTTTAAATAGTTGTTTTTAGTAACTGGATGTATTAGGTCATTAGTATGGGCTAGTTGTCGTAGGGTGTAGTACAAGTTGCTTAGAAAGTTTTTAGGGGATGTCTCATTTTCTCCGGCTATTAAAATTACAAAATCATTTTTGTTTAAATTCTTGCTTTCTCTTATGATGTTTGCCGTGTACCAGTCTAGTGTTGCCCCAGGGTATATATAGCTGGAACAATCTACATCTTTAAAGTTTTTTTCCAGATTTCTTCTTATTTGGTGGCCTGCTTCTTCTCCAAAGATCCGTATTTTTATTTCTTTCCATTGAAGTTGTGCTGTTTTAATTCTGCGATGTGTGATGTCCTGTGCCGGAAGAGGTGTTTTAATTTCTTTATTTTGGTTATTAATATTGGTGAGATGCAATTTGTTTTTAAATTCTTCATTTTTTTCTGCCATGTTTACGAGAAGCGACTTGTTTTCATTCATTACATTTTTTATTTCAATAATATTTTGGGTAGAGTTTTTTATTAGTGGTCGTAATATTTTTAATTCGCCCTTCATTTCATTATTTTCAGCCACTAAGTGGGCAATAATGTCGAATAGCTGATCCATGCCTTCGTTAATTTTTTCTTTTAGAATGATTTTTCCTTTCCCTTCCGTTATTATTTTTTTAATATTATTTATGGTAAGTCTTGAGTTTTTCAGGGCATTATTTACCTCGTTTGCCTCTATCATTGTGGACGTTTCTTCTTCATTTTTCTTTTATCCTCCGAATCTGAATAAGGATCCTCCTCGTGTTGATTTGGAGATCTTGGGGTCAGGCAGGATTTTGTAAACGGGTCCTCATTTTTTGATTTAGGTGTTTTATTGCCTTTTTCCATTTTCAAAGATTATTCATTTGATATTGTATGCACTTATTGCCCTCTATTGAACAATAGCGGTAAATAATATATTTTTACTTGATTTATGCGATAACAGCCATCTGTTGTTTTCTACCTGTTCTCATTTTACTGTTATTAATTTATTTTTCCCGAAATATCACCAATAAGGCATTGATATTGCATAAATATTTTAAATAAACATGTAAAACAGATTAACTCTCAAAAATGGCAAGAGGAATATTTTTTAACGCATTATTGTTTACACCAGAAGCTTCAGCAGAACCAAAAGTTTAGCCTTTTGAGTAGATGAAAAATGAACACACTTTCGACTGTATTATGTAAGTGACGACATAACAAACAAAGAAACGCTGTTTGTGCTTGTTGAAACATAAAGAAATACAAGGAGATAATCACAATAATACCATTTTACACCATCAAGCAATTTCTTTATTGAAGCTGTTTGGTACCACAATTATTGCAAAGGGACATTCATTTATAAAACGTTTTCCTTTTATTTAATACTTTTCCCTTTTTTCGCTTTTTAATGCCCCATAAACGAATTAATGTTCACAGCGTGGAAAAAAACATTCAAGTCTTTTAAACTCTGTTCAATTAAGTATTTCGGGAGAGTTGGGAGAGAAAATGCGAAAAAATTCCCCGGAAATCAGGGAAAAAGTAGGCGGAAATATTTTACTTCATTGAATGTTGAGTTTTAATTAATGGCTCCATTTTCCCTGCCATTGCTCACGAACAATCCAAATTGTGCAATTTTTTTCGCAAGTTCAAGATGGAATCAAGTGTGAAGAAGTGGACACTTAAAGGAATAGATTATCGGCGGGAAATGCGACGCCATTGGACGAAGAATGGAAGCTATTGGAGATTAAAGACATTCGATGGATCCCGGAATAATTTTGGCATTTATTATGAGTGGGATGGTTTTTTCCTCTTTTTAAAAAGATAATCAGAGGGAGTAGTTTATTAAGGTCAGGAAATGTCAAACTTGCTTTTCGAGAAAACATAAAATATTAATTTTAGAAATATTTTTGCTACGATTGGTTTTCTCTTTCTGGTAAAGATTTTCTGGACTCTTCTCTAACAACCGAGTTACCCCATCAACCATCAGCCTTGCTTTTCCAACGCGCGTTAAATACATTTCTGAAATCGTTAACCGTTGGATAAGAATTTTATTTACTATTCACCTTTTTTATTGCAAAACACCAAATGGCTGCTAGATGGATTTTTCTTTGGTTAATATTATTAAAGCGCTTTTCAAAATACATCTAAATATTATGATAAAGCCTCGAATACATTGAGCGAGTTTACAAGCAATTGGAATATCTGGGAAATTCAATATCTCTTAGCAAACTCGCTCAGTGTAATCGTATTACTAGCTAACTAGCAGATTGTAGACAATCTACGAAAAAAGATGCAAGGTAATCAACTTTACTCGCTACTCGCTCAAAATGGCAGCCCACGAACAGCTGATTTCGTAACTGTCAGAATTAGTTCTCGCGGGAGTCATATTTCTCGCTACTGTCTAGCATGTGGCGCTAGCTGCGAGCTCAAGTTTTTTACAAAATGTCAACAGAATTGGTTCGCGCGCGTTATTTTAGCTGCTACCGTCGATACGGAGCGAGTAGACAGTTTTGTGTGTCATCATGACAATCTCACTCGCCGATTCACCCGCTTTTAAACTTGCCGAATAGTAGCATGCAAACTCGCTAAATGAAATCGAGGCTTAAGATACTTTTGCCAACTTGTTATACTCAAATGATTCGGTTTAAACAACTTAATTTTTAATGTTTCGTTGTTGTTATCAACGTATATTGTTGTAGAACTCCATTTTAATTTTTACTTCTTTATGTATTATAGTAACCGCGACAGGCGATGACGTTATATATAATATATAGACGCGTGGTACTATTATTCACAACTGCCAGTTATAATAATAATCATATAATTACCAACATTCTCTCTCAATATCGGAGAGATTCACAAAATTACAAATCCAATAGTACTTACGCCAGCCAGGCGACGTTCCTCAGGCTAGCTGTTAACGTAAGTGGAGCCATCTTTTGACATCATTAATTACTTTCATGAATGCAGTTCTATTTTAAAAGTAGTTTTTTTACAAACTTAAAGTACTTACGATGAATTCGAATTCGGGTCTTAACTTTCAACCATGCAGACTCAAGACTATTAAAAATGTCCAAAATTTTCCGTCACTCTACTCGATAATTAATTAGGGCGCAGGTAATAAATACATCGCCTGTAAGTGGTATAACCACAGTTTGATAATACTTTCACACGGCGAAACAGCTATCACGTATACAATAATAACATAGCAGAACTTGTTTACAAATAAACTTTTTTATAAATTAAATAAAAATATTATTTAATGTATAAAAGAAACCATTCAATAAACTTTACCCATCTGAATCGTTTATGATATTGAATAAATAATTTTAACAATTAAAAAATAATGTTTTGGAAGGTACCTAGCAACCATCAACGACTGGTAAAATTTTTAAGCCAATTTCTGGTGTGTAATTTGTTTAAATAAATTAATCTTCAAACAAGCTGCGCGCAAAAGGAAGGTTTCCTTATAAAAAACAAACATTTTCTCCTTTGAAATATCCTTGTTAAGTCAGCATATAAATTAGAACACGCGTGTCTTGGAAATTTTCAATTGCGAATATTTTCTTTGTACAATTTAAAGTAATTGAATTTACTTTTTGTGCGTCTTTGCCACTCCTACGGCCCACTTTTTGTATTTTTTTACTCTTTGACTCGCTTCTTTCTTCTAAATTACCTTTTTATAATTTGATACTCACTAAACCGTATTACGTACAAGCGATATCAATTCGGTTACGCAAAGGAACCTAGGATATCTACGAACACTAAAAAAGACCTGTTTACCGTCTCGTAGTTAAAATAATATTAAAACAAAAAAAAATGCTTTATGTAGAGTTATGTAATTTACGTTTTTTATACTTGTTATGTTAAACCCCGGCTTCATCGGGGTCTCGAAAAGTTTTGACGCTAAAACCACTGTTATACTTTTAAAGAAATGCGTTGACATTTCAAAGCATCACAGGTAGTAATAGTAGACTTGAGGAGTTAAAAATAGCCAATTTTGAACCCCCAACGCGACGCTAGGAGCGGTGTTATAAGTTTGACTTTCTGTATGTGTCTGTCTATGGCATCGTAGCTCCTAAACGAATGCGCCGATGCGGTATTTTTGTTTGAAAGCTGACGTGAATCTGTTCGGGTGTTTCAAGGTCATCAGCTCTTTTAAAATTGTTTCAAATTTTAAAATTTTTACTTATACCAAGAAACTTAGCCGGAAAAACTTTTGTTTTTGAAAAATGTGATTTTTGTTTCATCGTCCATCACATAATAGGTAATCCATTGTCATTATCTAATATATGTCTATGCTGCATGTGAAGTAGAACTGTCTATGATTTCGGTTTCGCACTTTCTGCGTCTCTCTTATCATGACAATCGGCACAATATCATGTTAAGGCAATAAATGATATCTACAACATAAACACATCTATGTATAATCATGAAACTGATAAGTCCAGTTAAAATGATTATCATGACGCCCAAGCATTAAGCAGTTATTTTTTTTCATACGGCTTTTACAGATGCTCTAATTTACGTGAGAATAATTGTGTTATATAATATACAAATAGATCTATAAAATTAACTCAGATACAGGATACACAATTTCTACATAAAAATGCAAAATTTAAATTTTAAAAAAACTCTCTCGTAACAAAAATATTGCAATATTTAATTAAATGAAGACAATATTAGCGAGACTCATTGGGAAATCTGGAAACAGAAAAATCACAAAAGGATATTGGCACCTCTGGAGCTTTCCGGGCCGCGGCTCTACCCACTGAGCTAAGGCGTCCCTACCCGTTTCGGTCATTTTTAACTGTTTCATACATCGACTTTTCTGATTTTTCTGTTTCCAGATTTTCCATTGAGTTTCGCTATTATTGTCTTCATTTTAAAAAATATTACAATTTGAGGTCTTAATTATAAAGTTAAAAATAAAAATTAATGAAAAATATTGTGTTTCGTTTATTCTTTATTTTCGGTGATTTATAGAAAACACTGTTTAATAATAACGCTTTTTTGTTCAGACTTTGATGTTAAATATATTTTAGAGATAGAACATAGATAATAAATAATCATCGGTGGTGATGTGCCACACATGACGGCTTCCGTAGTTGAGGGGTGAGGCTCTTGACTTATAATCCGAGGGACGCGGAGTCTAATCCCGGCGTGCGCAAATAAATTTTATTTAATTAATTCGTGATATTTCACAATTTAAAAATCTTTAGCAATAACAAGACATTTTTTTTAAATGCACATAAATTATCGACTTCAAAAATTATCGATCATCTTATTTTATTGTAGTGAGTGAAAAAACTCTTCTTTTGTTGCATTTTAGTACCTTATATCTTTGATATTTCCTGCCCGTGGTTTACGAAACCCTGCATTTTTTCACATTGAATCTCATTAAAAATTTACTCTCCTTAAATAAGACTGGATCTTCAGGACTTTCTACTTTGTGGACTTTATCTCAGAAACGTGCATAACTTCTTGCAGGGTTCATCCGGTAGCGTTTTTCATATTGTCAGTTCTTTGGGTTGTCTTTGTAGATATTTTACTGCTTCTCGTAAGTAGTAAAATAGTAAAGATTATACAATATGTTATGTAAGTGACGATCAAAAATTTATCATCACAAATGCAATTAAAACTAATTTCTATTCCGCAACTTCTTCTTTCGTATGGTGGGGGGTCAGAGGGGGACATCTAGGTCTGCGAGCCAGTCTAGGGCCTCAGGCGTTGCCCTGTGGACCTCATAAATCCCGCCGGGGAATGAATGGAGCGGGCATTCATTGACCACATGTTCGGTGGTCTGCACCGCACCGCATTCACACGTCGCCGACTCTTTAAGGCCCCATCTATGCATCATGTGAGCACAACGGCTATGGGAGCACCTTATTCTATTGATGGCAGTCCAGAGTTTGCGAGGCAATGAGAACCCAGGCTGTCTCTCAGTGGGGTCTTGCACGAGATCGGCGTTTTTGACGTTGGCTGATTGCCGCTCAAGCTTCCACCTATCTTCTGGGGTGAGAGGTGTTCGAAGGAGTCTTTCTCCTTCCGTCCAGAAGGGTTTTCGAGACTTCAAGCGGCATGCCGGGTGAGAAACGACATCATCGTACAAGGGTATTTCGCTTTTTTGCAGCGCCTTCTTGTATTCCCTCAGTGTTGCAATCTCTCGCCTGATATTTGGCGGGGTTATATTTGCAAGTACGGGGAGCCAAGGAAGAGGAGTCGATTTTAAGGTTCCGCAAACTCTATTCCGCAACTAAAAGTTGTTTAGGTTATAAACGTCAGCTAAAAAAGTTTAAGCTAGTTTTAGCTAAAGATATAAAATAAGAACTGCAAGAATATTACCGTTACACACATCTCTACATATTATAAAGTAAAGTCCCCCGAGCCGTCTGTCTGTCTGTCTATCTGTCTGTTCACGATAAACTCGAAAACTACTGAACGGATTTTCATGCGGTTTTCACCAATAGATAGAGTGTTTCGTGAGAAAGGTTTAGATATGTAATTTGTCAAGGATTTATGTAAATTGGTTGAAACATAAGGATAATTGATAGAAGTGTCGGAAAAAAGTCCAGCCGCCTGGTAGCTTTCATCGTAAAAACTGCCTAATCCTTTTGGGAATAACAAAACAATTAATGGTAGGATATTCCTCTTTTATAGATCTACAAAAAAGTCCGCGAAGGCATATATCTATCTTTTACGGATAGCTTACTATACACTTTACATCTTCTTATCTTATTATTCTTATCAATTGCTGTTCGTTTGTCTCGCTAAAACTCGAGAACGGCTGGGCCGATTTAGATGATTTTGGTTTTGAAATGTTTGTCGTAGTCCAGGGAAGGTTTAAACGGTGAGGTAATATGAAAAAATTGTAAGGAAGATAGTAAAAACAACAATTTCATTTTCTCATATCAACAGTTCATACCTATTTTCAGAAGCACAACGTAATCTAGAATTGGAATGCAAAAAAAAAAGAATTCTGATTGTCATATTTCAGTCGCTGTCAAACGTTACCCGTCATTATGTTACCATTTAAAATCTTCTATCATCAGTTTGTCAGTGCGTGAGAACTTTATTTACTGTTTTAAGATACCAAGGAAAAGACGAGCTGACATAGATCGTCGAAGTCAATCAAATTGGCGACGAGCTAGCTCACGTGCAAACCGCACTGATGATCTCTTCGCGATGAACTCAAAGATGGCGGTGGTTACAAAGGTTGGATTTTACAAATTGTTTTATTAGCCACAACAACGCGTGGCCGGGTCAGCTAGTATCTCATAAATGAACTTTAGCAGCAGATAATTAAACCATGTACAAATATTTTTTTAATACAAATAAATTTAAAATAAAAATTTTAAAAAACATCTCAAATCGACAAAAAATTAAAGACATTGTCGGTAAAGAAAGTTTAGAAATATTTCACCGATATTGTGCGTCAATATACAGGGTATTACAGAAATAACTAGACTAATACTAACCAGTGTTTCTTGATTATATTTCCGATTATTTGAAATTTGGTATCGGGTGATATTTTTTGAATTTTTTTTTCAACAAAACAATAAAAATAAGTACGTATTGGGCTTTTAGTGTGAGATGGGGGATGGGCAGTTACTTGGCTTAGTTACTGGTGATGATATGCCGAAAAAGGTGTTTTTTGTTTCGTTTTGAAGAAAAAAACATCAACAAACAAAATAAAAAAGTCTCGACCACCAAAATTTGATTTACATTTTTTACTCCAAATGAATCCCTAGTAAAAGTTAGTCAAGTATGTCCTGTTACACACTTCATAAAAAAATCTAAGTTAACGCTTTACAGAAAATTTTCAAAAAGTTTAAACTGTATACATCGAAGAAGTTGTTTTTTTATCAGGAAAAAAGCTTTTATTTTTCTAATAAAAGTACTTCATGCATAAAAAAAAATAATACCTTCAGGTAATGACTAATCTAAGAATTCACACATGATTCTGATTAGACCTATTTGACTGTTCGGTGGCTAAGTTGGCATCTCGTTTGGGTCCCACCCAGGAGTCCCGTGTACGATTCCTCAGCCTGCTAAGTCCTCCGTTAAGCAACATTTTCCACTTACCGTGGTGGTAGGAGGAGATTTTCAAATATTGTCTGGTTATTTGTAACCCGGAAATGTTTGGCTTTCTTTTAAAAAAAAAAATAAAAAAAGACTACATTAAAACACATATAAATTTGTTGTAGACCACTTTTATTTTATAAACACTCTACCGGTTTCAGAAGCACCCTTCCTTCGTCAGGAGAATATTATAACATTCTCCTGACTAAGGAAGGGTGTTTCTGAAACCGGTAGAGTGTGTATAAAATAAAAGTGGTCTACAACAAATTTATATGTGTTTTATTGGAAATTATGGCGGGCCACAAAGTTAATGCTTTTTACAAATATAGAAAAAAGGACTAGCTAATGTGGAATAAATAAGTAAACCTATCGATAAGGCTGGTTTTTTATTAATAAAATAAATGAATTTTGGGTTTTATTTTAAATAATATTTCCAGTATTTTGGAAAAAATATCCTCGTTATTGTGTTTTTCTCGCCAACAGAAATTATAAAATCATGATAATGCTCATGAAAGGGAGAAATTTTCATTTCACATATGGGTTGAGGGTCGTGTTTTTCTCGTCAGATTTTACTTTCGGGTTGATGGATGGAGCTAATGTACTCCGCCAGAACCTTTCCATGAAAGGCCGCGTCTGAAAATGTTTTAGGGTCTTTTTCGTCCCCCTGAAAAATCATTGTGATTTTCCTGAGAAGCGGCTTATTGTATATTATACCTACATTACAACGAGCTTTACAAGAAAATTCGTGGGATGTATCGCACGCTGTACAATAATGTACACCTCGTGTAGTGTTCAAATTATAATTAATATAACATAACAGGTATTTGAAGCAGTAGCGTGCAGTCCATGATAAAAAAATGTACCGACTTTTGATATTTTAAAAGAAATTAAAATGTCAAAGATAAATAAGTATCAAAACGTGCGTTTTTCATAATTTGATAAATAATAGATAATAAAATAATACGCTACAAAACTTAATATTTTACGAAAAAAACTAATTCCAACAAATAAAAACTATCATTAATAAATCAAACACAAGCATATCATAACACAAGCGTATAAAAAAACACAAAAACTCCTACGGTAAACACAAGCTTCGGACAAAGATACCACAAACATAAGAATATAAAAGCATTAATCAAGCTTTCAATCAATACCAAAAAAATGGGAAAAAACACATTTCAGATGACAAACAGAACAAAAATGACAATATTAAAAATAAACTTATAATATAAAGGAATAAAACATATACGTAAAACTCAAAACCATTACAATACCTACATACTTCAATCAACCGTAATCTCAAAATATATATATATATTTTTTTTTTTAAATATGTATGACATGTCCATTCCTAAAAATACAAATAAATATGGCAACAAACCTTCGCTTGTATGTATAGGTACACCTACAATATTTAATATTTTGCCAATACATGTAAAAAGCGATTCAAATTGCACCACCGATCTAAAAAAATGCGGATAAAAGGAATAATAAATACCCGTTTTCTTATATTGATATTGTTTTCGAGCACCTGTACATTAGTGTCCATTGATTGTATGCATGTAATATTATGCATACTGATGAATATGAGTATATTTGAGTATATTGTGTTCCTTTGAGGGTATATATTTTGCCTGTGTTATATCTTTCTGTTCGTGTATTTATTCTGCCCCTGTATTGTAATCACTTGAAATGTTATTCTTCTACATCTATTTTTATTTATTTATTGATTTATTTATTTATTTATTTATTTATTCATTTATTGATTAACGCCCTTTTTCGGGGCTTTTACATTACATATAAATAATAAGAAAATACAAAGCATTCAATGTACATAACTGAACTGTCTCAGTAACAATATTTTATATTTGTTTAAACATAAATTGAAGATGTCCACTGACTTGGTATAATTGTTTCCTTCCATAAGTATTCTGGGCAAAGAAGAATATATATGGTAGTTAGTCCCAGAATTTCCACACTGAAATAAATCTTGACTTCTAGTATTACGTAGTGGAATCCGGAAGCTTATCAATTCTAGCAATACCGGACTATCAACTAAATCATTTAGAATTTTATATAGAAATACCAAGTCAGAGAAAATTCTTCTGTCGGACAATTTGAGCATATTCAAATCATTTAAAATAGTGTTGTAGTTCAACATATTTGCTGGAATACCAATTTTAAAATTTAGAAAACGTAAGAATTTGTTTTGTATTCTTTCAATAGCTTGAACATGTATACTATAATGTGGATTCCAGACGGGAGAATTGTACTCAAGTTGACTTCTAACATAGGCAAAATATAATAGTTTAATACACTTTATATTGTTAAAATTTCTAGTAAGCCTAGTTATAAATCCCAACATTTTTAAGCCCTTATTAGAGATTTCTGTTATGTGGTTTTCAAATGAAAGATTTGATTGAAAAGTGATGCCTAGGTCTTTATTTTGTGTGAATGTCTGAAGGGCATTGTTATCAATGTTGTAATTATAAATCACTGGATTTTTTATTCGAAAAAATCTAACTATTTGACATTTTGATATATTTAGGTAAAGTCTATTTTCATTACACCAAATTAATAATTTATTGATATTATCTTGAAGAATGTTGCAATGGTGAATATTTTGAATAATTCTAAAAATTTTGAGGTCATCAGCAAAAAGTAAAATGATTACATCATAAAATATTTTTGTAAGATCATTTATAAACAAGATAAATAAGATTGGACCAAGGTGTGAACCCTGTGGAACTCCACTTGTTGCATAAATTATTTCCGACAGAGAGGATTTTATTCTAACAATTTGTTGTCTTCCAGTAAGTTTCAAACCAGGATAATATATTGCCACGTATACCAAGTTTTTCTAATTTCCAAATGAGAATTTTATGAGAAACTGTGTCAAAGGCTTTACTAAAATCAGTTTAAACAGAGTCTACTTGTTTTTTTTCTTTGAAAGCATTGGTTATAAAATTTTCATAAATAATTAAGTTGGATAAAGTACTTCTACCTGGCATAAATCCAAACTGGTGAGGTGATATTATAGGTTTTATTTGTGATAAAAATTTGTCAAGTATCAGACTTTCAAAGAGTTTCGGTATGGTGGATTGAATGCATATTGGTCTGTAATTACAAACGTCACCTTTATCACCTTTTTTGAAAATTGGAGTTAAATAACTAATTTTCCACCTATCGGGAAAAATTCCACTGGATAAAGATAGGTTAAAAAGTTTGGTTAATGGAAGAGCAATTACTTTGATGCATTCTTTGATAAATATTGTTGGGATATTATCTGGCCCATTTTCTCTATTATTGTTTCTCGTTGTACTATTATTTCTCGTTATCTCGTACAGTTTAGTGGGCGTTTAAAATGAAGAATAAAAAATAAAAATATTTTTTTTACGCCGCGCTGTTTCATTATTCACTTGCCAACAATAATAATATAATCAATGGAATTATTTTCAATAAAATGACTAATTTAAAACATTCAATACACACTAAATTTACACACCATTTTACTGTGGTAATACTACGACCAGGGCACAATTCAATATACCACTACAATCCAACACTTGGGCAATATGTATTCGCACATAGATGTATGGAATATGTCAATGACACAATTTAAAAATGAAATAATGAAATCATTTATCCGTGATACAAGTACTCAATAAGGAATTCTTTGGTAAATTAAATAAACTACTCGTTCATTGACAAATTTTCTAAACTATCTCTACCTATCCTATTAATGTAATTAAATGTAATGTCTTAGTAAAATCATTGTAATATGTATTATAAACTATCATAACCTGCAGTATTATTTAGTTACATTAAAAAAATATATATATATTTAATTTTCTTAACTAAAATATTAAAATCCAAATTGGAGTTCTGAACACCTGCAACTTGCAGAGGTACTGGAGGTACTTTGCGAAACTAATACTTACGTTTTATTAGACATGGTTAATGTTGCAATTTTGTAAACCTCTGATCACCTTACTTTAAAATTTTTGTTGTTTGTATTTTTACATCATGTATGTATTTTTTTATCGTTACTTATCGTAATTATATCTTAATGTAATTTAAATTTTTGTTGCTTATATTTTTACAAAGTATTATTTTCTAAAGTATTATTTTTTATTTCTATTGTAATTTTATTTATATTATTTCCTTCTCATGTTAAAGATGTAGTGCCTTTATTTATTTATGTAAAAGCCCTCTGGGCGTATAATAAAACAAATAAATAAATTCATTCATTCTCAACTTGAAAAACTCAAACAGCTTATCTTTGGTCTATTTGGGGGGCGGTTATGGATACCGCCGCCCCAGGAACCATTTATTCTGCCATGGTTCGCTACCTTTGGGATTTATCAGGGGTGCCCGGGTTAATCGGGTGAAGTATATTTAGGTCTTGGAGGCGGATATGCCTGCCTACCAGCTGAGTGGTTGACCGGATCGGGGAGTGGTCGATATGGGGAGACTCTTTGACCTTTCCAGCTGGTCTCTCTCGACCCATTGTCTTGCACCGCAGCAGGATGGATAGATTCATACATACGTCACTTCTGGACACTGACTCCCAGGCTCTTACCCACCTCTCGTATACTTTTCCTTACCAGAACTTCCTCTTCCTTCTCCTTTCTTTCTTTGAAAATATCTTCGCACAGCACCCCCAAGTATAACATAGGCCCTGGGGGAAATTATTTTCCTCATGAGCCCCCTGCATGGAGTGAATGTAAAAAATAGAGTAATCCTCACCACTGGCTGTAACCCAATTTCGACCGAGCATGAAATGGCTTGATGGAAATCTATTCTTCTATTGAACACAAACTCTTGGAATACGGTAGATATATAGCATGGCTTCTGATGCTTGTAGCACATAATGAATATGTAACTTAAAGGATTTAGCAATTCAATTTGTAAATCTAGGGTATTAATGAAACCAATCAATCATTATCATTTATTGGATTCTATAACACGGAATATGCTGTTTCTTAAATAAGAGACTCTTACCATAATGATCAATCTAAGTATATCTCAGGTCGTGGTCCAAGGTTCCTTGTGAGAATCTCTTGGGATGATGAAGCTAACAAAATAATAATTAAGAAATGAATCTGTGATGTGTGACAGTAATGTTCAAACACGGGCACTAACCTTGAATATTGAAAACTTGTCGGGAATGTCGGGCGCCAGGTCAGTTTACTAAACATGATCATTATGTTAGAACATCAAAATCTTTACATTCTAAAAACCAGAATCAGGTAAAAATAACTAACGGGTGAAATGCAAATCCTGCCAATGTCTGGGAATTTAATAAAAAAAGGCACTTTCTAGATGAGAAAAGTGTGGAGAAGCTGAATAAAAAAAAATTAAGGCGCGCTCGGCAAAATTGAGGGAGATACAGCCGTTTAAAGTATAAATAAAATTTCACTTCGTTAACCGATACTACGCCATTTTGTCACTGTTATGTTGACTCACCTTAATTACATTAAAAGGCAACTATTTGCATTGGGGGAAGTGGAAAATATTTCATTCTAAATTTCGATTACGTAAAATTAAAATTAGCTTTCGTCTTGTGAGATTGTACGCCAGAATCATAAACCATGTTACACAAACCTAGCGTAGCCGCTAAACTACTTGAAAACTGGGATGTTTTTCTTGCCTTGACGCGAGTAGGCGTTAGAAAGGGGCACTTTCTTTTGAATCACAAATCATGTTACACAAATCTAGCGTAGCTGCTAAACTACTTGAAAACTGGGATGTTTTTCTTGCCTTGACGCGAGTAGGCGTTATAAAGGGGCACTTTCTTTTCTTAGGTTATTGACAAAATGGCGGGCGAACTGACAGTATCGGTTCGCGAAGTAAAATTTTATTTATACTTTGAACGGCTCTATCTCCCTCAATTTTGCCGAGTGCGCCTTAATTTTTTTAATTCAGCTTCTCCACACTTTTCTCATCTAGAAAGTGCCTTTTTATTAAATTTCCAGACATTGGCAGGATCTGCATTCCTCCCTAACTAACGCCTCACGATGTCAGCCGGAGAACCAGGAACCACCTTCTTCCTCTCGCAAAATCCGTTGAGTAGACATTCACCAGATGTCGCCACTGTCTCCAGTATGAACATAGCGAGTAACACGAATGCGTCAACATCCAAATGCACACTTCTTACGAGTCAACATTGATGATTAATTCGGGTAACAAGTAAAACTGTTACAAATATGACACATATTTCGATTTGAAATCAAATGTGTTCAAATGGCTAGAAAATTCAGATAGGTAGTATTTAAAAACGTTCAAAACCGATTTTGAGTTTTCGTGGATTGAAAAATATTTCTTCTAATTTTAACACTTGGTATTGATGTTTCGAAAACTCTTTCTCATTCAATTTATACACATACATCTTTTTATCTGAAGAGTCACAACTGCTCCCGACTGGGGCAAGTGAGACTATGGCGTCCCCAATTGGGGTATGTTGCGAGAATGAAGGTAGTGGGGAGGGAAAGAAGGTGGAGAAGAAGGAGGTAGGTAAGTACCCGGCTCTTCGGAACCAGTCACCAAATACGGCTAAGGCCATTTAAAGCAAAGTTTCATTTCTTAAAGGTGGTCGTACACAAGGGCGATACTGAGAGCATCTACTATATGTGTAAAGGAATACCTACCTAGAAATTCATAGAATTCCTTTGTGTTTGAATAATACATTGCTTTTCAAAGTCATTCATTGATGTGTTGATGGTGACATAAAAAAACATTATTGTTTTTAAGTAATACCTTCCTAGAAATGCATAGAATTCCTTTATGTTTGAATAATGAATTGCTTTTCAAAGTCATTCATTGATGTGTGACATAAAAAAAAAGATTATTGTTTTTAAGGAATACCTACCTAGAAATGCATAGAATTCCTTTGTGTTTGAATAATAAATTGCTTTTCAAAGTCATTCATTGATGTGTTGATGGTGACATAAAAACACATTATTGTTTTTAAGGAATACCTACCTAGAAATGCATAGAATTCCTTTATGTTTGAATAATGAATTGCTTTTCAAAGTCATTCATTGATGTGTGACATAAAAAAAAAAGTTTATTGTTTTTAAGGAATACCTACCTAGAAATGCATAGAATTTCTTTATGTTTGAATAATTAATTGCTTTTCAAAGTCATTCATTGATGTGTGACATAAAAAAAAGATTATTCTTTTTAAGGAATACCTACCTAGAAATGTATAGAATTCCTTCGTGTTTGAATAATAAATTGCTTTTCAAAGTCATTCATTGATGTGTGACATAAAAAAAAGATTATTCTTTTTAAGGAATACCTACATAGAAATGTATAGAATTCCTTCGTGTTTGAATAATAAATTGCTTTTCAAAGTCATTCATTGATGTGTGACATAAAAAAAAGATTATTCTTTTTAAGGAATACCTACATAGAAATGTATAGAATTCCTTCGTGTTTGAATAATAAATTGCTTTTCAAAGTCATTCATTGATGTGTTGATGGTGACATAAAAAAAACATTATTGTTTTTAAGGAATACCTACCTAGAAATGCATAGAATTCCTTTGAGTAATAATGAATTGCTTTTCAAAGTCATTCACTGATGTGTTGATGGTGCAATAAAAAAAACATTGTTTTTAAACATTATTGTTTTTAAGGAATACCTACCTAGAAATGCATAGAATTCCTTTGTGTTTGAATGATGAATTGCTTTTCAAAGTCATGCATTGATGTGTTGATGGTGATATAAAAAAATATTATTGTTTTTGACGAGCTATGTAGCAGACATTGGAGTAATCAAAAGATTAGAAAAATAAGTTTATAAGTGTTATAATGTTTTTGAGACCGATAAATAAACTTCAAAATGAGTCTTTGTTAACAGAACAAAACATGATTTGTTTCGTCATTACCAAAAAAGAAGTACAACAAATAGACAAATTGTCTTATATATACATATATTTTTAATGAATAAATTGTGAAAAAGAACACAAATCAACGAGAGCCTTCCTTAATGGAGGCCGTTATGGTGCACCAAATATGTCAAGAATAAACTATGTGGGTACTTACTTAATATTGGATGGTGGCAAGCGAACTCTTAATTATGTCGGAAATCGGTACTTTTGTTCCGGGATTATAATAGGAAGGAAGTTTATTTTCACATCAGATAAAATTAATTAATTATGTTCTTACACTTTTGATTTCTTCAATATACCATACATCATTTATTACTTCTACTTTAACCTCACCAGAACGTGCCGGTTGTTTTTTTTTTAAATACTCATATTTGTGTGTGGTTTTTTTAAAATAAATGTGCTTTTTTACGTATTATACAGTCTTATAAATTTATAAATAAAAATAAAAATAGCATTTCCTCACCATAAAGAAACAAGACTCTTACATTTGATGAGGGAATTCTACCTCAATTATATAAAACTAACTGGTTCCCGGCATGCGTTGCTATGCCATTTAATAGAGAAATTGTTTCTCCTTGCGTGTCTTTTCCGATTCCGAGCCCCGTTTCCCATCCACCTCCCCTTCTTCTCCCGCGTCCCCTACCCTTTTGTGTACCCACTCTACCTTCTACTACCTTCTCCTCTACCTTCCCTCTCCCACTCCACTCCCCCTCTTCCTCCGTCCCACGAACCCCTCTCCCGAGTTCCCCTCCACCCTCTCAGGTTCCTCTCCCCTCCCGGGTTCCCCTCCACCCTTCCCGTGAAGCCCCCTACCCGTGTTCCCCTCCTCCCTCCCGCATTCCATATATTCTGTACCGGTACATTTAGTTTTTAAACAGCTCGTATGCCACCTATTGCAATTTTTTTATAATAATTTCATAATGCCAGAGCTCACCAGTAGTTTTGTGCAAACCTTATCCTGACAATAACGAACACAAAAAAAAAGAATTATCCAATTTGATGCAGTCGTTCGGAAGTTATGCGCGTACATACATTTCGGCAATTCATTTTTATTTATAATAGAAGATAGAAGATAGAAGATTTACATAGATAGATAGAAGATAATGTAATAAAATAATAAAATATTGCAAATAGTCACAAAAAATAGGTAAGTAAAACGCAAGATTTATCAATAACAGTTTATTCCAATACCCTTATTTATCTACACACAAATAGACGTAGGTACATACTTTCTACATTATTTGTTTTATATTAAATATCTATTTATGTGAGAATTCTTAGTCTCTATTCACATTTATTTTACATATTGATGTTATGCTTTTGTTGTTACATTTTTTAACAACATTTTTTTTTTTGGTGTTTTAATTTTTAAATATTTACATAACAGTGATAAAAACAACTTGTAAATTAGAAAGTAAGAGCCCTTTGGGGCGTGTAACAAATAAATAAACATTTATTCAATAGTATACCCACTGAACGGTAAATTCACTTGAATTTTTTTTGTATATTTGATCATGTTTGACCAATTTCATCCAGGCAACGAAACATTTTTATTCAGTCTGTTAGCGGACCTAAATGGGGGTCCCTACATTCTGCCGACAGACTAGCTCAGGTTTTAGTCAGCAGAGCGGGAGAGGCCCTCACCACCAGGGTGGTAGGATCTGTGAGGCGTGTGTGTGACTTCTCTGAAATAAAGCTCAAATTTCTATGGGCTGGGGGAAGGCAGTGAAACCAGTAATCAGGGTAAACAACGGTTATATTGGGTAAAACACCTGCGTAGACACAATATCACAATAATGCATACATAGTAATTCAGGGTAGCAACAACAGTTATATCTAAAATGGAGGAATCTATCTCTATAATCTCTCTGGTAGGGCTATTTATCTCCGCGGTGAATTTACTGCAAACACACGCAAATAAGGGGTTATAATAAAGTTAAATTGGTTCAGGTACTCACAGCTGGGGGCTGAACTCTTGTAGATTCAGTGACGGGAAAGAATATAGCCATTCTTGGAGTTCCCGCAAGTCACTATGCAAAACACGCTGCATCGTGGCTTGCAGAATGTTCCGGAACTGTGCGGAACGGTTTACGACAACACGGGCGCTCAAGCCAGGCGCTGGAGGAGAATGGCGGTTGACGGCTCGCTGTCGACGGTGGCTTTGCTGGGTTCCGCCGCCCGTAGCGCGCCGGTAAGCTAGCGGCGTGGGAGCGAAACTGTAGTTTGCGCAGGGGCGTATTTATGTATCGTAACAACTCCATTAATAACTTGAACGGCGTAAGTAAACTCAATTCATCGAATTTGATCTCCTTTTATTGTACAAAGTTCTTAATTCATGATTTCAATTATTTAACACGACACATCTACATATTATAAATTAAAGTTCCCCGCGTCGTCTGTCTGGTCTGTCTGTTCGCAATAAACTCGAAAAGTACTCCACGGATTTTCATGCGGTTTTCACCAATAGATAGAGTGTTTCATGCGGAATGTTTACGTATGTAATTTGTCAAGGATTTGTGTAAATTAGTTGAAACATAACGATAATTGTTAGAAGTATCGGAAAAAGTCAAGTCGCCTGGTAGCTTTCATCGAAAACGCTGCCTAATCCTTTGGGGATATAACTAAACAATGCATGGTGGGATATTCCTCTTTTAAAGATCTACTAAAAAGTCCGAGAAGGCATATATCTATCTTTTACGGATAGCTTACTATACCCATTCTATCTTCTAAAAAAATGGTCACTTATATTGCGGTAATTGAAAATTTATTTAGACGGATACAGTATTAATCCTTATCAACTTAAATACATTAGTTACCCCAAGCATTTCATGCACATTATTATAATCTTTCACACCATCTCTACGTATTATAAATTAAAGTCATCCACGGCATCTGTCTATCTCTTCGCGATAAACTCAAAGACGGCGTTGGTTATAAAGGTTGGATAACCATCCAGTAGATGACGTCGTGTTTTATTAGCCACAGCAACGCGCGGCCGGGTCAGCTAGTATTATTATAAGGTTTAAATTAGAGACTGAAGTGAGCATCCGAGGCATCCAAGCAGCGCACACACTTAACGATGCGATGTTTGCAGAAACACATTTTCATGGTACGAGGCGTGCGTTGCCTCATATGACTGTCTTGCTCCATGAAGACGACGCTAATAGGGAGCGCATTCTCGTCGTAAATCAAATCCAAATATTCAGATGAACTCCAAATTTATTCAAGGGCTGCTGTTAGTTTTAAATTCCGTTATTGTGAATGGTGCCATGGTCGTTGAAGTAGTGAAATGAAGTGGAATAATCCTTCGGCACAGCTCATTGAAGACGGTCGATCCCTTGTGGCAAAGACTTATTTTAATTCGGCCTCTACCCAAATAACCACCATCGTCTGATGGGGACATACCGAAAGGACCGTTAGCATTAAAGGTAGCACCAAAACTGACAAAAAGAAACAAAACAACCACTGTACTGATGAAACGCATTGTAAATAGTTATTTTATTGAACCACTTGTCACAACAGTTGTTATAAATGAATGTTGCACAGAAATCTGATGCAATACATATTTTCATTATCTATTTATAATAAAATTGCACATAGGTTATTAAAACTCACGTTAAAACGCGTACATGGTGTTTTATAAATGCTCAATTTATTCATGCAAGGATTCCCGACCTTTTCGCGGTTGGAAGCTCTTATTTACATTTATTTTATAAATAATATTGCTGTTATTTAAACATGTGCTAGCATTGGCGCTACTTGCGGCCAACGCCAAACCCAAAACCTGGAAAGGACATGCAATAAACAAGCCGGCGGCTAGCTCACACAGCCGGCGCGAGCAAGGTTCCTCTTAAACCCAGGGCGAGTGTTTGTGGTTCGCTTGTAAATTCCTACTCCCCTTCCTTTCCTCAAAATCTCCAGGTCTCCTTCCTCAATCAGAACACAGTAGTTATGCACGAAAAAGGGTTTATTCATTTAAAGGTGAACAGGATTATACACAAGCCAGCCTCGGCACTAAACACATGGTTATTTGGCTAACTAAAATGCTATTGTTCTATCAACTCTCTCTCTACGCGTATATAGTGAAGTTAAATGTCAGTTCTTAGCACACAGAGGGAAAGCAAGGTTCATTGGTACTCACAAACAGGAGATAGGCAGTCGTCAGACGGGTACTGGTTAGGCGGGAGCTTCTTGAGCACAATGCACAAAGTAAAACATCGCGAGTTCAGTTTACGGGGAGCGCAATCACGGGGACACAGTTGTTATGCCGAAGGTCGGCCGAGGAATGAATGCGGGGAGCCGCTCGGCGCTTGGCTACGGGCGCCGCGCGGCGCGGGGAGAGGGGGGCGGAGGGCCTGTGCAAGGGGTCAATTCGCTATTAGCTCGCACGGGAATCAATTCCGTAACGTAACACTTCCCCCCTCGCCGCAAAAAAAGCGACGTGGTAATGGAGCAGTAGGGCTAAGAAATCCTCTTACCCTTCTAGCACTTGTGCCAAAACAAAAAAAAACATTTTAAGAGAAAAAGGAGAGAGAGAGAGAAAAAGAAAGAGAAAAAGTTGCTAGCTATAAAATAGTAGAAACAAAAACAAAAGAGAAAAAAAAACACGGTGAACAAAGAATTATACATGAATGTACATGAAAGAGCAGTGGCATACATAAATATAAACAAGGACCTGCTGGAGAAAGGTACAAGGGTTATGCAGTGATAGAAAAAAAATGACTCTAAATTGTATCATTGGTCTGTGAGCTAAGTTTGCGTAGCGTGGTTTGCGTAGGATGTTTGGGGTGTTTGAACGTTGCACTGAAGTTACAAGGTTACTTTGTCACAGTAACCTGGCCCGTTTGAGATTACACTCAAGGAACACTAGGGCCTTAAAGAAAACACGAAGACGAGAACGCAGGATGAGGCTTCTTGGTGGTGGAGAGGGTTTTACCTGTCACAGAGGTCAAAAAGGTAGCTGCTTTCGGATCCTGTGGGTGGGCCAGTATGACATCATTGAGGTACTGGAGAGTGGAATTGTAATTGGTGGTTGGTCCTTTATAGAGGAGGTGGTTTGTGTGCATGACAGCCGTTGTTGTGATGGTGGTTGGTACACTGGTTTGTATACAGTGGGATTGTTGTATGAACAATTGTTGGTATTGTTATTTGCGCAAGGGCACAGGAGCATTGGCATGATGGCAACAGAGCAATTTGCAAGGTGCAGCTGGAACATTTGCAAGATGCAGCAGGAACATTTGTACAATGGCAACAGGAACATTTGCGAGATGCCGCAGGAACATTTGTACAATGGCAACAGGAACATTTGCGCGATGCCGCAGGAGCATTTGTACAATGGCAACAGGAACATTTGCGAGATGCCGCAGGAACATTTGCACGATGGCAACAGGGACATTTGCAAGGTGCCGCAGGAACATTTGTACAATGGCAACAGGAACATTTGCGAGATGCCGCAGGAACATTTGCACAATGGCAACAGGAACATTTGCGAGATGCCGCAGGAACATTTGCACGATGGCAACAGGAACATGAACCAACTTAGAGCTGACGTGCTCGGGTTTGTTTGAGTGATGGTTTTGTGATGATAAAATTCGCAACTACACGCACGACTCACACTAGGTTATGTTAGGTGTGGTCGGGTGCTTTTGGTACGTAGGGTTTGAAGGCATGGGACCTCCGTGACGGTAGTGAAGGCAGCATGAAGAGAGGCGCAGGTGTAGATGGGGTGAAGAGCTGCTGGTCTTCTTATTAATCCGGCGAAAAAATTATTATTAGAACAAAATTCTTGAAGTTTACCTGCCTGGTAGACCAATGATGAAAAGTTTTGGAGAGAAACAAGGTGTGCATGTTGAGAAAGATTGGATTTGTTTGACGTGTAGAGAGAGAGAGAGAGACGGAGAGAGAGTTAACTAAATGCAACTACAGACTTATACATATTACAAAGGTACGTATTCAAGGAAGGTTCTGTTTAACCCATTTAGTTTTTTTTAAACTAAATACATTTCCAAGAACACGTAGGTAAGGGTTTGTACGTATGACAAAATACCACGTTCGAAAGTACTTGGCTTCCATGACCTATGCTCACGTCTATACGGTAGCATTTTTTCTACTTTCGAAGAACAAAAACATTGAGTACAAATAAGTTATGAAAAGTGGGAAAGGAGTAGGAAGTTGAAAGGATCCGTGTACGAAGGTTGTCCCATTTGACAAACGAAACGCCAAGTGCGTAACGCATATATCCCCATTCACGGATAATTTCGAGGAAGGGAAAGGGTGACAATTGGGAACATTTGAACGAAGAAAACTGCTGAGGACTCGGCTATTTCCGAAATTCGACCTCTGAGTGGAAGGTGAAACAAGGTCTACAGCAGTTATCCTGGCACATTACAATACCATTTGGTAGTGTAGGACAAAAGAAATACACTGACATAAAAGACGTGTGATCTACACTTGGTAGGTCACACAAACATGGGGGTAGATATTATTTCGTTCGCACGACTCATGGTGAGTATTGTAACGTCTTCACGTTTGGTGCACAGATTATATAAGTACACAGTTATAACAAAGCGGTTCTCATGCCAAAAGACACACGACCAAAAAGGGGCGGTTCTCATGCCAAAAGACACACGACCAAAAAGGGGCGGTTCTCATGCCAAAAGACACACGACCAACTCAATAACATTTAGTTAAGAGTATAAAGTAATTATAACGAACTTCTCGTATCATGGCGGATGTTTTGAGGATCTCTCCTATGATGGTAGATATTGTCACGTTTTCACGTCTCACGTGACAGATTTACAACAAATTTTGCCCAGTATTGAAAGACAGTAACCCAATAGGTATTTAAAACAATTTAATGAGATAAATCACCCTCTCGATCAACAACCCTGTGTTGACGAGCAAACAATGAGTAGTTATGACGGACTCCCCGTGACGTGTAAAAACACAAAGATATTATGAGATTCGCATCTATAGCAGTGGATATTGTAAGGTTCACATCTATAATAGTAGATATTGTAAGGCTCGCGCCTATAATGTTACAAAAGTTTACGTTCGAAAATGTGGGTCCCCATTCAATACAGACGGCGGTTTGCAATGATGTAATTAATACGGCACTGCTGTAGCTTAATAATTTCATATTAGCATACGTTACAAGACTTGCCAAAAGGCGATAAACACAAATTTTATTGAAGATCTGGCCAAGATTTTAAACTTCAAACAAGAATAATGGTACAATAAAGGACAAAAGAAACTGATGTCATGATAAAATATTGTACCTCATAATGAAGTTGTATATGTACAAAGAACAATGTTAATGAAGGGACGAAATGTATTGTCACTTTTAAAACAAATATTTTTCTCAGAATCCGACAAAATACGATTCTGGAAAAAAAATAGAGAAATTGGGTTGAGCGCCATTCTAATTTTTGGAAAAAGAAGAAAAACCACAAGTAGCAACAAGGTTGCCCTTGAATTGTTTCGAATCCAGCGAATGTGACCTGATAGGTGTGTACATTTGGTGTATTCGAAACGATCCCCAATATACAACATTACTATGAATGTGTTAGGATGGGGTGAAGAGGAAAAAGAAAAAAGAAAAAACGGGAGGATTTCCTATTATAACGGAAATCGTCGCGACATTCTTACAATATGGTGCTGTGACCATAGTAGTGAGCTGCGGAATGGTCTGAAACCAATGGTTATTATACAGACTTGCACTTAAGATTTTATATTTACAACATTAGGGTAGGGACGTACTGGTACGACAAAACCCGACACAAAACAATTAAAAAAAGGTGATATGACAAGATGAGGCGATGAGGTGAGAAAAAAAACGCGCGGATGCTGCTAGAATTGTGAAAAGGAAAGCGACGTCTTGGAGCAAGAGTTTTCCGGAACCGTTGATGGTAGGAGGAAAAGGAGGCCCTTTCCCGAAGTGATCAATTTCAGGAAGAGGATGCATACAAGTATGAAAACGGTGCCCCAAGAGGTGCTCTTGTGGTACAGCAGGCAAGGCATGCAGGATGTACAAGAACATATAAAATTATGCAAAAAGAAAAAGAATGTACAGGAGTTAGGCTACCGTTGACATTAATGTGCCTTCGGGTGTAAGGATTACCTTACGAATGCCCATATGGGTGATTATTTACATTTAATATTTACAAGTAACTCACGTCATTTATGACAAGAGTTTTGCCAATTTGATAACGCCTGAGTACTTGATGTGATGGAATTTACTGATTCCGTCACAGTAAGGCATTTTGGATTTATTCCTAGGAGAAATCTTTCTATTTCTCATGGCCTGTAGTAATTCTTCCTTTCTTGAAGTAAAGACGTGCGGGATTATACCCAGCGTAACTTGAGAAACTTCCATGGTGTATAAGATCGTATCAGAGTGACCTTATGTTGGAAAAAGTGAGAACTAGACTCGCAATTGGAAAGAAATTGGGCAGAGATTGACCACTGGGGACGTATTTTTTACAAAAAGTTTTTGAAAAAAAAAACACGTTTTTTATAAGTGTTTGGTTTATTTGAAAATTTGGGCAGGAGTTTGCCTCAAAAAACGTGATTTTGTGAAAAAATTAAGATGTTTTGGAAATTTCTTGAAAATTTTTCAAAGTCCAAAAACGAGAAAAATTTGGGCAGCGGTTTCCCTTAAAAAACGTGATTTTGTGAAAAAATCCAGATGTTTTGGAAATTTGTTGAAAATTTTTCAAAGTCCAAAAACGAGAAAAATTTGGGCAGCGGTTTCCCTTAAAAAAACGTGATTTTGTGAAAAAATCCAGATGTTTTGGAAATTTCTTGAAAATTTTCAAAGTCCGGATATGAAAATTTCACAGGCCGGGATTCATCTTAATGGAACACGTTTTTAGAATTTATTCCGATGTTTTTGAAAAAGGTTTGCAAATTTGCAAAAGTCCGGAAATAAAAAACGGAAACGAGGTTCGCCTTAAACGAACATGTTTTTAGAATATTTCCATTTCCTTTCCAAAGGGGGGTTCTTCAGAAAAGGAAAGAAATATTTTTTCTTTTATACAAGTTTTCGTGGAAGTATTTGTTTGAAAATTCAACAATGTCTTGGGGAATAGTTTTTTTTATTTACGTGGCTAGACTAGCCTGATTTGAGCATCACCAATTATTGGTATTTACACGCCAACTTCCTTTCGTCATAACAAGTTATATGCAGAAATGTGCATACGGATATAATGTTAGCTTTCGAGGAATCGACGTCAACGCGAACTAGGCATTTTTCGAATTATGTCGTCTGTTTCTTTATGAAAGATGATAGGTGCGCAAGAAAAAGGGAGAAACGGACGACAGAAGTACAAAAAAAATGCCCAATTGTCAAAAGTTAGAAAGAATTTAATCCACTTGTTTCCCTTAAGCTGCAAAATATGCCGTTATATATACAGGCCAGTATTTTGCGAAATAGACCCCTACCCGCAGAATATGTCGATATCAAATACAGACCAGCACTCTGCGGAATAAGTTTATTAATAAAAACTGGTTAATTAACTTTCGGGAAACGAAGCGGGTAATTGGTTTATCATATACAGGATTTTAATTGTTGAATAACTTTGTTTTAAATATTTGTGTACATTTCCACTATTAATCTTGTATTTGAAACTAGCAAATTTAGTCGGTCGACACTTGTAAACACTATATTATTCACGACGGCAACTTTCTTGGTTGAGCACTTTACGTAGGAATACCGGTGATAATGTTTTGTCGAGTGACGACTCGAAAATGAAGGAATCGTGCCCGTGATAATTTAAATTGCAGTTCGAAGTTACAATCGCGCCGGGGTTCTTGATGGAAATGCTAGACAAATTGGGGATAACGAGACAAAACATTATACATTATAAAGTTTAAACAATTGCTGATTGAAGAACGAGACTGTGGGACCGTGAAGAGGGAGGAAAAAAAAAATGACACACGTCGGGCGACAGTGCTAGCATTGGCGCTACTTGCGGCCAACGCCAAACCCAAAACCTGGAAAGGACATGCAATAAACAAGCCGGCGGCTAGCTCACACAGCCGGCGCGAGCAAGGTTCCTCTTAAACCCAGGGCGAGTGTTTGTGGTTCGCTTGTAAATTCCTACTCCCCTTCCTTTCCTCAAAATCTCCAGGTCTCCTTCCTCAATCAGAACATAGTAGTTATGCACAAAAAAGGGTTTATTCATTTAAAGGTGAACAGGATTATACACAAGCCAGCCTCGGCACTAAACACATGGTTATTTGGCTAACTAAAATGCTATTGTTCTATCAACTCTCTCTCTACGCGTATATAGTGAAGTTAAATGTCAGTTCTTAGCACACAGAGGGAAAGCAAGGTTCATTGGTACTCACAAACAGGAGATAGGCAGTCGTCAGACGGGTACTGGTTAGGCGGGAGCTTTTTGAGCACAATGCACAATCAAAGTAAAACATCGCGAGTTCAGTTTACGGGGAGCGCAATCACGGGGACACAGTTGTTATGCCGAAGGTCGGCCGAGGAATGAATGCGGGGAGCCGCTCGGCGCTTGGCTACGGGCGCCGCGCGGCGCGGGGAGAGGGGGGCGGAGGGCCTGTGCAAGGGGTCAATTCGCTATTAGCTCGCACGGGAATCAATTCCGTAACGTAACACATGCTTTAAAATTTTGACCGTCAAAACTTTACAACAGATAGTGTTTGATATGGTGACCGGACAACTCAGAATCACGCAATTTCAACACCTCCTTTGAAAGTTCATTAAAAGTAATGGAAAAATGGTTAAATAGGTAACGTCAGGTTGACTTACGGGCTATTTTTCTTTTTTTTTACTGCTTTTAATGAGTTTTCAAAGGTTAAAATCCCATTTTTTTGAGTTGTCATGGAACCATTTGATATATATTATACACTAGCTTTTGCCCCCGGCTTCGCTCGCATAGTATTAGGGGGTTCCCACTCCGCCTCCTCCACCTTCCCTATCCCCACTCCACTCCTCCCACGTCCCTCCTCCCCCTAACCACCTCTCCTCACCCCCCCCCCCTCACCCACCCCTCACCCAACCCCCCTCCGTACTCGTTAAATTCATTTTTCAAACAGTTCGCATGCCACCTATTAAAGCGTAACAATCAAACACACGCAGTTTCGCATTTATAATATTAGTATAGATTATTATAATTATAACTATCAAAGGGATCTCCATAGTAACCGAAACAAATAACAAAATGACAGCGCACGTCATATAATTACTTATAGTTACCTAGCAATGTTTTGCTTTACAATAAACGTATAGTAAATAATTTCGTAACGCCAGAGCTTACCAATTTATATATAGCCTATATTAATCGCAAATAATGTAGCTTTCTATTGGTGAAAGAATTTTTAAAGTCCATTCAGCATTTTTTGCGTGAAAGAGTAACAAACATCCATACAAACTTTCGGCTTTATAATATTAGTAGGATTATTTAAACCAATTTGTCCTACGACCAGGCTTATTATTATTTATTATTTATTTTGTATTATTTTGTCATTCATTATTCCAGTATTTCATTTATGTAGCCTTTGGTTTATGTTTATACATATATAATATATTTTGTTATATTATATTTTGTAAAATAATAATTAACTGTAAAGGCTAAGGCGATGCTCAGTGAATTATTGTAAAAACATAACATGTGTTTTAGTTTGAAAATTTGATCACTTAAAAATATTATAAAGGCTTTAATAAAACACAATGAATAGAAAATATATTGTCATTTTGCTAAAAATAAGTATTCTTTTGATACGTATTTTAATAAGTCTAGCAAAACATTTAAGCAAAAAAATGCGTTGAAGTGCAAAATCTACTACTTACGAACCCCTTTTCGGGTGTTTTTGATTTTTTCGTATAACGTGAAAAATTAAGTTGTTTAGATTGTGATTGGAAAACATTTTAACATTTGTAACTAACTTCACAAAATAAAACAAATCATGCAATTTGGCGATGTTTTTAGCGTAACAGGGCTGACAGACTTGGCTATAAAAGATAAAAGAGCACGCTCAATATCGCTCGTCATACAATTCCATACAGACCCACCACAACTAAGCAGATGATGCGCTGTAAGCACAACGTTTTACGCCGTAAACGCTGCTAACGCGATATATGAATCGTTATGCGACCCCCTCTCCGCCGTAAGCAGGAGGGGGGGTCATTTTAATTACGCGTAAACGTGCGGATGACAGCTATCAAGTTGACAGATCCAGTAAAAAAAAACGTTATTTCGCGGCAGCTCCCTATTTCAACTGACTCCCTTTCTTACCATAGGAAAAAATCTAACGCTACGTATGGCCGACGCTTCAATCAAAACAAGCGGCTAATGCTAAGCGGGAATCTAAACCTTTCTCTACCTGCGTAATTAGTGCCTGAACCCAATTGATACCCGCCGTGGTGTACAGCCTTAAGGTTCCCTAGTAAACGTTCAAAAAGAAGAAGTAGGTAGATAGTTTGAAAGAGCCCTGTGTAAATAAGATTGTTAGATGAAACAAGCAAATATTAAAGAAATATTATAACATAACACCCCAAACGCGCCCAACTTAAGTACACGGTTGACATTTTCCACGTGAAAACGGGTCTACGATTTGCCGACCTCTGAGTTTCCTCCCTCCTACAACATGGGACCCATTGAGACTCATTTTCATTCTTTCCTCTCCTCAAAAAGAACATTCACACAACATTTTCAAGGATGCCAAAGGCCCATATTTTCCTCAGGGCCTCTTATGGGCCTCAATGTAAAATAAACAAAAATTTTAACAAAAAAAACGACTTAAAAAAATGCACTAAAAAGTAAAAAAATAATTTCGTATTCTTCTACAACTTAATAATCGACTTACTTTTTCTACTCATCAGTATGTAGGTACGAATGCTATTTTTGGAGTCGGTTTCAGCCAAGGTACGTCGTTTTTTTGTTTTGTTAAAATTTTTGTTTATTTTTTGATTTTTAGTGAATCTGAAATACACTAACTAATTCGATTAAGATTCGGCCGAGTATCGTAAATTTGCTCTTAAGAATTGGAGAGTTCCGTTACTTTTTCATGGATCCCATAATCAGAACTTAACCAAACTCTCATCAAACTACCCTTGAAGTACATCCTTTCCAATAAAAAAGAATCATCAAAATCGGTTGGCGTGATATTGAGTTATTCGTCCATTTGTCGTGCACATACTTGTTGCAAATTTAAGACTTATATGATTTTCTCATGGATGCCATTGTCAGAACTGGACCAAATTAAAATTAGACCACACGGGAAGCATTAGCTTTCAAACAAAAAAGAATCATCATCGGTTCACCAAGTCGAAAGTTCTGAGGTACAAACATTAAAAAAAAAATACAGTCGAATTGAGAACCTCCTCCTTTTCGAAGTCTTTTAAAAAAGTGAAATTTGTTATAAATCAGTAGAAATTTTGAATGCGGTAACTTAAGAGGAATTCAAATTATTAGAACCACTTTACACTAACCGCCTCCTTCACATAATAATAAAAACGTTTATTCATTAATAGATTTTTTATTAATACGAGTACACATTTTGTTCTTTTGTCATTGATTCTATTGATGAAAAGGTCACTGCTCAGTAGTGCTCAGCTACAATTCAGTATTTCCCCTGGAATGTAGCTGGTTTTCAGCAGTGCCTCCAATATAATGCAGAAAATAAATAAAATAAAATAAAAATGAATTAAAAAATTTAATTGAATTAAAATAACATAAATACAATTAGGTAAATTAAATTCCATAAATAGTCATTAAATTAATATTAAATCTCTAATTCAACGCACACAATATAATATAATATAATATAATATAAATTTAAGAATTTAAAATAAAATATTTAATTAAAAAAAAAATAATAATTATGTAAATCGAAATTCAAATTGAAGATAATAATTTTAAAATTAAAACTCCAACACAAAATAAAATCGATTCAAATAAAATACAATTAATTCAAATTAAATCAAATTCAAAATAAAAACAAATTAAGTTTAAAAAATATATTGAATAATGTAATCAAAGTAAACAATGCAATCAATTTCATAAATAAAAATGTGAAAAATATTAAAAAAATGTAATCAAATCAAATCTAATAAAATCAAAAACCAAAAAAAATCAAAGCCAAATCGAAAACACAAGAAATTGTCATGTCCGCGTTCTTAATTATCCTCGTAAAATAAGTTTTTTTTTTATGGAAACACGATGTATTTAAGTTTCATGATTATTTAAAGCATTCTTTAATTAATATTTCTCCGCAGTTTTGTGGGTTTGACCAGTTTGACCACATCCAAATAACTTTTAAGTTACGTGCATGATTTTAATTGTGGTTTCTCATTATTTTTAATATCTGGTTCACGCAAATTGGTTATGTAAACAAAAGCGGTGAAGAAATTAATCATGTCTTATATTATTTAATGGGACACTCATGCTAGGGACATGTATTCAGTTTCCGGTAGCCTTTCAATCACTATCCTTCGTAAACATGAAGTCACAAAGCACCACCCTACAATTTTGTCAACAATCAACCCACACTGACATCAAGCCAGTTTACAACGGGCAGTCCTAGATTCTCCCACCTCATCGAATGGATTGCCATCTCTAGAGCACAGGCGTCGGCGTCGGTTGGGAATGCTATCCTTCTACCGGCATTTCAATGGAAGATGCTCCGAGGAACTAGCGTCATTGATCCCTCCGGCACCGGTGCATAGCCGGGAAACACTCGAAACGCGCCCAACATATATGTACATGGTTGACATTTGTCACATAATAACGGGTCATTTCTACGCCTCGTTCTTAAGTTCAACAACTAGGCTGTGGAACGATTTGCCGGTCTCTGTGTTTCCTCCTTCCTATGACATGGGTCTCATTCATTCATTCTCTCTTCAAAAAGACCCTCCACACAGCATCTCAGATGACACAGGCCCTGTGGGAAATTATTTTTCTTATGGTTTCCTATGTGGAGTTAACGTAAAAAAATCAATACATTCACAACCACAATACTCGAAATATCAATTAAATCCTCCTCAAACTCACACTACAAAATATCTAATAAGTCTCTGAACTATATTGCCTACACCCTACACACTACATAATTAATTACAATAAGAAACTTCTGTGGCTTGACTTCAGGTCACTTGTATACCTATTATTGTATATCAATTCGCTTGCAGAAATTTATAAAAACATCCAGCATAATGAAAAATTTCAAAGCAATGCTTTAAAAGAATATGTTTTTAGTATATTTAAAAATGAAAATGTATGTATTTTCTTGTCATGTTTTGTTCTTTCTTGTCTCTTTTTATCTCCTTTTCTTTCATTTTATTAGTAATCATTTGTATTTGAATATTCTTGTGTTTATATTATTTATTTGATTTATCTTGTTGTTTGTTCTACTTAACCTTTTTTTTATTTTTACGCTGTATCGTATGTGCAACTTATATTTTTGGTATCAAAATACTTTTCACGTAAGGTACGTTTAAGTACCCATCACCTCCCACTTATGAATTGTATGTTCTCCCCGTCCTAAAATGAGTATTTCAACTCACAACGATTGCCTTAACAAGAAATGATAACAATAAAAAAGTTCTATCATCAATCATCATGTTCTTAAACCCACCATTTATTTTGATATAACATTAGGGAAATTTAGTTACAACCTAAGGCTATGAATTGTTCTGCCCTAACCAGTTGCATATGGTTTTATCTGCACGTGTAAATATGTTCTAAAATGGCTAGTATCTACAGGGCCTATTTAAACATCTGCCTTTAAAATATCTTTTACAAAAATACTTTACACAGGATGCAACCTATAAAAAAATCAAAAATTGGTAAAAAGATAATTGTTTTTGCCAACTTTGACTCCTCATATCTCAGAAAAAGGTAAAGTTAGAACTCTGTCCAATCAAAGTGATGAAATATACCTACAATTCAAATGCATAGCAAAAAAAGTATAAAGCATAATCGGTCGGAGCATAAAGGGAGAAATCATTTTGTTAGTCGTGTTCGTATGTATTAATATATGAAAATGAGTGAATGTTTGCTTGGTTGCATGTATGCATGTATGTATTTATATACATATGTTTGTTGTTTCACTCTCGCGAAGATTTCTGGATTATTACAACCACACGACAATACATCTGAAAAGTGTTTTAATCATCACAAAAACTCTTGTGAAATTGTCAAAAATGTCAAAATTTGAGAATGACACTTTACAAAACAATGATTTTTAAATTAAAATTCGATTTTCAAATAAACTCTTCAAATCAATGAATTTATTTAACGTACTCACCTACGATACTAAAAAAATCGAATACTTTGAATCTAATCATAAATCCTTACGTTGGGTATCAAATTTGATTGATTGTTCTTTTAATATACAAAAATGAATACATGCAATATATAAATGATGAATATAAAAAAAAATGTGATTGCACGCGAGTTGTTTGAAAATCTGAATGTACCGGGACTGAATATATTAAACGCGGGAGACGGGAGTGGATCACCGAAGGGGTATTCGTGGGAGAGGGGAGAAGAAGGCGGGGAAGGTGGAGGGGGAACGCGTGAAGGGAAGGGGACGAGGGAGGGAAAGGGGAGTCCGAAGGGAAACGGGACGAATGAGAAAAGACACGCAGGGAGAAACAACTTCTTTATTAGTGACATTGCAACGCATGCCAGGAACTCGTTAGTTTTTAATAAAAGAACAGTAAATTTTCAGGAGTTCCATTTATATAAAATATTTAACGGCATTTTGAAGCGACCGCTACTTATTTTATGAAAGTTTGTGGTTGATATTGTCTTCTGGAATAATTCTTCAGGTATTATTTTGGTAGCTGTTTAGACTTATCACCGTCTTATTTAATCAGTTTTCTGCACACTTTATGGATATACAGTACTTTTCCATTATTGCAATAAAATCGAGGAGCATTAATCAGTCATTCTCTTAAAACTTCTTCCTTCGGGTTGTAAGTCAATCCTTTCAAAGGCAGCACCAAAACTAACCACAAATAATAAAAAACGATAAGACACATTGTTAATCATTTTTATTATAACAGATCATTTGTAACAGTGGTTCTAAATCGAAGACGATTAGTAACACAGTTATAATTTTTTTATTGAAAACGTCGGTACCTACCTTTCATACTCATATTATGTTTATAAAATGCCGGGTGTTTATAAAATGCCCAATATAATCAAATCCTGATGACTTCAAATGAACACCCGATACCCAAAAATAACGTACTCGCTTTTCGGATTTCAAACCAATACATTCAAGTTCATTTATTTTTTTGTATATTTCTGTATATTCTATAGGTAATAAAACTCTGATATGCATCTGCCTAACAGCACGCTGGAAAATACTTTTTTATGTAGCCTTTTTGGCATTTATTGCATACTAGCTGACCCGGAGAACTTTGTACCCCCTCAGAATCAATAACCGTTGTGTTAACTTATTAGCTGAATTAAATTCAGTAAGTTAAAAATTATGCAATGATGCAATTATCGATGCGCAACCGTCCGTAATTTGTTTTTGTCAGTATCAGAGATGGCATTGTGCACGGATTTATATTTTTGTGATTTTCTTACATTTTCACTTACTTGCGGGAATTGCGTTTCATTTTGTTTACACGTTTTTCTTTATACATATTTATTATTATTCATTCTTTATATTTAGTATTATTCCTTTGGAGGGGTGCAGACATACGTTCACCGTTCGTCTCATTTTTGACTATTGACATTTAGTGTGTTAGAAAGAGGGGCAGCATTATATGTTTAAGAACTAAAGCAAAACAATCAGCGCTTTGACACTCAACGTTTTTGAATTTTTGCAATTCACTCACTATTCTATATTATACTGATCACAATATTGCTGCAGCTCTTTCAAAAAATGGGAATTCGTTCCATACAAAATGAACGAGAAAAAGAATATTCTTCATAATTTTTTTTTCGTGATTTTTTCCGTTGTTTTAATAACTATTCTACTATTCAGATGGAGACGAATCTAACAAATCAAAGATCATTAAAATCGGTCCAGTCGTTCTTGAGTTATAAAAGGTGTAACTAACCAGACTTTGTTTTATCTTACATATAAAAATCTCGTGTCAAAGTGTTTGTGGTCGCATTCCTCCGAAACGGCTTGACCGATTTACATGAAATTTTTTATGTATATTTGGATGGTATGAGAATAGGTTTTAAAGTACATTTCATACCGCTAGGTGATTAGTCCCCGTATCCAGAAAAAAAATCTTTTTTTTTGACATTTTTTTTGTGTTTTTTTTCCTTGGCATCAAAAATACCTGTAACCCCAGATTATAACCCTCCCTCCCCCACCCCCCCATTTTTTATTCGCGATTTTAGTATTTTTGTATGAACAAATTTGACCGTCTTTCGTATTTCAAATAGAACGAAATTATTTATGTTGTTGAATGTCTATGTCCGCCTCATCGAACTTTCATCCACACATGCGCAAAATATTCACGAGAAGCGTCGCGTCATCTTGATATTTCATTCGGCATCATGTTCTCGCGTGGGCAAACCATCGAGCTTATTTGTGTTGGCTTAAGGCGGACTGACCAAAAATATCATACACTCAATTGCTCTTCGAAATTCATATTGATTTTCTTTATTTCATTTTCCTACTTTGGTAGGTGTTTTTTGTTTTTATCGGCGGTCATCCTATCCCCACACACTTACAATACATTCCATATTTTTTATTTAACATCCAAAATACTCACTAGAAATAATTTATATGGCAGAACAACAGTTGTCGGGTCAGCTAGTATATTATAAGATTTTAAATTTTTTTGTCAATAAAAAAATAGGAGATTTTCAAAACCTATATAATGTTAATGTTATGTTATAATCAGCGCCCTTGAGGTGATTTTCACGAAAACGGCGCTATATAAATCAGCGAAATATAATTATTATACTGTTCAAAAATATTCTTTTCTAAACAAGTTGAAATTTTTTCAACCACCATGTTTGTTACCGATTTTATATCAGTGAATTAAAATAATTATTAAGAATATATCGAGTGTGAAATGTACAAGAACGTAAACGAATATAAAAGAAAACAAAAAATAACTGAAAGTAAAATAAGAAGTACAACATGTAAAAACAAAATAAATGCTACTAAGTAAGCAAATAAGAAATAATTAAATGTAGTTCTGCGAATTAAACACAAAACAATTAATAACGTAATTTGTTTTAGAGAAGACCTTGTTTGAATTTGTATGAAAAAATATAATATTTGAAAATAAATGTATTTTCGTAGGTTTGAATTATTTTACACCTTTCTGAAGAAAGACACTGTACTTTGTTCAAGTTTTATACATTTCAGTATTTTAATCAAGTTTCATACATTTATGACGTGGGAGTATTTATTACACGTTTATTACTTCCCTTGTTCAACAACAAAACAAATCAAAGTTGTTAACTTGTTCAACAACAAAAAATATTCCTTTAAATTATCACATGTTTATGTGGTTACTCTTATGTTGCTAATATTAGTAAATCACTAATTATTTTAGCATTTCTTTAGAGAAATCAATGCTTTTGTGGGTTTGTTATTACATACGTACATATTTGTACTTCTACCGAAAAGTATTATCGTAAAACGGTGACCAACAAATAACTCAGTCTTAGTTAGTATTAAATAAAATAATACTATGTTATTTACACCAATTATGAACTTTCCACTGATGACAGTGAACGATTAAGTGGACATTATAAGGGTGTTTTCTTAATTAATTTATTTTTTAGTTACAATATATGAAAGGGGGGGGGGGAGGGGGAACATAGGAATAGGATTATGAGGCAAAGGACAGAAATATGTAGGAATTGAACTTTCTAGTTTGAGTCATGTTGCGAAGTGAGTTAAATATGTCAATGTAGGTTAAATGAATGGAACTGTTTATAAATGAGTTTGTGGGTCCCGCCACCCCAGAAACTATTTATTGATAATAAACACCTCTGCGATAGGTCACCCCAAGTGGTTCGCTACATTTGGTGATATATCAGGGGATCCCGGGTTCATTGGGTGAGGTTTTTCGAGCCTTGGCGGTGAACGCATCTGCCCACCAGCTGCGTGGCAGGATCGGTAGAGAATGATTGAGGGAAACCTTTTGATCTCTCCAACAGGACTCTCTTGATCCGTTACCTTGCACCGCAGCTGGAGGGAGGGATTTATACGTCTGTCACTCCTGGACACACCGATTCCTATCTACCCTCCATGATTTTTCCTTTCCGGAACATCCTCTCCTTTCTTCTTTTGCAGAGACCACCCTCATAGCACCCCACAAGATGAGGGAGATTATTTTCCTCAGACCTCCCACGTGGAGCTAATGTATATAACAAAGATATTGAAATATAAATAGATGACATGTGCTATCTGCAGTTTTTACAAGGTGGGACTGCGCTTCCGGGTGTCGCCGATATTGTTTAGCAATTAACAAATAAACTAAATGAATGAATAATTAACGAATAAACCAAACGAACGTTAAACTAAATAAACGAATTCTTTCCGTATTCAAACTATATTGCTAACCAATACTAATGCACACCTTCAAAAAATCAATGAAATGAACAAATTCTTTTCGTATGCAAACTACCCTGATTTGGTCGTAGTCCGCCGACACGCGCGGACACCATAGCATATCTCTTTTGTATTTGAATATCTTTCTAGGAATATACTTTCCTCATTATTGTTACCACTACCAACCTGAAAATTACTGTAAAATATTTTTGCTTTATTGGAAAAAGTACTTTATTTAATATTTATAAAATATTTGTAAACTAGTCTGTTTCGACACAGGATTTCCAAGTGAGACAGGCAAGCCCAAAAAAATATATAGATGTACATAATTTTTATATAGATGTACATAATTAATAAATAAATAAATAAAAAAAATGTTATTGAGTGATCAGCTGGTCGATTCAATCAAATCCAAGCCTACAGTTTGCTCTAAGTAACAACTTATAAGTTGTTATAATAGATTGTCTATTGTTGGTTTTAGGATAGAGCCTTGGAAAAAAACATTTTCTTACAGCTCCCTTGAAGGGATTTTTCACCAAAACAGCTTAATACTACATATAACAACCGAATATTATTACTGTTACTCTTTGTGCAAATGAACATGAAAATCATTTTCTTTTCAAGAAATAATTTATAAGGCGTTTGAAATAATAAAAGTAATAATATTATAATAAAAATTATATTTTAAAATGAGATTAAACAGTAATGAGATAGCAATTGAAGATTTAATATTTTCTGGATGTACGAATAATACTGGAATCTACTTGTCTTGATAAAAAACGAGAACTTAAGTGAGCGCCTGAGAGAATTTTAAAAGGAAACGCGAAGTTTATAATTGCTGGAACGTGTTTTTTGTGTTTTTTAGCCGTAAACCGTAGTCCTCTCAAAATAGGTACCCACATTTTCAGGTTCTTTTGCTAGTTGGGTATAATATATATTTTTAAATTGTACTTAATATATCGTAAGACGATTATTTTACTAATGTCCAATTCGAGATATTTTCATCGCATCTTTTGGACATTTTCTTTCTCCCAGGCTGTGAGGAATTTTTGTCCAAAGCACATCTGCGTCTTTTTTTACATTAAATCCACACAGGAGGCCTTGAAGTAAATATGTCATATTTTGGGGTGCTGTGTGGAGGATCTTTTTGTAAAAGGGTATTAGGGGTGGGTCAGCGTGTTCAGGAGTGACGGACGTATGAATCCATCCCTTCCACTGCGGTGCAAGGCGATGTTCGGAGAGAGTACGGCTGGAGAAGTCAAGGGGACTTGCTGAACGTGTAGCTGATGGCATCCACCGCCAAGACCCGGACAAACCTCTCCCCTTAAAGCCGGGCACCCCGGCTAAGTCACCAAATGTAGCGAACCACTTTGGGTGACTTAGTTTATTTATTTATTAATTTTCGGGAAATCGACAGTTTACATTTATTTCAGTTTGTATATAGTATTAAATAGCCAAAATAAAACCAATTATGGATTTCCTCCTTGTGACTTTACTTCTACTAAGACAGCATAATAAGAATAAGTAAATTAATTTTATAAATAAGGAATATGAATCAAAATTATATAAAATAAAAAAATATATGTATACCTACTCAAAACAATTTTTTGTTTTTAATATAAAATGAAAATTACAAAACAAAAAATCTATCAATACATTGGTAGCCATGGAGAGAGGTGGTACATATAAGTCAAATAATATCAGAAATATAAACATAACATTATTCAAGAATTAAAACAGTTTTTTTTTACTATAAAATGAAAAATTACAAAACATAAAATCTATCAATACATTGGTAGCCATGGAGAGAGGTTGTACATATAAATCAAATCATAACAGAAATATAAACAATAAAAACATAACATTATTCAAGAACCGTCAGAGAAATACCCTTTTATGGACCTTTTATATTCAGTAAGTTCGCAATTGAAAATGTCCACATTGGATAGTACGCTATTATAACTATTGCATAGTCTGTTCAGGCAAGAAGGTGGGTTTATGGCAAAGGTCTTGATTTTCCAATAAATGGTTCCCAGGGCGGCGGTATTCACACCCGCCTCCCAAATTGTGAAGCTAATGTAGAAAAATAATAATTAATACCTAATACTCTTGGCTAGATAGAAGTCTCTACATCAGATTCAGATAATTATTATTATGACCTATGGGTGCTCAAAAACCTAATTTACCATTATTTGTTAGTTAATCGCATTTGATGGTATAAATTATTTCCAGGAAGATACATACTTCAACGCCAAAAATTTAAATTCATAAATCATCAAAACTGCAAGCTCACTAAACCCGTCGCATATGAATCAATCCAAAACTGGAGAGCTTTGTTCTGGAGCATATCGAAAACAAAATAGGGGAGCTTTTTTAAACCGTGAACAAACAGGAAGCCAACCTACAATATTTCGCCGAAGCCTCCACTGTAAACAGGATGTGATATCGGATACCGGCGATTACAGGCGTTATACAGGATGTCAACTATAAATTATGAAAAATTTGCAATAACTTATATTTATAGATTGATGCACTCTAGGAACGGTTTCGTAATAAAATAATTTGAATTATAGTCACACAAATTATTTTATTTATTAAATTTTATAACAACCTCCGTGGCGTAGCGTTGAGCTATTTACCTTGGATTAAAACACGTCAAAACACAAGTACCATTTTCACAAATCTCTAATTTAGTGTTCAATGCTTTTACCTCCTTACCAATAAACATATTTCAAATTTTACACAACTGATAAACATCCATGTTTTAATGGTAAACGGTTGTTTACCAGTTGTTGTATACATATCATTAAGGCCCTTTTATTTTCTCTACGTTCCGGAGCGGTAGATATTCCCAATGTTTATAGCTTTCCTTAAAGACCACTATTCAAAATCAAAAACGTTGCTTGAAAAGACGTTGACTATGTGTATTGGCGGGATTTTAACATTGGCAAGATATTTAGTCGTTTGTATTGGCAAGATTTCAACATTGGAAAGACATTTAGCCATGTGTATTGGCGAGATTTCAACATTAGCAAAATATTAACCAATGAATAAAATTTTTAACCATTTGAATAAATGTTTTCCAACATTTCCCGATTCCCCAACTTACAAAAATATATGTCAAAATTGCACTACTACAAATACATAAAGATTTCTTTAATAAAAATAATATACCACACTTTAATATTAGCAAAAGAATCATATCTGTTGAAGGACTAATCGCACCACTAGTACGAACCATAACAGCACAGCATCACTATTATGTTTAAGGGATCGGAAGAAAACTATGACAAATATTAAAAAATAAATATTCTAGTACCACCTCATAATATTGTACTTATTGTTAAGATTTTTTTGCTTTTTCAATCCTTTGTATCATTTATTAACTTACCTATATTTTTATTGCTTTTATCGTATGTACTCATAAAATTACTAATAATTTCGTAATAATATTTTAATTTTAAATAGATGTAAAAATATTTAGTTATCTTCTCCTAAACACAAGCAGTTGCTTTATTAGGAGAATGATTGAAATATTGTTATTATATTATGTTGTAAAATTGTACCTTTAATAAATGAATCAATTAATAAAAAGATATTAAAAATAAATCTGTATTTGGGAGATTTCAACATTCGCAAAATATATAGCCGTGTGTATATTGGTGAGATTTTAACATTGGCAAGATATATAGCCGTGTATATATTGACGAGATTTTAACATTGACTAGATATTCCACAATTTTTTTCTTCCAAGTTCCTTTCACTCCCACTATCTTCAGTCACTTACTTTTGCCTCAAAACTAACCCACATTTTATTGAAAATGCCATAGTGCACTGATTGTCCGTTTAAATTTTTTATGGTGTAATCACACAACAAAAAAGTATTCGTTTGTAAAAAACATCTCTGTCTATTTTATTTAATATACCAATGTCTGTATTATTATTCCACTGTCAAAAATCGCATTAATTTTATTTATACAGATAGTCATCAAAGTTATGTTATTTTTAGTGTTTCATCCTGTACCTCCATGTATGTAACTACCCTCACAAAAGCTCGTGGGTGCATTTTATACCCTGTTTATTTTCTTCTGTCCATTTTTTTCAGGGAGGGTGGCTAAACAAATATGGGATGAAGCTGTCAGCGATATAGTCGGCCCCGTATGAGGAGAAAATTTTGAATTCAGCGGATGAACCTGGAAAACTTTAGTTCGATTTTTTAGAAAATTTAATTTTTGAACGATTTTTTTTTCTTCATAATATTTCATTTGTTTCAGATTTTTGGGTTTTTTCGGCTACCACACTAGGCTAATGCCCGTGTTGTGGTAGTCGTACATTTAATATTTTATATAGGAACTAAAAATACTAATCTATTGAAGCAGATAATAAATATATTAAATAAAAATTATGAGATACATAAAAGCAAGTGAAAATAAAGAAAAAAAATCATGTATTAAAGAAAAACAGAAATTAAAATTTTGAAACACAGAAATTAATGATAATAATTTTGTGTTCAAAACTCACGTATTCTATACAAATATATAAATTAAAACATAAATAAAAGTAGGTGAAAAATTAAGAAAAAAACAAAATATTTTAAATAAAAATAGAGATATACTGAAATGGAAATGAAAATTATGAATTACAAAAATTAATAATTAAAATGTAGTGTCACAAACTCATGTATTCTTTGAAGTACGCTTTCAAATATCCAATTTTGTCCCCTTTCAAATATCCAATGTTTGTCCCCTTTCAAATATCCAATGTTGTCCCCTTTTAAATATCCAATGTTGTCCCCTTTCAAATATCCAATGTGTGTCCCCTTTCAAATATCCAATGTTGTCCCCTTTAAATATTCAATATTGTCTCCTTTCAAATATCCAATGTTGTCCCCTTTTAAATGTCCAATGTTGTCCCCTTTCAAATATCCAATGTTGTCCCCTTTTAAATATTCAATATTGTCCCCTTTCAAATATCCAATGTTGTACACGTGCTATATAAAGTGATTTAGAATTAAGTACTTGACTTTGTCAGTACTCAAAGCATTATATATTTTAGGAGCGATGAACCAGAATTGTCGTTGAGCGAATGACGTATTAGTTTTTGGGATCACGCAACCCAGGTTTGATGAAAAGCGGATGTGTGCTTGATGTTGTAATCTAGTAGGTTATTTCTTTGTATGTAACAAATGTTTATCTTAGTAAATGGCTTTCAAGTATTTTAGACCCTGATTTTGGAGGATGTGTAGGTTTATATTTAAATATAATTTTCACAAACTTATGGATCTTACAAATAATTTCAAAGCAATGTCCTATAACAAACATTTAATGAACATTTAAATCGCAATAATAAATATTGAGGTCAATAATCGAAATGAAAATTATTCTAACTTTTAAGTTGGATCAAATTAAAGCTAAATTTCATCAAAATCGGTTAAGTAGTTTGGAGTTTATTTCGAACGATCATCGTGACGTGAGATTTATATATATAAAGATTATGGATGTCAAAGACCCACTGACAGAGGGATCGGTGAGGACTCTTGTGCGGTATTCATAAAAAATAATATAATAGCAAGCGGAATCAACAACAACCTTTAACAATAGGTGTATATATACTATGAACTATAAAATTGTTTAAAAGAGCAGCATCACGTTAAAAATGATGTTTTCTAACCGCCGATAGGATTGGCGTAAAACGACAAATAAAGCTTTTAGTGAAGAGACGAAAACTTCTAAAATACTCTGGAAAAACCTTAACAGCGGACTTCTTTTAAAGCTCTCAGTTAATATTTTACAATTCTGAAGAACCAAGTATGAACATGGCTTGCATTTTAATGTACAATTTACACAATTTTATATGGAGCGGCTGTTTAGAGTGGCGTTACAGTGGGGGGACGGGGAGCGGGTGCGAAGTTTTTATATTTCAAGTGGTTGACGGTCACATGGGCGAGTTAAGCATATTTTCATTCTCTGTAGAGCTGAACAGCTGGCGCTAGACGTACATAATGTTAACGTAGTTGGTCTTTTGGAAGTGTTTTAAATATGAAAATAGAACGCTTTTTTTTGGAATTTAGGATGTAACAATAGGCCACTTGCATAAAATTTTCTAAAAAAATTTTCCGGTTTAGGCAAACATTCTAAGACATTCTGTCTTATTTTTATTTTTTTCAATCGTAGTTTTGAAACCCTGGCGATTTTTTGAAAATTTCAATCCGAAAAATCAGACCATTTTTTATAAATCGGAAAGACGGGACATAATTTTATAGGTGCGAAAAAACGATAATTACATAGCCGAAAATCGTTTTAAAAAAATAATGTTTTCCACGCGAATGGCACAGGAAAATAACGAGGCATTTCAAAAATATTAAATCTTATGAATATTTTTTTCTTTGATCCATCTTATTGATCATAAATCTTTATAATGTTCAACGTCTATATTACTAAATCAAATGTAATATACTTTGTATTTGTAAATTATAATAATAATAAGAATATTATAAAATTTGATTTTGTTAAAATCCGCACCATTATCATTATACCTCTACGGTTTTACGGACAACGTAAAATGTACCGGGTTCTTTTCATAACATCTGTCAAAAAATCAAACCAAATGATACGTTCGCAGAGAACAAACAATAAATCTAGTGAACGTTAAATGTCAAATTCAAAAATTCGCCCGAAATCAAAGAGATGCCATATTATAAAAAAAAAAAAAATCAGTGTGGAATTTTATAAAATTAATAGGAACATTTTCGGAGACGGGACATTTTCATGTAGTGACGTCACGATCCCAAAGAATGGATTTATTTATTTAAAAATAAAAAAACTGTACATTTCTAAAAAAAATTACTGACATTTCTTAATCATAGTAAAAAAATCTATCCACACGATTTTTTCCAAGTCGTTATGGAGTCCATGCAAGTGGCCTATTAATGAATGCTTTGTTTAAATGAGTTTAGTTCAGTGAAAATTAAAATACTTAACAAAATAATTTTATCCAGAACGTCATCTTTGCAGACCATGTTTACTAGCATACTTTACCAGCTACCAGTGAGCTATGTAGAGTGCTAAGATTAAATAATATGACGTTATTAGTATTTGGAAGCGGCGCATCCCTTCACTGAAAGAACCCTGAAGATCTTCATACAAAAGGTTCAAATTTAAAAAAAAATAATTAAATTCATTTACAGCTACATTAACATCAGTGATGTCGTATTTTTCTATCTTACCACTTTATCTCAATGAAAACGAAAACCTGAAACAGAAAAATCAGAAAAAGACGCGGTCACATCTGGGATTCGAAGCCAGGACCTATGACTTGCCGGATTAGTACTCTACCAACTGAACTAACGTATCCCTATCCGATTCGGTCATATTTAACTTTGTCATTCTTCGCCCAATAACTTCCAATTTTAGGCGTTAAGAAAATGAAGAAAATCTCGGAAGTCCTACATCACGACACAAGCGACATTTTCCGCATACTGTGGTGGTAGTAAGACGTTATCAAATATTGTCAGTTTATTCGTAACCGGGGAATGTTTGTATTTCTTGAAAAAAAAATCTGTTAAATCAGCAAACATTTTTTTTCCAGAGTAGTAAAAATAAAGTTTTGGATTCGTTCCTCAGATGATTGAAGTGGTTCCATGACAGTTGATACGCCGACAGTTGGGATATACTTAATATGCAGTCGGTTTAGGGAAAATAAGATGAACCTAAATACACTAAATGAAGGGGTGTGCAGAGAGGATGTAAACAAAAGTATAAAACAAATTTTCATTCAAATATATCAAGGATTAAACTACTTGCCTATATACTGTGTATATCAGCGTATAAATACAAAAAATCGGCACTATATATAATCTCGTTTGCTATTCATGCCGACTTATTAAGGGTATTTTCGAAGTCGATTTTACGTTTTAAATTGGTAAATAATTTACAAAAAATAATAATTTTATAGCGAACTAGCTGAACCCGGAATCCGTTTTAACGCCACTTAAACGAAGATATTGTTCCTCCTTGCGTGTCCTTTCCAATTCGTCCCCGTTCCCCTTCCGCCTCCTCTTTCCCTCCCGCGTTCCCCCTCTACCTTCCTCCCTTCCCCCCTCCCCCCCTTATCCGCTTCCACCCGTCCCGCTAACCCCCCGCTCCCCACTTTTCCCGCCTTTCCCCCTCCCTCGACTCCCCTCCAGCGAATCTCCCCCCCCTTCATTCCCCTCTGCCCCTCCCGGATTTCACTCCCCCTCCCACCAACCGGTTTTGCCCCTGAAATACATTAAATACACAAAATTTTCAAACAACTCGCGCGCCACTTATTACAAACTTTTTATACAAATTTCATAACGACAGAGCTCACCAGCGTATATAGAAACACTCTTCTGCTAAAATGTAATGTTCTGTAAAAATTTTGAGTCAATCCATCGATTATTTTCCGATATTTGCGAAACTCAAACATACGGAACCTTTTTTTTACTGGATAGGGACACCCTAATCACCTAGCGGTATGAAATATACTTTAAAACCTATTGTCATACCTACCAAATATACAAAAATAAATCATAAAAATCGATCCAGCCAATTGACCGGAGGAGTGCGACTACTAACGGTACACGAGATTTTTCATATATATTTATTTATTTGAGACACAAACAGGATATTTATACAACATTTTTGTGGGTAGTATATAATCAATTAAAATACAAATATAAGAATCCCTAGATTAATGTGTCTGCAGTTTTATATACATTTTGCATTTTCACAGAAGCAAACTCTTGAAAAAAATGCAAGTATTATTTATGCATAACTTGAAAACTTAAATACAAAATTGAAATACATAATAATGACAAGTATACAATATTTATAAAGTATTTACTGAAAAATAATATTACAACAATTTTTTTTTTAAGTGCTCAAATTGTGGAGATATTTTTTGAAATATGTTATATTATTTACAAAAATATCTATGAAACTGTGTATTTTAACAAGATCGTTGTATGACCGAGACATTCTAGATATAGGATTAAAATATCCATTATTATTATATATATTATTCGTAAAAATTTCAGTCCAAAATATGTTATGGGTTCTTGTAGATTTGGTATATATATACATAGACTAGCTGATCCGGCGAACTTCGTACCGCCTCAGAATCAAAAACTGTTGTCAACTTATTAGCTGAATTGATCTAAATTGTTTCTTCCTGCGTATCCTTTCCCCTCTCGCTTTCCCTCTCCCTCTCCCCACTCCACTTCTCCCCTTCCCCCGTCCCGCAAACCCCCCTTCCTGAGTTCCTTTCCCCCCTCCCCCCTCCCCCCTCCCCCCTCCCCCCCCCCCCCCTCCCCCCCTCCCCCCCTCCCCCCTCCCCCCCCTTCCTCCCCCTCCCTCTTCCCCCCTGCCCCCTCCCTCCTCCCCCCTCCCCCGGTTCATAGTTCAACATTATACCCCTTACAATATTGCTGCAGTTCTTTCAAAATAGGAGAATTCGTTCCATACAAAATGTATGGGGAAAATAATTTTCTTCGGAGTGGAACAACCTTTACTTTTAGGGGTTTGAAAAATAGATGTTGGTCGATTCTCAGACCTACCAGATAAGCACACAAAATTTCATCAAAATTGGTCCAGCCGTTTCGGAGGAGTATGCAAACAACAAACACCCTGACACGAGAATTTTATATATTAGATATCATTTTGGGGGGCCAACTGCCGGCCGATCAACTATCGGGTCACCGATTGAAGCAATCGATTGACTCAAAGTTTCAATGATAACAGTCTTAGGAAATATACAAAGGAATATTTGATACTAACACTGTAGTGATGCGAATTACGGGTAAACGTCTATTATTAGAAATAACACAAACAGAAGAAAATGAAGAAATATAAAGATTGTCTGTCATTCTATCAACTATGCTTGGAAACGTAATGCAGCGTATTTTCGTAAGTGCGTATCTCCCCACATATTTTATTTCCAATTCCACGCATAATACCCTTCAATACAACCGGTGGAAAGCAAACCCCGAAAGAAAAACAAAAGGTTTTCTGTTTCTGATTCGCGTGTGATGGAAAGTTTTATCCGATCAGCTACGTGCCCAGAGTCCCTAAATGGCGCTAATCTGGCCGCAGCCCTCCGTCCCGGGCCCGCCACCCTTGGCTCCCTTGCGGGGAGGGATGGCGAAAAAATACTTGTAAAATATTTTACGACAACACTTCTAAGTTGCGGGATGGGAATAGTAACGCTCTGTTTAGAGACTTTTTTTATTAAATATGAGCTGTACGCACAGCAGGCTTCGAGGAGTAAAATTCACATCATATTTTTAGGAAAATTATCTTCACACCGTAATACGTGGTTCTTTCTTATGTTTATCTAACTTAATAACTATGGACAGATAAGTTTGTTTATTTTCTGTTATTGTGAAGATATTTGAGCGATGATCTCTTCACGGAATTTAATGTACTTGATGTTAGAGAGTTTTACTAAAAAGAGGTAATAACATATATGTTCATAAAGTCAAAAACTGTTTTTCAGATATTTTCAGTGCTTTAGCCGTGTTTAGTGACCAGATCTTAATAGCCAGGTACTACCCAACCTTCCTCTTCCCCACCTCCTTCCCCTCCCCGCTACCTTCAGCCTCACAACATACCCCAATTGGGGATGCCATAGTCTCACTGGCTCCAGACGGGAGCAGTTGAGATTCTTGTGCGGTATTCACTGTGAAAAAAAAAAAAAAAGTGCTAAGAGCTGTCCCGAAGTCCGCAAGATGGCGGTTAGTTTAGTTCGGAGTTTGGGCACCAGGGGGGCTGAGGGCCGGGGTGCAGCTTCTAGTTAGGCCACAACATTTATTTGCAGTCACAACATTTATAATACGCGAAGTATTAATAAATACAGATTAACATAAAGAACCTCTATTATTTATACGAGTGCCTCGTTCTATCTTCGCTTATATTTCTCTTCTTTCGTTCTTTTTCCATTTTTTTCTTCTCCTCGTCTTTGGTGTTTTACCAAAACGATAAAAGTCACCTTTATTTACTTTTTTTTATTCTGCTGATATAAAATGTTTTTTGTTATTATATCAAAGTATAACACTCTACAGTTCTACACCTTAAGACTTCATGTTCTTTTTTGGTTGTAAAACATAATTGTTTCCTATAACTAAATACTAGTTGTTATCAAGTACATACTTTGTTTAATAATAATACTTACATGATTTCCATAGTGCCGTTTGTGTAAAAAATCGCCTCAAGGGCCCTGTACAAACTTATAATACATTTCTAAAATCTAAAACAAAACTACAAGCTAGACATACAATTAAAAACAACTTAGGGCTAAAAATTGCATACACCGGTTTATTGATCACCGATACGAAAATATATGTACAATATTTTGACTAATGAACGCTATGCTTCCTAAAAATGAATGAAAACAGGATCTTACTTATCTGGGAGGTCGCTTGAAATTAACACTGTATAATGTTCATTTAAAGAAATTTAGAAAAAGTTCGCACGCAGGGGACATAATTATGAACACGTATTATTTAATCCTGAAAAATATTTTAATAATAATATGTAATGTATTCTTTGATGAGTGTATTTTGGAAAGTAAAAGCAACATTTAATGGTGGGTGGTTCGTAGTACCTATAAGGATTTGATCTTCCTAAATGTGATTCGTCAAGAGACAGATTGATGTGTAAGGACTCGAGTAATATTAATTCAGTAATAAAAGAGTGATTAAGACATATAGGCAATACAAGTATGATACTCTCAAATAGGTATATTTAAATTAAGGGTATGAGAGCCCAAAAAGGTAGGTTTTTGTTTAGACCTAAACTCTGTTGGGTTTGTTATGCATCTTAATTCCGGAGGGAGTCTATTCCAAGTCTTAGGCCCAGATACTCCGAAAGCACGATCTCCAAACTTAGTATTTGGCTTTCGTTTAGGTTCTATTAGTCTGCCTCTAGCAGACGAAGTTGCTGATCTAAGGGTTAATTGCCTCGGACCGGTATTTTCCGGGACGCATAATTCGGGGATGTAAGGTGGGGCCATTTCGTTGATTGATTCAAAAAACCTTCAGCACAATTTGTACTAGATTCTTTCAGGACACTTGAGCCAGTCATGGTTCAGTGTTCTGAAATATGCGAATATTTAGGGACCCCAATTATGAGCCTTGCCGGTGCATTAAACACGGATTGAAGTTTGTCAGTTTGATATTTTGGAAGACTATCGTAGATGCCGTTACAGTAATCGATCCGTGAGACTACGTAAGAGTTGATTAATAGTTTTGTCGCCTCTGTAGGAAGGTTTCTTCGAACTGATTTATACATTCTAATGTACAATCTTACTTTGTTATTATTATAATTACCCTCCTAAATTAAAAAATCTTTACAATTTGATGTTACATTGACAAAAAAAAATGGTGTAATGATTAGTTTCTTTTTTATTATTTTTTATTTTTTATTATTTCATACAATTTTTGAAAGTAGACTTTATGTTTTTTTCTTGATTACCATACTAGGCTAATGCCCGTGTTAACAGACACTACCTGGTAAAAAATGAATGTCAACTGGGCCATATTATATTCACGCCTGTATTACAGCTTCATCGGCGTACATTGTACTTCTCATATTAATAAATTATACAATTGAGCATATTTCCAATTGAATCACAACAGCTGCACAACACCATCATGAATTTGTAGGCCCTAAGTCATTTAACAACTTGCCAGATTTAATAGTGAGAATAACTATTTTAAATTTAAAAAAAATTACGTTACATTTTTACAAGTAACAAACAGATTGACATATTCTATCGACGATTTTCAGATAGGTATATTGTGTTGCAAATTTTACGCTGTTATTTGGTTATTAATATTATGTTGCAAATATTATGCTGATTTTAGGTATTATACGAGTAATTTATGTATTTTTATTTTTGCTTTTAAATGTATTTTTATTCTGTAGCTATTATATTATTATAATTTTTATTATTGTAAAATATTTTGTAATATTTTGGAGTAATTTTGAATGTTTTCTTTTCTATTTTTGTAACTAAACCTACTACCTATAATCAGTATTATTCCCAAACACTCTATCTTAAACACTTTATTATTTCCAAATACATAGCTTAAGTAAATAGACTAGCACCCCAGATAGACCCGTGATAATTTCTCTACTAACTGGGTAATTTAAAACTGTTAATGAATGATATGTATTGTATTGATACTGTGTACACGTAATTACTTTTCTAATTAACAATAAAAAATAATAAAAATATATTAATGTACGCATTATTTGGCTTAATACGATAACTATGTAATCTTCTACAGGGCGGGGCAGAGTGGAGTTACTAGTTTAAAAAAATCACTGAAGGCCCCCCAGACTGAGCAGAGGAGCGAGGCGGGTGCCGTTAGGTCGGGGAAATAATGCCGTTTTTTTTCCATGATGTTTTGAAAATGATATCGCATAGCGTGGTGAGCAACACGCATATTGAGCCTTTCAAAGAAGTTTTCGGCCACTCTTCCCAGCATATCTTGCAGAATTCCAGCGATGACGTCCTCAATTGCCTCGTTCAAAGCTTCAAGGGTTCGAGGTCGAAGTTTGTTTACCTCAGCTTTGACGTATCCTCACAGAAAAAAGTCGCTCGAGGTCAAATCGGGAGAGCGAGGGGGCCATGGAATATCCCCCGCGAAGAAATCAGGTGACCTGGAAAGAGCTATGGCAATATTTGGCATGAACGATGGACAGCATGGGCCATGGCTTCATCATGTTGAAACCAGAAGGCTACTGTGTCGTGTTCCTCGCTACATTCTTTCATTTTGGGACGCCTAAGGTTCTCCAACATCTCACAATAGCGAGATGAATAACTCAATAACGGTAATGGTTAATCCTTCGTCGCCAATGCAAAAAACAGCGCCAAGGGATACAGCAGTTACGAGTGCAATGCAAGCATCTCTACATTTCACAAAATCTTGTGGGCTCAATTCTCGTGTACGCATCATCTTGTATGGGTGCAGATGAAGGTCTGAGTGTAAGATTTGCCTTGAATACCTTATTCTGCCTCATCTCCTTCCCTCCCCACTTACCTACAGCCTCGCATTAAAGACGAGAGCAGTTGGAAAATTTGCAAAAAAAAATTAAGCCAGTTCGCAAACTACGAGGGCTGTCCGTAAAGTAAGGTCTCCAAGGTAAGGATTTTACGCGTTATCCGGTATCCTGATTTCTCCACCACAAATGCCTACCATGCTGCACTCTCCATGACGCTTAGTTTTGGCGTGGCAGCCATTCGCGATGAAGCTTCTGCTCACCGCACCCGTAGGTGTGAATTACGTTCTTTAATTCGTTTTTTATGTGCAAAGAACAATACCCGGGTAAACATTCGTTCGCAGCTGCATAAAGTGAATGGAAAAGTATATATACAGCTACATGCAGTATATAATAATAATATAATAATATTTGGCTAATTTATATAGCGCCGTTTTTGTGAAAAATCACCTCAAGAGCGCTGTACAAATAAGTATTTAAAGGAATTAATATTACTGGCTTACAATTAAGATTTACAATTATAACTAGTGACTTACATCTAAGACTTATAGCTAGAGACTTATTTTACTGGCTTACAATTAAGATTTAAGACTTATAGCTAGAGACTTATTTTACTGGCTTAAAATTAATATTTACAGTTATAACTACTGACTTACATCTAAGACTTATAGCAGTGACTTAAGACTAAGACATTTAAATGCTAACCTAAAGCAAGTGACTTAATAACATACAATTAGATTAAGATTAGCGCCAGAAGAAGTAAGAAGATAGAATAATACATAATATGTTTTGTAATGAGCGCACTTTGAAAACAAAAGTAAAATTTTATGATACTCTCAGATAGATATTTTTATTTAAGGGTATGAGAGCCCAAAAAGGTAGGTTTTTAATTTGGTCCTAAATTCTGTTGGGCTTGTTATGCATCTAAGTTTCGGAGGGAGTTTATTCCAAGCCTTCGGCCCAGATACTCCGAAAGCGCGATCTCCAAATTTAGTATCTGGCTTGCGTTTAGGTTCCATTAGTTTGCCTATAGCTGATGAGGTTGCTGATCTAAGTGTTGACTGCCTCGGACCAGTATTTTCGGGGACACATAGTTCAGAGATGTAAGGTGGGGCCATTTCATTGATCGATTTGAACACCATCCAGCACAACTTGTACTGGATTCTTTCAGGGCACTTGAGCCAGTGAAGGTTACGAAGGTGTTCTGAAATGTGTGAATATTTAGGGACTCCGGTTATGAGCCATGCCGCTGCATTAAACACGGATTGAAGTTTGTCAGTTTGATATTTTGGAAGGCTAGCGTAGATGCCGTTACAGTAATCGAGCCGTGAAACTACGTAAGAGTTGATTAGTAGTTTTGTTGCCTCTGTAGGAAGGTTTCTTCGGACTGACTTGAGTTGTCTTAGGTGGAAAAAACCGGTGCTTACAGTCCTATTTATTTGACTTTTAAGCGAAAAGTCTGAATCCAGATTAACGCCAAGAAGTTTGACTGTTGTCTTTGGAATAATATCGCTGCCAGAAATGGAAATAGGCGAATTGTCAATGAAATGTTGGCGTTTGTTTGTGGCCGCCCAGAGAAACTCAGTCTTAGATGGGTTCAGCTTAAGTTTATTTGAAGACATCCAACGAGTTATTGCTTCTATGCATTCAGCTACCCGGATTTTGAGACTGTTGACTTCATTTGGAGTGCAGAAAAAATAAACTTGCTGATCGTCAGCGTAGCAGTGGGATAAGAGACCAAACGACTCGATTATTTTGGCGACATCATTTGTAAAAAGGATGAAAAGAAGTGGACCCAAAACGGATCCCTGGGGTACCCCTGAAGAAAGTGTTGCGAAGTTAGAGAGTTTATTTCCAACCTTCACGGCTTGTAAGCGATTGGATAGATATGACGCCAGCCAATTTTTGATGTCGGAACTCAAACCAAATGTTTCCTACAATCTCTTAATGAGGAAGTCGTGATCAATCGTGTCAAACGCTGCACTCATGTCTAAGAGTGAGATAAGTGCTAACTTACCTGACTCTATGACTCTATGTTAGAGAGTTTATTTCCAACCTTCACGGCTTGTAAGCGATTGGATAGATATGACGCCAGCCAATTTTTGATGTCGGAACTCAAACCAAATGTTTCCTACAATCTCTTAATGAGGAAGTCGTGATCAATCGTGTCAAACGCTGCACTCATGTCTAAGAGTGAGATAAGTGCTAACTTACCTGACTCTATGGCTAGAGTTACATCTGACAGCATACGAAGAAGTCCGGTTTCTGTTGAGTGAAACCTTCTATATGCGGATTGTCGATTTGTTAATAATTTATTTGAATTCAAGTGACTGGTTATTTGGGCAGCAGCAATTTTCTCCAAGATTTTTGATATGAAAGGTAGATTTGAAACGGGTCGATAATTACCCAAGTTATCGGAGTCTAGTTGCGACTTTTTTAATATTGGTGTAACGACAGCTGACTTTAGTGGCTCAGGGAAATCACCTGTACTGAGAGATTTATTAAAAACATGAACCAGGAATGGAGCCAAGACAATGGAACATTTTTTTAATAACCAAGTTGGTATAGGGTCCAGACTACACTGCTTATTTGGCGAATTTAAAATTATCTTTTTTACTTCTTCCAGCGTTGTAGGTATAAAGGAAGACAAATTTCCTTTAGAATTAATAGAGAATATCGGCGGAGGGGCGTGAGATGTGGAGGCACGAATGGTTTCAATTTTTTCCCGAAAATACTTTGAGAAGGCATCCGGGGTAATATCTATTTTAGCTGGAACAGTGACTTCAGAAATAACAGTCTTCATTGAGTTCCAGAGACGCCGTGGATTGGCTCGCTCAGAGTCAATCTTTTCATTCCAGTATTCTGACCTTTTGGAATTTATTTTGCTCATATACTGTTTTTGAGCAAGTATCCACTCATCTCTTGAAGTCAATGAAGGGTTTTTCCTATATGACCTCTCTAATTTCCGCATAAGTCTCTTTTGGTTTCGGCATTCATCATCAAACCAGCCGTCAGACTTTCGAACTTTACGTGTTTTTGACGTTGTCGGAGCATATTTATTTAATAGATATAAAAGTGTTGTATTGTACGTCTCGACAAGTTCTGTTGGCGTCTTTGTTTCCCAAAAATTGGGTGTACATAATTGAGAGGTCTGAAGTTCTTCCAGAAAATCACAAAAGCTAAATTTACGCCATTCCCTCGATATTATTGTTCTATACGGTATTTTAGGGGGGTTAAAATCAATATCAGTGCACACTAGCCGATGGTCCGATAGTCCTATATCACGAATATCTGCTAAGAGCGGCAAACCACTGTTCTTTGAAATAAGTATATCCAGTGTACCACCAGCATCGTGAGTTGGGACGTCAACCCATTGGCAGCATCCAAAGCTGGCTAATAAATCTAAGAATTTAATAGTGTTTGGTGATGTCACGCGCTCAAGACGAATATTAATGTCACCTGTAATAATGAGTGTGTCAGAGAGTCCGACTGAGAGTTCCAAAAAACGCGAAAACTCATTATAAAATTCTACAGAGATTGGTTTTGATCCGGGCCTGTACAGAGTACAGAGCATAAACGACGCTCCTGAAGAAGAAACCCTGCATCCAATGTACTCAAATGTGTTGAAACTACCTAGAGCTACTTTAGTTAGCCGCAATCCTTCTTGGGCTATTATCGCGACCCCGCCGTGGTTCACGTGCGAGATGTTGTTTGATGGTTCTTCCGTACTTGGCCGGGCTTCCTCGAGCACCACATACCCCAAAGCTTGAAGTCTCTTAATCGAGCACGAGTCACTGTTCTCATGCCACGTTTCTGTAATGGTTAGTATGTGAAGTTTTTCATCTCTGAAAACATCGTCCACCGCCTCTAGTTTGTTATTGAGGGATCGCGCATTCCAGGAGCCAATCGCAAGCTGTCTACTCTTATAATTAGCATGACGTTCTAATCGGATTTCATTAAAGTTGTGGAATTTGTCAGAATCGGGGAGCGATTTGGTCGCTAGGTAATTCTGTTCTTCGGTTGATGTGACTCCTTGAAAACAGTCTACAGACGGAGAGTTATTATTATTACTATTATTATTGTATTTTGTTTTTTGTCCTCCACGGCACCCTCTTTGTCTTAATTTCACATAAGGATCACGGGCTAGTTTAAACAAGTTTATTTTTGCGGTCACTAAGGGGTCCAACAATGCACTTTCACTTCGAAAACTTAGGAGTTTTGTTCGGTCATAACAAATAGGAGTGTTTACAATCTGCACTGCATCACTAATTATTGTATCACATTGTTCCTTTCTGCTGCACAGATGTTTTTTGGTATTACGTCCTCCTCGGCGGCCTCGAAATCTAGTTTTACGGGTCAAAGTATTTTCGCGTCTGAGGTTGTATAGCGACAGCTTCGCATCTATTAGGGGATCCAAAAAAACACTTTCACTGTTGAGACTGAGCAGTGTTGTCCTGTCATATAAAATAATATTTACAACCATCCTAGCTCCAAAGATACCCCTAATAAATCACTTTGAACACTTGACACTAATAGTTAGTCTTTCACTTGCACACGTGGCGAGCGTCACTGACCGATATGACAACATTTTGCGTTAACAGTGTCCTTTTTGGAACACTGTATCAGATTTGACTTTAAAACATTTGAAAAATATGTAGAAGAACGTGAATTAATCTCAAAACAGAGACTCTAAAATTATTTTATTTTTATAAACGCAACCTAAAGAGTATTGCGGGTATTTTACACTATATATACACCAGAAAAAATGACAACTTCTCGATATTTTTCTAAATAAAGTCAGAGCGCTTAAAAAAGCAGCTTGCTGCTACGAAAGCGCAGACTTAACAGTATATGACTTAACAGTAATATGACCACGAAAGTTTGGTTTAGAAGGTCGCGTCCCTCGTAACAATTGTGACCAAGAACTTCTCGCAATCTATGTCGAAGCACTCTAGGAATTTGGGTCCCTTCAACCCGTTGTTGTTTGTGATCTTTGAAGAGCATTTTTGGGACCCACCTTGCACAGACCTTGTAGTATCCTAAAGGTTCTGTCAAAATCTTGTCAATTGTAGTCTTATTGAAATGACCACATCACAGAGCTCCGAATAAACGAATAATAGGGAGTTATTCATACCTGGCAGGTGGAAGCTCCATTACGAACGGCTGCCAAGCCAAGACTAAGCGTCACAGAGAGTGAAGCGTGGTGGGCATTTACCGTGGAGAAACCAAACTACTCGCCAGTGTTGCCAGATTGGGCGTAAAATCGTTTCTCACGACCGCATCTACTTGGAGACCTTATTTTACGGATAGGCCTTGTATTTATGTTATTTCCAAATGTAAACCCATATTATTTATCTATTCCTGAAACATTCCACAGTGATTATTAAAAATACCGACAAATCAATGAGGCAGTTTTCCGAATAATATGTGAAATCTCTCCAGATTAGGTCACCATACATGTACTGTTTTAATTTTACATTAACTCAAAGCTTCATCTTTGAGGATGCTGTGTGGAGAGTTTCTCTGAGGACAGGCAGGGTTGAATATATCTCTAGAGCAGGGGTGCTCAAACGGTCGATCGCGAGTGCTTTTTGAGTCTATCTTGAGAAAAATTTGCCGATGTAAATAGATCTATTCACAGTTTTTGTTTTAGTTGAACCTCAATTAGACCGCCCATTTTTCATGCTTTTTTATTATTTATTTATAGCTTGTGATGTATTGCATTAATCACCAGTGCAAATAATAAAATATCGTAGCCTACCCCTTTAATTTAAAAGGAAAATATCAATTACTTATAAAACGGACACACTTGCGACATCTATCGGATCAAAGTAAATTGAATTCTTGTTGACAGTAGGGATCTATAAATTAAACAGATTGAAATGAGTATAGGTAAAAATATCACAGATGGTATTAAAAATCGTCACGATGCAGGGGCATTCTATTTCTATTAGGCCGAAAAATAAATAATTGAAACTGACGGCCAATCAGGTCGAAGCAGAAAGCTATAAATAATTAAACAAACAAATCACAGAGTGAAGGGAGTATTCATATTTTGAACAAAGAGATGAACTTTAGACTAGGCAATTAGTCAGAGATTTATGGGGAAAAAATCTTCATCAACCGAGAGATCACTACGCTATAATGTAAACAGGGTCCCACGCTCGGTGCATTTGGTACAATGACCCTAGATGTAAAGTAAACAATCGGTGCAATGGAGGTATCGACAACCGCAGTTAACGAACAAATAAATCCATATAATGTTGAAAAAATTATGCAAGAAAATAACAAGAAAATTATAATAAGAGGAAGATTAAAAAAAAGACGCGGAAAACATAGGAAAAGCTACTGTAGGGATATTCAATTTATAACGAGTACGTGAAAAACAAAAGGAGGAAAAACGCTGGAAATTAGGAATGTCACTTTTAGATTAAGCAATAAAGTTAGGGAAAACGATTTGAAAAGAAAATCTAATGGAAAAAATGGACGTTTAAACGGAAGAGTTTATTGAACAATATAAGATTTCGACTTAATTTTGCGTTTTCACACGAGTTTAAATAGATATCGTTATATATTTGAAATAGGGTGGTTATTCTAGTTATATTACGTTAGATAAAGTCAACGGAAGGAATTTTTTTACGTCAATTGTTTGAGGAGAATTCTATGGGAGATAGGACAGATTGGTGAGGGACGATAACGTTATATGAGTTGGCGATCTCACACATGATTCTGTTGTTTAAACAATAAGAAAACTGACATGATTCTAGGTGATTAAACCCATTTTAATGGCTTTTGGGACAATAAAAATTATCATTGGCCTTATGAACGGTTTTCATTAACTAAAAACGATTATATTTTATTACCCTCGAATAAATGCTGAGTTATTGATCAGTACATCGAAATCCAGACATAAACACATGTCAAATCTTAAATTAATGTGATTTTCGGTAAGACGGAGACGGAATTTGGAGAACGACCCATATGAAGTAATAAAATTGACATATATTTAAGGACCGAAGTGGAAGTATCTCCTATAAAAATGTGAAAAATGATATATTAATTAATAACAAATAGAAAATGAAATTTTCTATTGAGGTAGCAAACATCAAAAAACGATATGGATAGGAGAGTAATGTACGGTGAAATTATGGGGGAGTAGATACGGCCAAGGAAAGCAAAGAAAATCTTAAATTAACAATGAATACAATAAATACGGCTGGAAATATAAAAATTTATAGGGATTTGGACAATAACGTGAGAATAAAGGAAGAAATTCGTAGGAAGAGTGTTGTAAATACAAGAAAACTCTGGGGAAAAGGGAAAATTCAGATATACGACGTAAATAGAGAAAATACGGGTTTGGAATGGAATAATCCATACAAGTAGCAGTGAAATGGAGGGGAATTTATTAAAATTGCAATTCGAAATTGCGTAGTAAAGATTTCGACATGCATTTGATCATGATTTGCGAGAGATGCGGAAAAATTGAGACGTACATATAGCTATCGAAGATGGACCTTTTACGAATTAAGAAAAAAAAGGAACACAAAATCATGAAATTCAAGCAAATTTTATATGAACAGCGAGACAAAGGAAATTAGGGCCAGCTGACAGACATTAACTGAATTCGGGCCTTGAAGATATGGTAACACGAGACAGAACGCAATGATGCGGATGGAGTACGACTTAAGTAACATTACTCGATAATAGTGAAAGAATTTCAAAAGATCACGAGTTGATAGACATGGGATTGTTTTGTCACAGGAAATTCAGATACAATCTTTTGGACCTGAGAGGGGTATATCAATGAGAACAGACGTCATTTGGAATCAGTCAGCGCGGGTTGTGAAAAGTTGAAAGTTGGTGAGACGCGACGATACGTTCGGTAATTTTCTTGTGGAAAAATCCTAAGTGATTGGAATTGTGGACTTAGAAAAATTTCATATTCATACCAGTGACTTATAAATAATTGTGAAATAAAATCAGTGAAAATAAAAATAAAGATGCAAATTGAAAAGAGATAATAGGTTGCTTAGCAACGCAAGCCTTGACGTTTGCTTGTATTTTAGCTCTCTGATTTTTTATTGTATCAGATAGAAAAGAATTAGCTTTGATCCCAAAACATATAAATATTTGAAAATAAGTATATTAGATAACGTAATAAATAAACTGCCAGTGAACCGTAGGATATTTAGGTAAATAAATACAATATAATTTTTTCCTTTTGTGAGGACTTCAGTAACCAAGGTAAACAACTATATTTTGAGATTACATTGAAATATATTTTGTAGGTAAATTTAATTATATATTTTATTTTGATAATATTATTCTACAATATAATATATATTATAGATTTGTAGTATTGAAGGGTAGTTTACATTAAAATATTTAATTTGGAGATATTGAAAACTATTTGTTGACACTAGGTAACGACGACAGTTGCTTGGTTACTGGAAAGTAGGAATTAATAATAATTAATAAATCATTTCCAAGTTGTTTTGAAAGGTGACACAATGTCATTTTCAACCAACGGAAATGAAAATGGGTTTATTATGTCATCTATACAGATGAACATTGATAATCTGAGACCCCAAAAAACAAAAGCAGGTATTCCTAGGCAGCGTATGAAATGGACGAACGATGTCAATATGTTCATCGTTCGTTCATATTTTTATGTAACTAAACTAGAAACAGATATGTTATTGTATAGGAAAAAATTACATTTACTTTTCTCACAAAATTATCCGGTTGCCCAAGTAAACGAACAAAGATTAGCTGACCAAAAAAGGTCAATTTTTAAAAATAATTTAATTCCTGTAGTAACATTAAATCAGATAAGAAAAGAAGTAGCAGATAGATTGCAATTGGAGAATAATTTAGATCAAATTAATACGAGTAGTAATGTTATATTAGATGCATTGAATGAAGATAGTTTAGCTAATATTCTAGTAGAAGAATCCAATGATATTAGAGTAGATTCAAATAACTTAGACATTATTCATAATCTTAGGGAAATCAATATTGCAAATTTAAACTTACCAGATGATAATGTAATAGAATTAGCTAACTTGCTTCAAAATAATATAAATAGATATATAGATATAGAGCCCACAGTTAGACCAAAATTACCAAAATTGCATACGTCAAAGAAATTATCTAAATTAATTTCTGAATTAAATAATTTAATTTTACCAAAAATAATATTTGACGATATTAGTTTTTTAGATCTTCATACAATAGTGTACGCTAGTGCTATCACTATATGTAATAAGTTAGGAGTTAAATTAATATCCTCTGATGATAGATCATATAGTTATAGTAAACCAGAATGGCAGATTAGATTAGAAAATGATGTAGTATTTTTAAGAAGTAGTATAGCTAGAGTAATTGAATATAAAAATGGAAATAGAAGTAGGAATATTTTGAGATATGTAGATGAAATTGGGAGAAAATTTGGTTATAGCATTGGTAGTAATAATAATGAAAATATAATCAATGATTTATTAGATTTATTAAAACAAAAATTAGGTGTAAATGCTAGTAGATTAAAAAGATATAATTATACGTATAATAAAAGAAATAATAATAGATTATTTCAGAAAAATGAGAAAATATTTTATTCCAAACTTGACGATAAACAGAATATTATTTCGAATAATAATATTCCGTTGCCATCTGAATCAGATATGCGCGATTTTTGGACAAACATTTGGAGTAAAGATATAAAACATAATGAGGCAGGTAACTGGATAGAAAATGAAGAACTCAATTGTTCAGACATTGAACAAATGAGTTTTTCTGATATATCGGTTGAATTGTTAGCCAAAATTATAAAAAATACTCATAATTGGAAAGCCACGGGTTGCGATTGGATACATAATTTTTGGTACAAACGTCTAACTACTTTACATCCTCTTTTTGCAAAAAATCTTTCAAAACTTGTCAGAGAACCTCAAAATTTTCCTAATTTTCTAACTAAGGGCATTACTTATATGTTGCCTAAAAGCGAACATATTAATAATCCCTCTCAATATAGACCCATTACATGTCTACCGACAATATACAAAATTTTAACCTCTTGCTTGACAGATTTAATATATACTCATTTGGATGAAAAAAATATTTTATCTGAACAACAAAAAGGTTGTCGCAGAAAACATATGGGATGTAAAGAACAGTTAGTTATTGATTCTGTAATTTTAAAACAAATTCAAAATCAAAAGCGTAACTTACATACTTGTTATATAGATTATCAAAAAGCTTTTGATAGTGTCCCGCACTCGTGGCTAATCAAAATATTAAAAATATATAAAGTTAACCCAATTATAATTAGCTTTTTGAAAAATATTATGTCCTTTTGGAATACAGATTTGCTAGTTAATTTAAAAGGTAAGAAAATAGTAGTACCGGGCATTTCAATAAAAAGAGGGATTTTTCAAGGAGACTCATTGAGCCCTCTTTGGTTTTGCTTAGCATTGAATCCCCTTTCTAAAATGTTAATTAAAAGCAAGTTTGGAATAAAAATTAAGGGTAATACAAGAGAGAGTAGTATAGTTTCACATTTATTATATATGGATGATATAAAATTATTTTCAAATTCTGAATCAAATTTAGAGAAAATGATTAAGGTAGTTAAAATTTTTTCAGATGATATTAAAATGACTTTTGGTTTAGATAAATGTAAAACTATCCATATAGAGAAAGGCAAAATTGTAGATGGAGACGAGGGTATATTTAGAAATTTCATAATTCAAAGTATGAAAGGGGATGAGGTTTATAAATATTTAGGATACCCGCAATCGAATAGATTAGATCACACTAGTATTAAAAATGATATTAGGATTAAATTTCAAACTAGGATCAGAAAAATTTTAAAATGCAATCTATCTGCTAAAAATTTAGTAAAAGCAATAAATACTTGGGCAATACCTCTACTAACGTACTCATTTGGCATAATTAAATGGTCCAATACAGATTTAGATAGTTTAGAACAATTAATTAGAACTACGTTATTAATTTTATAATTTGGTAGGCGGGTATGGGTACCGCCGCCCTGGGAACCATTTATTGGATGACCAACACCTCTGCCACAGGTCACCCCAAGTGGCTCGCCGCGTTTGGTGACTTAGCACGGGTGCCCGGGTTCATGGGGTAATGTTTGTCTGGGTCTTGATGGCGAGTGCGTCGGCCCACCTTCTGCGTGGCGGGCCGGATTGGGAGATGCTGGTTGAGGGAGACCCTTTACAACCGGTTACCGTTTTCCGGGTCGCTCGGTAGTACAGGGGCCCGACCCTCAGGCTCACGACTGAGGGTGGGCTGCCCCATCAACGAGTGCAAAAACCCTGCCGCTGCTGTTGTGCCGGTTCGTGACCGGAGGGGACCCAGCAGTAGCGTTTGGGGCGCATTGGGTGACCTCTCCAGCTGGACTCTCCCAGCCCATCGCCTTGCACCGCAGTGGGTGGGTTGGATTCATACGTCCGTCACTCCTGTACACTCTGATCCCCAGCTTTCCTACCCATCCCTCATACCTTTTCCTTCCCGGACCTTCCTTTCTTCTAATAACCCCAAAAAAAAAAAAAAAACCATATAAAATCATGAATTGCACAAACAACAGTAATATCACTATCACAACGGCGAGAAGCAGGAGTCCCCGGTGCAGGCCAAAGCTGTTGGTGAATTTCACCAACATTCGCGGCCTGCACAAAAACTTCGTCCACCAACACCTTCTCTCCCAACGCCCTAACCTTCTCTTCCTTTCCGAAACGCAGATAGCCGAGCCTACAGACGCCACCTATCTGGATTGCCCGGGCTTCACCCTCGTTGGCAAATTCAGACCCAAAGGAGGTGTCTGTCTCTTCAGCCGAGCTGACGTCAACTGTGTGCGACTGTTGAATCTGGAGAACTCCAGATTCGACGTAATGTGGGTGCGTGTCAATCTTGCCAGTACGGTAAGATTTTACGGGTGTCTATACCGCTCACCGAACCTTAGCGTTTCAGATACGTCCGAACTCTTCAAACATCTAAGTAATACTATTGATGACCTCTTGCCCCGCTTCCCTACGGCAGAGTTTCTGGTCCTGGGGGACTTCAATGTTCATAACGAACCTTGGTTAAAGTTCTCAGGACCAACGGACTCGGCTGGACGAGAGGCGGAATCCTTTGCCCTCTGCCATGGACTGGAGCAAATGGTTCAGGGGCCGACAAGGGTTCCTGATGTCCAGACTCACCGCTCCAATCTGTTAGATTTGTTTTTAACCACTGTGCCACACGGCTACAAGATTGACGTCACAGCGCCTTTAGGATCGTCCGACCACTGCCTGGTGACGACGTCAATCCCCGTAACCTTCAGACCGCCAAACGAGCGGCTGAAGAGAAAAGTGTGGCACTATAGATCAGCAGATTGGTTTGGTCTGCGGGCACATTTTAATGCTTTCCCGTGGTCAGCTGTCTGTTTTCGGACCTCGGATCCCTCAAGATGTGCCCAGGAAATTGGTGAAGTCATCACATCCGCGATGGATGGCTTCATCCAATCCACTGTTAAAGAAACTGGTGTGGGCTCAAAGCCGTGGCTCAGTCGACAATGCTCTAAAGCAGTGCGACGAAAAAACGCGGCTTACCGAGCCTACAACACATCTCGAACGTCCGAAAACAGAACAGAATATAACAAAATGGCAAAGGAAAGCAAGAGGATCATTAATAGGTCTAAATTCGAGCACGACCTGCAGATCAGTAGAAAGCTGGCTGCCTGCCCGCACGGCAGCAGAGCGTTCTGGTCGCTTGCGGGCTCAATAGGTCGCAATTTCTGCAAATCCAGTCTGCCACCTCTTACCAGACCTGACGGCTCTCTAGCAAATACCGCCGCCGAAAAGGCTAACTTATTAGGCAAAATGTTCGCGGAAAACTCGACCCTCGATGATCAAGGTGCTACCCCGCCGTCGGTTCCTCACTGCGGTTTTCATATGAAAAAGCTGAGGATCCGGCATCGGGATGTACTAGAAGTCTTACGAGGGCTTGATATTAATAAAGCTAGTGGGCCTGACGGAATACCTGCCCTGGTATTGCAGAGGTGCGCTGCAGAAATAGCTCCAATTTTGACGAAGCTTTTCAAAATGTACCTGAAGTCTGGTTCTGTGCCCTCTGGTTGGAAAAAAGCGATCATTCACCCTATTCCAAAGAAGGGTGACCGCTCCAACCCAGCCAACTACCGCCCCATAGCGATCACATCAGTTCTGTCTAAGGTAATGGAACGTGTGATCAACGACAAACTGCTCACATACCTCGAGAAGAACAAAATTATTAACGACCGTCAATACGGATTCCGGCGGAACCGCTCGTGCGGTGATCTTCTCGCGTATGTGACGCATGTTTGGGGGCGGTGCCTGGAACGTTTTGGTGAGACCCAAACGGTTGCACTGGATATTTCCAAGGCCTTTGACCGGGTTTGGCACCGAGGGCTTGTCAACAAACTGCTTTCTTACGGACTTCCCGCATCCTTGTGTAAGTGGATTGCCGACTTTTTGAGGGAGAGGTCGATTCAGGTGGTTGCTGACGGTTTCACCTCTTCTTCGCATTCGATAAATGCTGGCGTCCCACAGGGATCGGTTCTGTCACCGACTTTGTTTCTGTTGCACATCAATGACCTCTTGTCATGTGCACCGATTCATTGTTACGCGGATGACAGTACAGTCCATGATAGCTTTTTGTTTGACAAGCCCCCAAAGGGCACACAAACTCCAATAGCTCGGAGGGCTTTGAAGCAAAGAATGGACGGTTACCTCGAGAGTATTTTCTCTTGGGGTAAGAATAACCTCGTCGAATTTAATGTTTCAAAGACCCAATCATGTTTGATAACGTCTAAAAGGGATCGAAATGAAAATCTAGTCTCCTTCAACGGAAGCAACCTTCTGAACAGGACCTCCATTGATATGCTTGGTGTAACTCTAAGTGACCAGCTCAGGTACGGGGGCTCCATCGAAACCAGAGTTAAGTTAGCCTCTCAGAAACTGGGCGTACTGTACAGGGCCCGCAGATACTTTAATAGTACCCAACTGCTAACCCTGTACAAATCGCAAGTGCGCCCCACGGTTGAATTTGGCAGCCACCTCTGGTCTGGAGCTCCAAAATACCTAAAAAAAACCCTTGACTCTGTGCAGAAACGGGCGGTCCGTTTGATAGATTCTCCCATCCTAACAGACGGACTGCAATCTTTAGAGCATAGGCGTCAGGTGGGAATGCTGTCCTTGTTCTACCGGTATTACAATGGAAGATGCTCCGAGGAACTAGCATCATTGATCCCCTCGGCCCCGGTGCATAGTCGGGAAACACGCCAAACACGCGCCCAACATTTGTACACGGTTGACATTACTCACATGAGAACGGGTCGTTTCTATGACTCGTTCTTGAGTTCAACGGCTCGGCTGTGGAACGATTTGCCGGCCTCTGTGTTTCCTCCCTCCTACAACATGGGTCTCTTCAAGACCCATGTTCACTCCTTCCTTTCCTCAAAGAGACCCTCCACACAGCATCTACAAAGATGACATAGGCCCTGAGGGAAATTATTTTCCTCAGGGCCTCCTGTGTGGTGTTAATGTAAAAAAAAAAAAAAAAAAAACGTTAACAAAATTTAATTGCCATCATCAAAATTCAGCTATAGAACGAATTAATTTACCTAGAAATTTAGGAGGTAGAGGTGTAGTCAAAATAACATCTTTGAAACACAATCAGGTAGAAATGCTTAGAAATTTTTTCCATAGGAAAGCTAATAGCTCAGAAATGCACAAAATAATTTGCAAGGCAGATAGAAATATTACACCTTTAAATTTATATGACGAGAATGCCAACATTCTTATAAATACTAACCAGGAATTATTAGATTCCTGGTCAAATAAAATTATTCACGCAAAACACTTCAATTATCTCAACCAAACGTATGTTGACAAACTTTCGTCAAACAAATGGTTGAGTATTGGAGAGTTGAGCACAGAAATAGAAGGATTTATGCTTGCCATTCAAGATAGAGTCATTAATACTAAAAATTATAGAAAGCATATAATCAAAGATATAAATCAAATTGATGATTTATGTAGAAAATGTTTGGCTTTTCCCGAAACTATAGAACATATTATATCGGGATGTTCTATATTAGCGCCTTCCGAGTATACATTTAGGCACAATCAGGTTTTAAAAATAATTCACCAAAGTTTGGTAATTAAACATAACTTGATTGATTGCCGTAATGTAGTACCTTATTATGAATATGAACCAAATTCATTTATAGAAAATGAATTTTATAAAATATATTATGATAAAACTATACTAACAGACAGAACAATTAGTCATAATAGACCTGATATAGTTTTACATGACAAAATTAAAAAAATAACTTATATCATTGATGTAGCTATTCCAAATTCCTGTAATATTCAAAAAACTGTTTCTGAAAAAATTAGAAAATACACAGATTTAGGAAATGAGATTAAAAGAATTTGGCATTCTCGGACTATAAAAATATTACCATTTGTTATTTCGGCCACTGGCATAATACCTAGGAATCTGATTCAAAATTTAAGCATATTAGATTTGTCAAAGAATTTGTATATAAAAATGCAAAAAGCAGTAATTTTAAATACATGTAGGATTACAAAAGATTTTTTAAATATTTATATTGAGGGATCAGTATGATTTATAGGTTCAATTAGAAATGCCACAGAGCCGAACCCTCTGATATGAAAATATCTGGAGTCGGTGAATTATATTCCCATTTGGTCTCTAGTAGGTTGACATGTTGTTCTTGTATTGTTTTGTATTTATAATACTTATATAGTGCAATTGCATAGCGTGGATTCACTAGATGATCATTTGGGGAAGTGTATGAAAGGGTTTAGTTTTTCCTTCTTTTTTTTTTTTTTTTTTTTTTGGGGGGAAAATTTAACCCGGACATTTAAATCTGGTGCGTAATAAGTGCATCCAGTTAAACGGAAAAGTTCAACGAAAACCTTCAATTAAATTGAGGGTTTTAAATTAAGTGCTAGTCTTTTATTAATTAAAAAAAATAGTGTAGTCGAAATAAATCTACTCGTAAAAATTATAAAATTTAGGTAGAATAAAGTGATATAATAATCAAGGTGTTGTTAATGTAGCAAAATAAAAATGAAAAAAAAAACAGTGTTTAATAATAATTACCGATTTAACTAAATGGATAAAATTAACATCAGACTAATTCGGCTAAATCATTTAAATTCAATTGGGCGGCACATTCCTACCACAAAGTGTTAATCTCTTATTAGATTCAAAAATTTGAAAAAAATTAAAAATAAAAAAAAAAAATTAAAAAAAATTGAATGATAATACATAATAATATTTTATTGCTAAATAAAAGTAACGATTTACCATTTCGAAATTAATCGCGAAGTAACTTTCGTTAAAAAGTTATTTAATCAACGAGTTTTAAATAAAATGCAGTTAGAACGATAAACATCATTTAATTTAGTTAGATTAAACGAGAATAAAATAAAATTGAAGTCGAAAAGGGTTTATTTGAATTAGTTGATAACAAAGGAATAGATACTAGGTAGGGAAATAAAAAACCAAGGTTTATCCGTGTAGCACTCGGAGGGGAAAACCTTGAAAAGGGTAAGTTTCTCTATTATAAAAAAATTTTCCAGGTTCCAAGGAGAAAGCGGCATGCAGCAGACCGTTGGTATTTGAATTAATTTTATAACAAAAATATTACTTGCTTAATATGTGATATGTACCTATATTAAAATATTATATATAAAGTATGTATATTTATATGTATAATTATATTTATTCCAATAAAATTTTAGTCAAAAAAGAAACACACTTATATTAAAAGTAAAGGTATCGATTCCGAATACCTACCTCTGAATTTATCAATATCTATTGAAAATAGTTATGTGTTTGATAAAATTCCAAGTCGATATGTATCTATATTAAAGTATTATATATAAAATGGGTATATTTATATATACATATATATTATCCCAAGAAAATTTTAATAAAAAAGAAACACACTTAAATAAAAGTAAAAGGTATCGATTACGAATACCTACTTAGAACGCACTATGCTATTTAAAAAATAGTTGTGTGCTAGATAAAATTTCAAGTTCATATTTTATACTTATTTTATTAATATATGTACTATTATAATTTCAGCTAATACGTAACGATTGAAATTAGGTTATGAACGAGAATTTATTTCAACCATAATATAATTGTATATATATCAGTATATTTTTATTGAGACAAAGTATATATGTATTTATATATATATGGATTATGACTATATTTATCGGGGAACAGATTAGACATTTGCGAAAAAAAATTACCATTATTAAATTCAAATGGAAAATTTAGGACCATATAATCTCGCGTTCGGGAATGTTTTAAGATAAATATAAATACCTACCTGCACTAACATCTTACCTGTTATAACTTTAGAAATCCCTAATTTTTATTTAACCTTTTTTGTTTTTCATATATATATATATATATATATTTTTCTTAACTTTTGTTTTTTAAATACGGAATTATTTGTTCTATTAATATGTTAAAACATAATTATGTTTCAATTTACTAATTTAAAGTTTAATTTGCTATGTTGTATCTTAACTGCATTAAAAAAAAAACTTAAGTATACCCACGAACTGGCGATGCCTATGTGGGATTTTTTTTGTTACCATACATATATGTATAATATTGTAATATCTTTTTTTTTGTTGTTAAATTGTATTATTGTTTATCGTTAAGCTACATATTTTATTTTATTTTTTTTACTTCTTATCAAAAGAAATGTTTTTGTAATATTTTTATGTATGTATATAAAAAATTATTAATAAAAAAAAAACAATAAAAAAAAAATATATCACACGTTTGAATCTTGGTCACGAGGCCAGCGGGAATGTTTACATAATTAAAATTGTTTATAGCTCGGTCATTGGGGCACTGGGTCAGATGCTTTAGAGGAGGATGTCCTTGGATTTTGAATAGGTAATTGACAGGTATGAGTTTTGTACTTAGATATCGATTTCTAGAATGGGATATGGATTTAATCATGATATTGTGCAATTATAGAAAAAAGTTTTAAACACAATCTTTAATTTGAACATGAAGAGCTATTTTAGAACTAAACAATTGAAAATAAATAGATTTATTATAGCTACACAAATAATAGGTACATGAAACAGTTGTAAAATCACGGGATAATCTAATAAGGGTACTGATGAATTACATGAGGCAGTTGAAAAATCACGGGATAGCCTAATAAAATGTATTGAAGATTTACATGAAGCAGTTGAGAATCACGGGATAGTAAGAATTTATCAAAAGTTGATCCTTGGGGAAAATCAAAAATACTGTTCAACCAATAGAAGGCAGTGGTCGCTTCTAAAACAAAGACCATTAAACAAATCAATAGAGATGACGACTCTCTCAAATAAAATAGTCAAAGACCAAACAAAAAGCTTGGAGTTTTGGCGAATCTCCAGAACATATCGCCAGATAATTTCTTATTCTACTAGTATCTATTAGTATTACCCACTCTTCTTATGTATCTATTCGGTTACCGAGCTTAGGATTGTGCAGAATCTTATGTGAGGGATCCGAGCTCGGAATGCGTAGCATGTAGTTGTGTATTGCGAGTTATAAAACCTTCCCCAAATGTATGTTTATATATATATATATATATCTTTCTATGTACTGTACATTGGATGATGTGGACTCGCTTACAGCTAGCGTTTTAGACTCGACAGAGTTACTTTCACATCATTTCCTGTACGTGGAGTGAGGATTCACGACCCGTAACTCCACACAACACCGTGAGTATATGATTGCATATAGGACGAAACCGGTTCGCCCTAAGTAAATAGTAAACTTTGGAGGAGTAGGAATTTGGGGGTATCTAGGCTCGGGTGAAGACCTGAAGGCAGTGCATGATGGCGAAGGAAGGCTCGAGTGGGACGCGATAACTTAGGTATCAATCATTCGAGCCGTGCCAGAAGATTGTGCGAATTTCTAGTTCAAACCTGATCTCCTTGCTTACTTGACGGAGGCAGGAGCCAAATTTTTGCCAGAAAAGGGTTTTCTGAGTTCGTCAAACATGCAATTAACTAATTACATTAACCTACTAAATCCATCCTTATATGTACCTTACAGCAGTTGAATCATAATGGAGGGGCGCCAAGCAGATACAATATACAATCATAATCGAATTTACTAACATTTAACCATTTGAGTTATATTCCATAACCTCTTCAATTAAAAATGTGAAATTTCAATTAGTACAGGTTATTTACGAGTTCGTTAGGATGTAGGGAATCATAATAAGCGACAAAGGAAAGTTAGCCCATTTAGAGAAATTATTTAAAGTTAGATTTGCAAGAGAGAGACCAATACAGTTTGAAATTCAACGCTCTGTTTAGAATCAAAAGGTTACCACAAAAATGAAAGTAATTAAAGTCCCATATCATAAATCAAAAAATTACACAACGTTTGATGGAGTTTAATTACAACATAAATATGAAAATATTTACGTTCAAGGTCGTAAATAGCGTATTAATTAGTTAAGTACATATATCTCTATAGATATGTAGTACAAGGGAGCTACAAGTAGCTTTCTGTAGTTACCAAAGAAAATAAGGGTCCAATTTTCATGAAGGCTTGCGTGACGTAGGGGAGGAATTTTCCATCCCTACTACACACATGCAAAGCCTTAAAAATTTAAAAATTGATCAGAGCCAAGAGAAAAGTAAAAATAAAATTATATAGGGGATAGAAAACAATATTTTCACGACTGGTGCCAAGTGCCCAGGAGTAAACTAAAAATAATAAAGAGGAATAAATCGGCGTAGAAAACCGAATTATCACAAGCTTGTATTGTCAATGGTCGCGACTTTTTTTATTGTTTACTCTATCCTCATCGATGGTGTGTAAATCACAAATCTCCATAGAAAAAAATCGTCAGATTATTGCATATTTGTGGTGAAATATTGTCGAAAATTGCCGAAATTCGATCTAGTTTCTAGTGTGTCGTTTGGTTTCTTTATGAGTCAGTCCCAGTTGTAACTTGAAGGTGATATGAAGTCTATTAATAAATAATACGAAATGAGTGCGGTGAAGAGATTCGGTGTGCGGTGTGGTTTTAATTCGCCGCACACAGATTTAATTTAAACCAGTTTTATGTTCACAATATAACGATTAATTAAATAATAAGTTGTCGATTCATCGAGTACCGAGTGAGAGGTGATATTATCACAGAATTTTTCACCTTGCAGAAGAGTTATAAATTTGTAGTAGAATTTATAAACATGATTTTTATTGGAAGAAACATGATGTGACATTTTTATTTTTTTTTATTTATTTTTTTTTTTTTTACAGTTTTTAGATATATATATAAAATGAGGTCGCAATAAAAAATATAGGATTTCTATGCACCACCCCCCTCCCCCCCCTGAAAATCAGATTCGATCGATGGAAGTCTAATAATATTGAGGTAGCTCGCCAGCAGTTCAAGTTTGAGCAACCCTGCTCTAGAGTTAAGGGCCCGCAACCCGGATTTATACCGATTTATTACATATTTCCCAAACACGGTAAGTTTTAAAGCTCTTAAAAAAATATATGTTATTCTTGAAGATAATATCTAGACTTTGCCCGCGCCGAAACCCAAATTATATAAAATTCCCTAGATTGAAGAAAATCGCAAAGTGTGCTCCAAAAATTATTATTATGAAAAAAGTGTTTCTTTAAATGCTGTTTAAGATAATTCCCGCGAGATTTTTGCTCTATTTTAAACGAGTCGTGTTTTATTCATTTTCGCAATTTTCGCATCAATTTTGTCGCAGTAAATGTTAGCGATCTCCTCTAACATTCGTAATTTCGTATCTATCCATCGTCTTCTTTTCGGGCCCGGTTGCAGAACCTTAACTCTTTTAATTAATATATCTTTTAAGTGGTTAATACAAAGTTATCTATTAATTTGAATTTAATATATCATTACTGAATACATCTTTTACTTTACATTTATAACATAGGCTAGCAACTCGTTGTTGAAACAGCCGTGCTGTTTGTTGAACTCAAGAACGAGTCGTAGAAACAGTCCTTAGTCATAATATGACAAATAATGCCAACCGCATACAAATTTTGGCATTTAATGTGTTTCTCAACTATTCATCACTTCTTTAGTGGGAGTTCCTTCCTCGAAAAATAAACCTCTTCGTTTATTACAACAAATTCCATTCTCATTAGTTTCAACAAAATATTTCCAAGTAAAACCGGGCAAAAGCGATAGTGGTCAACCACCCATACACCCATACACAAATAATACGTCAATAATAATGAAAAACCGCACGTCACAATGCACAGATATTTAAAATAGAATGATTCGATAAATTATGAATAATATACTCGAATACAGTGTGTTTCTTCAAAACTACCAAAAAATATCTTGTTTTAATTTTATTTTTTTTATCTATTGAGTGAAAATTCTTAGCCCCATTAGAGTGATTTGAAATTCTGATGAAATGGAAATGACGCACTATTTACGGCACCTGCGAAGCATCATACTGCGCTCAAGGCTCCTATTGGTTGAGATATAAAAAGGAAACGACGATAGGTCTGCGCTCATTGACCGCTTTTTTTACGGGTCGTCGGAATATAATGCGTAAATGCGCGCCTCGCCAAACGCGTCCCATAGCGAAGCGGTATAGTGCGTCACAAATCTCAGCGGCCAGATTAATTCAGCGGACGGAGGTTTTGGTTTCTGTAAATCAATATCCAATCTTCAAACCACTTTAAAATAAACAAACCAAGGCAAGAGAAAGCGACATCTAGCTACTTTCTAGTTTCACTTTTATTTTCACACATTCTAATTTTTCAATTTTTTAAATCAATTTGTTTTATTTTTTTATGTGAATTCCGAACTAGAGTCCCTAAAAATTTCGCACTTGTTTCGACCCGTCGGAACAAGTGCGACTATGTGAATGAGGAAGAGGAGAAATTACCTGGCTGTTCAAATCAAGTCACCTAACATGGCCAGAACCATTACAAACAATGTTTACATACTTTATTATTTTTATTTTTTTTTATTTCTATTCTTGAACATACACAATACAGATTATTACATCAGTTTACATAGGTATTGAGTTTAGTAATATGAAGAAAAAAATGTTAATCATCCGTAACTGTATATATATATATATATATACTGAATGGAGATTTTTCACCAGAGCGATTCTGAGAGTATCTTCTTGTATTACTTATGTTCTCTATTTTATGCAGGTGCTTGCGGGTTTTTACAGATGCAATGCCGCCTCATGAATGAGTTTTTCTTTTGCCCTGTTTAATTTATCTTTGTTTTACTAACCTATTTTTTGCATTTTGTTTTGCCTGTTAAGCACTTGCATACTGCTTACTAACAACGTATGCAAGGACACTGGAGGTCTAGATTCATTCAAAATAAATAAATGTAGCTTCGTTTAACAAAAAAAAAAAATAGAATCTTCCGAGAGCCTTGAAGGAGTAACCATCAGTTACTTATACCAGGGCGGGTAAGAGGTGGATTACCTCCACTGAGAGTATCTTCCACTAAGAAAGGTGCCGCAAAAGTGCTGTATCATCTGTTGAATTAACAATAACACCAACTAATTAAATAAAATTATTTTGCGCACGCTGGTATTAGAACCTATGTATGTTTTTGCAGTCAATACGATCTTAACCACTTTACCATGGAGGCCTTAGTAAAATGCCAAAGCAAACCTGATTTTCCTTTTTATGTTTCAATCAGTTTTCACATGAATGCTTTTCAAATATACAAAACATGCATGAAAAATAAATATGTAAAGGTACGTTTAAAAAATATTATAAATAATAAAAAACATTAATGTTCATGTTTTTTTTTAACCAAAGTAAAAAAAAAAGTTGTACCAATCGGCCATTGAGCGCAGTTGATGCGTCGCAGATGCAGTAATCGTCATTTCCGTTTCATCCGAAATCCAAGTCACAGCGGGGGCTATAGAAGTTTCACTTCAAAAAGATAATAAGTTGATTGCTAATGTGAAGAATTGTTTCCACATGGATTTTGATAAACGAAAAATAATGACCAAGCTAACTACAGTGATCACGTATAAGTTGATTGTGGAGTAAACATGAACTAATGCCATAACTTTATATTTTAATCTTGAAGTTATACCTTATTTCAAAGACCACAGAGCCCTCCTTTTTCGTAAACTCATACTTGTGGCATTGTGGTGATATATTATTATATGATGCTCTCTTAACATTTTCTGAACATTTCCACACAGTTGATAAAAGAATATTTGGAGGAGCGTTTTCACAAAGAGAAACATCTACTCCAAACGGTTTTTTTTTCAATTCTATGTAACTCTTTTTCCACAATAATAGGAAATTATTGTGTAAATAATTATAACTTTACATATTTGTAAAAAGCATTGACCTTTGTGGCTCGCCATAATTTACAATAAAACACATATAAATTTGTTGTAGACCACTTTTATTTTATAAACACTCTACCGGTTTCAGAAGCACCCTTCCTTCGTCAGGAGAATATTATAACTGTATATATAGAATGTATTCAGAAGCACCCTTCCTTCGTCAGGAGAATATTATAACTGTATATATAGAATGTATATATAGTTATGATATTCTCTGAGTGTTTATAAAATAAAAGTGGTCTACAACAAATTTATATGTGTTTTATTGTAAATTATAATCTTAATAATAAGGAACTTCAGTGAGAAACATTACGGCTTATAAAATGTGTTCATATAGACCAATAAACACGGATTCTGAATACATAAGTTTTATTAAATAATATTAAACGTAGAGCTTTAAAAAAATGATTAAAAAGACCATGTTTAATAATTTTTTTAAAACGCACTCTCAAGTTGGTATTATTGAATTTTTAGTGCTAACGTCACTGCTCACCATAATTTTCCAGTCATTGTATTAAAATGTATGACACAAGCCATGGGTATTACCAACATTTCAAGTTATTTGTTTATTTGCATCTTGTTTATAGAGATTATTAAGTTGTTGTGTTTATTCAGTATCAAAAATAGAGGTATCTCTATTAGGTTATCTCTATTATTTAAAATATTCAAAAAAAAGTCGTAATGCTACTTCCAAGGCCAACCCTTCGAACTACGAACTCCAAAATGGCGAACGTCGAACAGCTAATCCTATCAGTTGCCTACCGATTCTGAAGCTAAAAAAATAATAATTTCGAACAATTTTTCACAACTCTCCCGTAATATATTGAACAATAATGAACTTTTAATATGGACTACATCTAGCTATAGTTGAATATTCTATGGCAAGCAATCAAAATATTTTTAATAAAATAGTACTGAAATAAAATAAAATAAATGTAATACATTAAATACTAAATACATAAGTAATTCCACCTAAATAATGTTTTTACTTATTGAATAGTTTCATAGCTTCTTCCATAAAACTGTCATACAAAATGACAACACCTGTTGAAAATAAAAAAAAAAACTTTTGGTGTGTGATGACGTCACACGATTCACCGTAAATACGCAATTTTCAGGGATCTTGAAAAACTAAAACTTTGATAATTATTTTAACTTTTAAAACTAACTCTAAAAAAAAAAATAAAGATGCAGTTATTTAAGTTAGAGTGCCATTATTCATTTAATAAAATTGGACTGGAGTTATTAACGTGATATATTCTGTTGGCGAGCCAATAAATAAATATGTCCTAAGAAAGGAGTGCAATAATTTAGGAACATCCTGTGATTGCGTTATGCGTGGGAAAGGCTCATATATAAATTCAAAACAAGATAAATGATTTCATTATTGTTATCATAAGAGTTGAACTATATATATAACGGTGATTAGAGGTTCATTATTAAAAAAAACGATTTACAATGCGTTTGATCAGTGGTGTGGTTCTTCTGTTCATTTTTGTGGGATTGGGTGCTACCTATCCACGCCAAAACCCGTGTCCAAATGGATTTACTCTGTTGGAAGACTGGATTTGCGAAAAGGATTTTACAAAAGAACAAAATCCCCCTTTTGATTATGACCTTCAAGAATCCGACGACGTTAGTGCTTCAGACCATTTCCATTTTGACAGTCAAGAATCCAACGACGTAAGTGCTTCAGACCATTTCGATTATGACAGTCAAGAATCCGAAGACGTAAGTGCTTCAGACCATTTCGATAATGACAGTCAAGAATCCGACGACAACGTTAGTGCTTCAGACTATTCAGATTATCGTCACGGAGAGGATGTTCAAGAATACCACAATCCCCCTTTTGATTATCACCGTCGAGCCTCCGCGGACGTTAGTGCTTCAGAATATAATCGATACGACCACAATAGTGTTTCTGACTACGATGCTGTTCCACTTCATATCGTCCAAAGTCCGATAACAACCACCGAAGAGCCCAACTGCCCGAAAGGATATCATTTCTTTGCTAAAAAATGCAGACTTGTTATTCACTCATAAATTTTTAAACAAAATAGCATAATGGTTATCGTGAATTATTTTGGTGGGACATTGGCACATAAGTAATTCACGATATCATCTCGCCGTGAAAATCTCATATAATACGTAAGCATCATAATGGTTTATAATATTAATATTTTCAAAATTTTAATAAATTTTGCACATACTGAAATTTTAATCTTGTTTTATTAACTGAAAAATCCTTTCCCGTAGTGTGATATGTCTTCAAATTGTAGGAATTTCTTTTCAGAATGAAATCATCTCAATATATATATTTTTTAAATTATTAGTGATGTGTTGATTGAAACTTGTGGTTAGATATACATCGATCGCGGAAACTTTAAATGCGGTTTAGGACGAGATGTTAATTATTAATGAGAACGAAAAGAAATGTTTATTTTTTGTCACAAATGATATCTCTTGTTTTTGTGCACCAATAATAGAGAACTCCAGTCCAATTTTTTTTTTATGAATAATGACCTTCTAACTTAAATAACTGCATTTTAATTTTTATTTTTAGAGTTAGTTTTAATAGTTAAAATAATTGTCAAAGTTTTAATTTTTCAAGATCCCCCGAAAACCACCGTATGTATGGTGAATCGTGTGACGTCATCACTCCTGAAAAATTAGTATAGGATTGGGCAATCAGCTGATCAAGTGCCGCCATTTTGAATTCCGTAGTTCGAAGTATTCTTCCTAGAAGTAGCATACTATAGTAGTACTATTTTTGTGCAGTAGTTTTTGAATATTTTCAATAATTGAGATAAACTAATAAGATATACCTTTATTTTTGAAACATTATTCAGGCCTAAATAATGTTTCAATAAACACAACAATTTAATCTCTATAAACAGTATGTAAATAAACGAATAAATTAATACGATGGCTTGCGTCATATCATACATTCCCACGCAAAGACTTTACGGTGACGTCACGACATGTCAAATAGTGACGTCACCACTAAAATTTGTTTTTACGACCCGTTTAAAAATGGATTTTTAATAATTTTTTAAAAACTCTTCGTTTAATGTTATTAAATAAAACTTATATATTCAGAATCAGCGTTTATTGGTCTATATGAACATATTTTATTAAAGCCATAATATTTTTCACTGGAGTCCCTTATTATGAATTTTTATTGTAAAATAACTTTGAAAAGACCTTAAAAAATATAATTTTTTGTAAATTTATTTAATAAAATCATTTAATTTATTTAAATTTTCAGAAAAAAATACTCTTCAATGTACATCGTAAAAGACGCACTTTATTTCCTAGAAATATTTCGACGACGCAGATCGAAAGAAAAAAAATGGAGGAAAATGACATTTTTTCTATATGCAGTAATATACACATTACACATGTAATTGTAAGCTTATACTTACTAACTAGCTTTTATTTATTAAACTTTGTTTTATTTGAGGTCTTATTATTAATTATATATATATGTGTTTATATTAATAAATTGTATTAAGTAGTTTTTTATGAGTACAACTCATATCTACCAATTATTTTTTTAAATCGCTGCTATAATATTCTATACCTCACGAGTTACATAATTACATTCTTATTTATTGATTTTGTAACACACATAATTAATATCGTGAATATAGACTTACTTTTTTATGCATTACAATCTTTTGTTATAGGGTAGACCGAGGCTATTCGGATCATTTTTTATGTTTTCTTGAAAAAAATGAAAACTAATGCATTTTCGAATTTTTTTATTATTTAATATTAAGCATTTGACCTTTTTATATGTTTTAATTTTAATGATCATAACATAAAGTAACTATAAAAAAACGTATGACTATTACTGTAGACCTCTCCTCTGGTCCGAATCACCCCATATATATGTAGTGATTCGGATCAGTGGTGGGGCTACTCGGATCAAACCCGAAAAATTGTTAAGTATGAAAAAAAAACAAAAACCAAAAATAGGTTTTAGAACCCATAACTTATATGAAAGTATCATGACACTAATTTACACTCTTATTGGCTTACACACCGCACAAATAAAAACTTTATTAAAACACTTTCTTGTCGTAACATTTTTCGTGGCACAATTCTTCGCAAGAAGAACAATGAATCCAATCTTTCTTTGGAGGATGTACAAACGGCTTCATCCATTGCAATTTTCGACCATGATTGATCAGTCGTCTTTTTCACATAGTTGCGCACCATCTGCTTCAAATAAACAATTAACGCATCGAATTTTAAAAGCATTAAAATATGATCCAAATAGCCCCCCCACCATCGGTCCGTTTAACCCCACTTATATTAATATGATATTTACTCAAAATAAATTACAAAAACATAAAAAATGCAATTTATTGCGCTTTTATTCTGTTTACTGAGCATTTGATTGATAAATTTATAACATATGAACATGACTAAATAGCTTACCTTTTCAGAAAAAACACTAAGAAAGCAAAGAACAATATTACATCAGACATTTATTTGACACGTGACTTGGACGATCGTCACACATATCGATTTTTAGCAGTCAAACCACGCAATCTGCAATATCGGTAATTTTACTATTATGGCATCCGGTAGATGGCGACGCTATGTCCAATTTTTTTCATTGTCATTTCGTTACAATAGCTGAGATATATCCATATTGCTTAGCTTGATCCGAATAACCCACCTGATCCGAATAGCCTCGGTCTACCCTACTACTACATTTTATTATATCCATATGTGTTGTTTTCTCACAATTTCTACATCTTCGTTTATCTTTTTATACTTAATTACTGTAATCAATTAGTAAATTTTTATGTGTAAACCCACTAGGGCGTAAATAATATGTAAATATTTTACTTATTTTTGGATTTATTGTCCTTTACATCGGTTCAAATTTCTGCTGTCGATTTTTATTTATTTTCGGGAAATCGACAGTTTACATTTTTCCAGTTTGTACATGTTTGTATAGCCAAAATAAAACCAATTATGAATTTCCTCCTTGTGACTTTATCTCTGATTAAACAGCATAATAAAAAAATTTAAATAATAAAATTTATAATAAAGGCGTATGAGACCAAACATTTTATAAAACAAAAGATAAAGTACGTAAAACATAAATTTACATAAAACATAAAAATATCATTTCATTGGTAACCGTAAGAAGCCAGGTTGTGCATATAAATCAAATCATAACAGAATTATAAAGATAAGCGAGAGAAACATAAGAAACATAAACCCATGATGGAGATGATTTTTTGATTTGTGTCCTAATATAAATGTTTCTGTCAATTTGACAGTCCTAGAACAGGATATCTTCCTAGTTGGACAGTCAAAGCTTCTTTGTACTAGTATATTCTTTATAAAACAAAAAAAAAATAAAAAAACATAAAAAATAACATATTCATGAAACATCAGAGAAATACTCCTTTATGTACCCCTTATATTTGGTAAGTTCGAAATCGAAATGTCCACCTTGGATTATACGCTATTGTAACTATTGCAAAGTCTGTTCAGACAAGAATTCTGCTTACAGTTTGTCTTGCATTGATCCACCCTGAACAGGACAGAGGAGCGTGTTGTACGCGCAGGTACAAGAAATTGAATTTTATTTAGCAACTCTGGGCGTTGAATATTATTGTTAACTAATTTATACAGGAATATTGCATCCATATGATGCCTTCGTAAACGCAATGAATCAATTTTAAAGTATGAAGCTGCCTCTGCATAATTATTAAATCATATGTATGTTTTATATATTTTTTTACATTAACTCTACACAGAAGGTCCTGAGGAAAATAATTTCCCTCAGGGCCTATGTCATCTAGGATGCTGTATGGAGGATCTTTTTGAGGAGAGGAAGGAATGAACATTGGTCTTAAAGAGACCCATGTTGTAGGAAGGAGGAAACACAGAGGCCGGCAAATCATTCCACAGCCGAGCTGTTGAACACAGGAACGAGTCGAAGAAACGACCCGTTCTCATATGACAAATGTCAACCGTGTACAAATATTGGGCACGCGTTTGGCGTGTTTCCCAACTATGCACCGGTGCCGAAGGGATCAATGATGCTAGTTCCTCGGAGCATCTTCCATTGTAATACCGGTAGAACAAGGATAGCATTTCCACACGACGCCTGTGCTCTAAAGATTGCAATCCGTCTGTTAAGATGGGAGAAATCTATCAAATGGACCGCCCGTTTCTGCACAGAGTCGAGGGTATTTTTCAGGTATTTTGGAGCTCCAGACCAGAGGCTGTGTTTGGCTGTCCGTCCTCTCTACCCCTGCGGCAAACGGCGTGATGGTTAGTTAGTTAGTTTAGTTTATATTATTTTATTTTTTTAACGTTAACCCCACACAGGAGGCCTTAAAGAAAATAATCCCCCCGGGCATATGTCATCTTTGCTGCTGGAGATGCTGTGGGAATGTATTTTTATTGAACGGAAGGAGGAAGATCTGGTAAACAAAAAGGTATGAGGGGTGGGTAGGAATCTATAGGTTAGCGTGTCCGGGAGTGAAAGACATATGAATCCATCCCTCCCATTGCAGTGCAAGGCGATAGATCGAGAGAGTCTGGCTGGAGAGTTTAAAAGGTCTTAAAAAGTGAGCAAACATATCTGCCGCCAAGACCTAGACAAACTTTTATGCAATTTGGGAGGCGGGAATGGGTACCGCCGCCCCGGGAACCTTAATTGGATAACCAACACCTCTGCCACAGGTCACCCTAAGTGGTTCGCTACGTTTGGTTTTTTAGCAGGGGTTCCCGGGTTCATGGGGCGAGGTTTGTCAAGGTCTTGTAGGCGGATGACTAGGACTCACTGAACCCCAGATTCCTACCTATCCCTTAAATCATTTTCCTTCCCAGAACTCTCCTCTCCTTCCTTTAAAAACCCTCCACACAGCATTCCCAAAGATGACATAGGCTCTAAAGGAAATTATTTTCCTCAGGGCCTCCTGTGTGGAGCTCATGTAAAAAACAACAAACTTCACCCCATGAACCCGGGCACCCCTGCTAAGTCACCTAACCTAGCGAACCACTTGGGGTGACCTACGGCAGAAGTGTTGGTTACCCAATAAATACCATCGCTTTTAATGACTTTACATTACTTTTCAAATGTGTTATTTTGCCACGGTGTCCTCAGTCATCATGGAATCGTTTACATTTTTCGAAATAATAAATAAGTTTTCTGCTCCATAGTTAAGATAAAAATATTTGGAAGGCTGTAGTAATTAAGGGCAACCAATACCTGGAAAGTTTTGCTTCCGGGTGGATATAGATAGCTTCCTTTTCTAACCGAATTCCCTTGTGAGAATGTTGTGAGTGGCACTGGCTGAATTATTTATACCTATTCCCGAAACACATCATAACATGTTTTTAACGTGAACAAAGTTGTGCTTAAACGGAGCAAAATAACCAAACAAAACTTTTGTGGCAGGTACCTACCCACAACGTGCTCAGAAGAACTTTCAAAATAAAATGACAAATGTTTTCTCAAGCGGGAAAAGAAAAAGATAAATAAGTTTATGCTGTTTTTTAACGCGCGCCGTGTCTTAAACAATATGGCACTCGGCGGTAACATTTTGAGATGTTCCATTTTTTTCGCAATTTATAATGATTAATGTTACGTTGCATTAATGTTAACAGATTATGTAAGTCTTCAAGTAGAGTTGCGGCCTGGAAAGCCGATGGTCCCGGGTTCAAGTCCTAGATGTGACCGTATCTTTTTCTGAATTTTCTGTTTCAGATTTTCGATTGAGTTTCGCTAACATTGCGTTCGTAAATTAAATATAGCGTTTTCCAATAAGAGGTGTTATTTTGAATAGCCCGCTATTTCGGTAGATGTCACTTTTAAAGCTGTCATTTTTTGACATTTGACAAGTAGAAACTACGCCATTAATAAAAATGGAACGATACATGCTTCAACAACGCATTGAAATTATTAAAATTCACTATGAAAATGAGGCTGGAGCAACAGTTACGGTGAATGGATTGCGCTATCGAGAGATGATTAATGTTTTTTTATGACCGGAATTGGATGGTATTGATCTGGACAACGTTTACTTTCAACAAGACGGCGCTACGTGCCACACAAGCAACGAAACCATTGATCTTTTACGGGAAAAGTTTCCGGGCCGTGTAATCTCTCGAAGAGGTGATCACAATTGGCCACCGAGATCTTGTGATTTAACACCTTGCGACTTCTTCCTTTGGGAGCACGTGAAGAGAAGGTCTACGCCAACAGCCCAGCGTCGATTCAAGACCTCAAAGATGGAATTCGTGAGGCTATCAAGGACATAGGGCAGCCACTTTGCGATTTGGTTATGGAAAATTTCATGAAAAGGATATGGTCCTGTAAGCGTGGTCGTGGTGGTCATTTGCCTGATGTTATTTTTCACTATTAACGGCATACCTTCCTCTTTATAATGAAATAAACATCCGATCATTTAAATTAAAAAATGGCATTTTTCTTTGAATATCAAAATAACACCTCTTATTGGAAAACCCTGTATTACTATTTGTGGTTTTACTTATTAAGTTAAAAATAAAAATTAATAATATTCTTCCTGGACTTGCAGAAAAGTCAGTAGATGTCGCATATTAAATAAATAAATTTATCCAACACACTATCTAGACAGCATTTAGTTCTGGTTGAATCTTGCTATCATACATAAAGATAGCAGCCATTTAAAATACGCGTTAAGAAAATGAAGATAACGTTGGTAGATTTCAGTCAAATTATGATACAGTTTTCAATTTGGGCGGCGGCGGGAATGGGACCGTCGCCCTGGGATCCTTTATTGGATAACCAACACCTCTGCCATAGGTCGTCCCAAGTGGTTCGCTGCGTTTGGTGATTTAGCATGGGTGCCCGAGTTCATGGGGTGAGGTTTGTCTAGGTCTTGGAGGCGGATGACCTGGACACACTGAACACCCCAAAGATGATATAGGCATTAATTTTTCGAAGAAAGCTTCTTCGGAAAGGTTTGGCAAGGCATTATTTATTTTAATGAAAAGACAAAAAACTTTGTTTACATCACTTTAATTTATACACAATCAACATGTTGCGTGAACGATGTTCACATCATCATGATCAAAAGTATACATTTGTTCCTGATGATGTGAACATCGTTCACTAAACATGTTGATTGTGTATAAATAAAAGTGATTGAAACAAAGTTATTTGTATTTTCATTAAAATGATATGGGCCGAACAGGAATGACCGAATCGGATAGTGACACATTAGCTCGGTTAGTAGAGTTGCAGCCCGGAAAGCTGATGGTCCTGTGTTTGAGTCCTAGATGGGACCGCATCTTTTTCTAATTTTTCTGTTTCAGATTTTTGATTGAGTTTCGCTAATATTGTTTTCATTAATTAAGTCTTCAAATATTTACTTGAAGTTGTAAATACAAATAGAGTCTTTAATTTTTTTTAACTTGTGTTGTAGTAAATACTGAAGTTGATTGTAAAATATACTTTGTAATACTAATTAGAATCATATTCACCACCACTAGCAGCCGGTTACTTCAATTCATATTATAAAAATGAAATTAGGCTTGTTTCACAGTATTTGAATAATTCATCGAAGTTCAAAGTTAATTTTTAAGTTCTGTAAAAGTTCTATTAAAGTTTTGTGAAATAACCTACCGGTAATGAAATGAAAACAGAACTTTTTTTTTTTTTAAGTTTTCTTTATTCATTGAAAAATTTTTTTTACAAATGTTGGGGATTTTTCGACCAACATGCTAGGCACATGCCCGTGTTGTGGTGGAATAGAACTTTCACGGAACTTGAATTCTAGTATTGAAATTTGATTAATTGTTCAAATTTTGTAAAACAAACTGTCCTTAATCATTGACTCCTTCTTTCATCTAAGGGTGCTGTTTGGTGTGTTTAATTGACAGTAATTATTAAAATATTTTTTTAATGCCTTTGACGCTAAAATATTTATCTAACCGCAATAGACACTAAAATTTATTCGTAAAGAGTAATTACTACATTCAAAATTTCGATTATTGAAATCGTCTCTATTCAAAGTCTATAAATGATTACGTTTTTAATTTATTTTTAATATGCTATCGTATAATTACTGTTTTAAACTTTACTTTTGTCTAAATATTTGACGATTTTTTGTACATTAATCAATTTTTTAAGTCCGTGCAGTAGTAAGTAAATTTATCAGTTCACCACATCACTTCCGATTATTTTTGCAGTTGAAAGTTCAAATATCCATTTAATAATTAATTAGATTCATATTTTCACATATGTGGGTGAATAAATAGTTTTATAATATAAAAAAAATGTTATTACCTGAAATTGTTTGATCATTTTTTTTAGTGTGTGAAAATATTTATCTTAAGAATAAGAGCATTTAACCAGCCAGCAGCCGAAAATCCACATTTCGTCGTAAGTTGTTCTTACGGTCGTGCAGGGCGGTTACAATGAGAAAGATAAATTATTCTCCGAACCAGCTTTTTAAAATTATAACTTAATATCGATTTTATTTCATTCCAAATTTGCTTTAATTTATACCTACATCCAAAAGTGCTGAAAGGCGTGATGATAAAACTCTTAAAATAGCGTATTTTTTGATTATAAGAATTTATCATTTTTCAATAATGTCTAAGCAAAATAAGAATGTGAAAAAAATCTGAAATATGTAACTTTGTAAGTGCGTAAATAAATACACAAACGGACCAATTTTCGTCAAGAAACACATGTGCGTATATATTTTTTTATGATTTTATTTAAACTAAAATAAAATTTCTTAAACATGCGATACACAGATTGTTGTATTGATTTATTTTACTGTATGATCATATGATTTCAAATGGGTGTGGTACAATGCTAAGTCTTTTTTGAAAATTTAACGAATCTGCCAACGATTTTAAAACACGCGAATGCTAGATAAAAGAACAATCTTTCGAAATCCATTTATATTTTTTTGTGGAAAAGAGTCAATACGTCTAAATTCTGATTTAAAAATGACATATTTCTGGTTCTCCCTCTTAAAGATTAAAATTCTCATTTTTATTTTATTTTATCTATTGCAAGGAAGTATGTGTATTTAGTGTACTATTTGGGAAGCCGAATAGTAAAACTTGAATGAATACTGTGAATATTTAATCTACTTTATAAAATAAATTTCAAGCATTGAATATATTTTCAATGCAATTTTTTGATACGTATTTTACAGTTCACGTTCCACGGATTTTTCTTGTTATTCTATCCACCGCGACCGGTCTTTCCTGCAGTTACAAATAACTGTAAAAATCCGCTTTCTATCATCTCTCGCTACATTATTAACAATACTTTCAGTAACCTCCTGGCGGCATGTGTTGCAGGGACATTTTTCAGGGAGAAAAGGGGCAACTCTTTTACGTGCCGGCTTTCTTACAGTTGTGGAAAACTGATAAAATATTATTTTATTAATATTTTTATCTTTGCAACGTTTTGTATGAAGATTCCAAATGGCGTGTCTGCATTATTTTTTGTATAAATATTCTAACAAGTCACGATGCTTACGCTTTCGATTTCGAACTCATCTGTGTAGCTTAATAAAACAATTGTATTTCAATTATTATTTTTAATTGTAAAACTAATGTTTTTAAGACAAGATTTTTTATGCATAGCACAAAGGGTAACAATTATTATAAGCAATAATTATCAGCCTGAAACACTCATCCACATTGAAAAATCTTCCGAGAAAAGATACATGACGCCAACGGGACTTGAACCCGTGTCCTCTCGATTGCCGGTCGATTGCTCTGACCACTGAGCTATGGCGGCTTATCTCGTACCCGCCAAATGATTCAATATATGCTAGTGTTTCATTCAACAATTACTGCTTATTATATTTTTTCCACCTGAAAACAACCAACTTTATTTTTGCGAGAGAAACATTGTAAGTGTTAAATCCCTCGCTAGGTGGCGTCGAGACAAATTATGTCTTCATTTATTGGGGAAATACTTAAACTTGTCAAATATTAATTATTATTTTTAATTGTAAAACTAATGTTTTTAAGACAAGATTTTTTATGCATAGCACAAAGGGTAACAATTATTATAAGCAATAATTATCAGCCTGAAACACTCATCCACATTGAAAAATCTTCCGAGAAAAGATACATGACGCCAACGGGACTTGAACCCGTGTCCTCTCGATTATTTCTGATTGATCATTTGGCGGGTACGAGATAAGCCGCCATAGCTCAGTGGTCAGAGCAATCGACCGGCAATCGAGAGGACACGGGTTCAAGTCCCGTTGGCGTCATGTATCTTTTCTCGGAAGATTTTTCAATGTGGATGAGTGTTTCAGGCTGATAATTATTGCTTATAATAATTGTTACCCTTTGTGCTATGCATAAAAAATCTTGTCTTAAAAACATTAGTTTTACAATTAAAAATAATAATTAATATTTGACAAGTTTAAGTATTTCCCCAATAAATGAAGACATAATTTGTCTCGACGCCACCTAGCGAGGGATTTAACACTTACAATGTTTCTCTCGCAAAAATAAAGTTGGTTGTTTTCAGGTGGAAAAAATATAATAAGCAGTAATTGTTGAATGAAACACTAGCATATATTGAATCATTTGGCGGGTACGAGATAAGCCGCCATAGCTCAGTGGTCAGAGCAATCGACCGGCAATCGAGAGAACACGGGTTCAAGTCCCGTTGGCGTCATGTATCTTTTCTCGGAAGATTTTTCAATGTGGATGAGTGTTTCAGGCTGATAATTATTGCTTATAATAATTGTTACCCTTTGTGCTATGCATAAAAAATCTTGTCTTAAAAACATTAGTTTTACAATTAAAAATAATAATTAATATTTGACAAGTTTAAGTATTTCCCCAATAAATGAAGACATAATTTGTCTCGACGCCACCTAGCGAGGGATTTAACACTTACAATGTTTCTCTCGCAAAAATAAAGTTGGTTGTTTTCAGGTGAAAAAATATAATAAGCAGTAATTGTTGAATGAAACACTAGCATATATTGAATCATTTGGCGGGTACGAGATAAGCCGCCATAGCTCAGTGGTCAGAGCAATCGACCGGCAATCGAGAGGACACGGGTTCAAGTCCCGTTGGCGTCATGTATCTTTTCTCGGAAGATTTTTCAATGTGGATGAGTGTTTCAGGCTGATAATTATTGCTTATAATAATTGTTACCCTTTGTGCTATGCATAAAAAATCTTGTCTTAAAAACATTAGTTTTACAATTAAAAATAATAATTAATATTTGACAAGTTTAAGTATTTCCCCAATAAATGAAGACATAATTTGTCTCGACGCCACCTAGCGAGGGATTTAACACTTACAATGTTTCTCTCGCAAAAATAAAGTTGGTTGTTTTCAGGTGGAAAAAATATAATAAGCAGTAATTGTTGAATGAAACACTAGCATATATTGAATCATTTGGCGGGTACGAGATAAGCCGCCATAGCTCAGTGGTCAGAGCAATCGACCGGCAATCGAGAGGACACGGGTTCAAGTCCCGTTGGCGTCATGTATCTTTTCTCGGAAGATTTTTCAATGTGGATGAGTGTTTCAGGCTGATAATTATTGCTTATAATAATTGTTACTAATTGTATTTCACTTTAAATATAACAATCTGTTCACAAATATTTTTTTTTTCAATACTTTACTTAGAATGGACTTCATTTTTTATAAATTCGCTAACGTTTTAAAAGTAGGTACATTGTAAAATCAAACTACCAAAATAAAAACGAAAATGAGTGCGTGCTATTTTAAATTGGTGTAATTTTTTTGTTTGTAACTAGCTGGTATCCTTATCCTTGTTGCTATTCAGTCAGAATCATAGTTGAAAAATATTGAAATGCAAAAAAAGACTGCACATGGTATTTACAGACTTGGAAAAGCATCTAACAGCGTACCCCGAAGCCTGATATGGGCGGCATTAAGATCTCATAACGTACCAGAAGGATATGTGCTCTCCTTACAAGATATATATACAAACATAGAAATCCAAGTTAGATGCACATCAGGGACATCACCAAAATTCCTAATTAAAATGGGGGGTACATCAAGGATCTGTCCTCAGCCCACTGCTATTCACGATGGCCAGAGCTTACCATTATATATAGAAACACTCTTCCGCTGAAATGCAATGTTCTGTAATGAATTCGTGTCAATCCATCGATCATCATGCAGTATTTAAGTTTAATATCTGTGACAGCTGTTTCAGCTAACAAGGCCATTTTCAAAGTGTGGTTAAACCATTTTGAGACTATTTATTTATACGATTCTAAATGTCAAGTTTTGAAGGTGTCTAAATTGATTTATTATCGATTAAACTGAGACCCACAGGATCCGGGCAGTAGGCACCGGTACTCACAAAAATAAAAAAAAACTTTTTCAAACAGTTTTTTTATTCATTTTCCGGCCTTTTCACTATCATTTTCTCACAGCACAACATTTTTTTTGTAAATTTTTGAATAATTTTTGACCGATTAATTCCAAAAATAACTCCAAAGATTTTATGGCAACTATAATTCTTGAGATACCAAAAAAATAACGAAATTTTATAACAATATTTATATATTTTGAAACATCAAAATTTTAAAAATCTTATTTTAGAAAACTTCTAGCTGATAAAGTTTATTTGATTTTATTTGTATATAACTATAGGTAACTGTGGTGTTTTTCCACTAATTTCCAGATTAGAAATTTCCACTCATTAGGTATTTCCTCTGATTAGGTATTTTCACTTATAAGGTGTTTCCACTGATTAGAAATTCAGTCGCTGATCGGCAATTATCAATAATATTTTTGTTCGTCAAGTTTGCGAGTTGTATATTATCGTTATCGTGTTTACAATGAATAACGAATTTAACGAACTTGACATGATGCTTTCATTACCGTTCTGGTTTAGACCTGATTGCACTACATTTGTCCCCATCATGTAGTACTAATAATAACGCCTCTTGAGACACCCTGAAACTACATATTACAAAATACACTGTCTGTTGAGAGACATTGACACTGCATACATATTCACATACACAAGTCGGATCCTTTTAAAAAACAAGCAAACGGCATTTTTTTCAAGAATTCAAGTCCCATCTCTAAAAAACTCAAAAAAATACGCCACTTCAAATACACAAAGATTATTCTAAGAAGTCGCACCACGCCATGGTACATGTTGAGAGCGATAGGCAAAACACAGTGGGTCGCTTATGCACACCATTAATGCTTACCAATTTTGCATAGCACTACTACACATGCTATGGAATGGTGTGATTTAATCAACTAGCAATAGAGCTGAGATTAGAACGTGACTACGATACATTTAAAAATAAATTAATCAATCTGGTCTTTAATAAACTAGCTAATAAGAATCACTTAATATCACATTAGTTTCTTATACCATCACTTTTATTGTGTCAGTTTTATATTGTTTTCACCCCACATTATTACTCTACTTACTATACTGCACAACCATTTTTTTTCGTATACATATTATGTTTTTTTCCTTTACACACGAGTACTTACACTCTCGTAAAGGATATGTATTATATATTAAAGAATAATTTATCAATAATTAATTAAAATTAATCTAATATAATCCGGACCTCTTCAAGACACGCATTAATTAGGCCCCTTCCTTATCCCTCATCACAACCCTGCCCAATCGGTTTGCGATATAGTTCCCCTGCTTTAATACTGTTCAGAAAGGGTGCTCTTGTGAGGTGAAATATATATTTTTTTTAACTTGCCGATTAAAAGAGTAAGAGAAATTAGCAATAAGTAATAATAATAAAAATCAAATTTTTACTTAAAGAACGATGTAGTTTTAAGGTAACGAATATTTCTTTCTATACGTGTTCTAAACCATTTACGACCCCTGGTTAATCTGGTTTATCAAGATAAATTCACTGCGCTGAATGGTCAGGTTCTCTCACGTCACGTTCCAGTCGACAGATCTTTCTGACAGAATCTGATGTTGAAAGTGGAAGGAGAAGAAGTTGTGTACGTCCAACACCCCGCATGGTATCTAGTGACAAATGCAACGGCATTACAGCAAGTGTTTTCCAGTCCTCGTACACCGGATATCCGATAGAGGATAGAGGGGCAAGCTGTTAACAATCCACACGTATTTCCTTTCTGTCGTTAATCTCTATCAGTAAGTAATGTTGAAAGATTTATTAAATGGTGTTATTCTTTTGGAGAGCAGCATATGTTTTGTATGTCCTGTATCTCATATTGAAACAATTTATAATTTTTTGAGGTTCGTTTTAAATAAATTTTAACTCCTGTCAGAATAATATTAAAATACTGTTGAAGTATTATTTGCAAATTTGACAATGTTAATTATGTAATATTAGGTCCTTACATATGAGATTGGCGTTTTGTATGGGAGGAACATAAAGTCAATTTTTTTTTAATATAATATATTTATTTAATCAAAGTATGTACCATTGCTATCTATGCCCTTTTGTCATCTCATAGGTAGTTCATCGATCCCTTTACTAAAAAAACCATTCGGACGGGAATCAATGAAATCTTTGAAGGCGGTTTGGACTGCCCCATCGGAGTTGAATTTTTTCCCTTGCAAAAAGTTATCCAAATTTCGAAAAAAATGGTAATCTGTTGGGGCATGGTCCGGAGAATACGGTGGATGTCTTAGACATTCCAATTGAAGCTCCTCTAATTTGGTAGCCGTCTGTTGTGCAGTGTGTGGTCTAGCGTTCTAACGCTAAATAAATAAATTAGCGTTTAAATAGCAAGGACTGGCCGCAAGGTTATTCTGACCCCCCGTGCATAGTCACGAATCAAAGCCATTTCACGCAACTTTTCAATTCTGAATGGTGTTCGTACATCACAGGGTGATACTGACAGTATCTACCATTCTCGTATACAAGTAAGCGACAATATTATTTCGGAGCTTCCTTTTATTTTAATTGTTATTGGTATTGTAGATAATCCTAATTTACTAAGCTTAATTATCTTACATTTATCAACAAGAACTATGGGATGTGAAATTATTTTTAACTGAAAGAACAATGTCAAGACTGAGTGAGTCATTTAGATACTGGCTTTTTACCTTGATTGCATGAAGAGGGCAGTGCTTTCTTGGTAGTAGTAGACGTGTTCAATAGTAATAGGATACGTAGTAGTAGATGAAATATAGTTATGAGAAGACTACGCTTATGTACCTTAATAATAATAATATAATCAATGTTAGCGGGGTCTTTTAAGCGTGGCTCCTCGCTTCTTGGAAATTTAGTCACAATGGATCCCTTTACGGGAGAGCAACGCGCTTTCTGGGTAAAACATTATATCCGAAATTCATGCATCACGTGGAACTGCTAAAGGAGACAAATTATCAAAGCCTGGAGACCAGGCGTAATGCCGGACTCATGGTATTCGAATTAAAGTTAATAAAAAACCTTATTGATTGTCCATATCTCCTGTCATGCTGTGGCTTATTCGCTCCTGACAAATACTGTCGAACCCGTAGCCACGCCCTATTCTACATACCGCAGGGTCGGACAGATGTCATGGCTCAACACAGCATGACAAGAGGTATGGCATTGCTTAATGCCCTACCAGCGGAAATAGATGTATTTGATATCACCGTACCATGTTTTAAAAAAACTGTATACATGTATTGTTAGTTGTTAGAAAATTGTACCGTAATTGGACACACCTGTCTGTCGTACAATAAAAAAAAAATAAATAAAAAAAAATAAATTTCATTGTTTTCTGTTCAACAATGATTCTATTCTGTTTAACAAAACAATGATGTACGCTGCCTATTTCGTTCGCATCACCAATTATGGAGTATTTATCAGTGCCCAAGTGTTAATTTAATTAAATCATGGTTTAAAAATTTCGAAGAAACCGACAGGAAAACAAACAGGGCGGCCATGGAGTTGAAGAAAGTTTCCCTAACGAACTAATCTCGCGCAGAGGAGATATTTTATGCCCCCCCCCCCCCCCGCAGCCCGGATTTAACCCCAGCTGATTTTTTTATGAAATATATTTGTGTGTCTTACAAGTCAATTCTACGTAAATAAACCAGCGCCTATACTCCAATTAAAGGAGAACATAAATAAAAAAATAAACAACAACCACCAGATTTGTGTCGAAAAGATTTCGAAAATGCCTGATTTGAGGAATCCGAGCAGTGAGATGGCGGCCATTTTGGCGAAACTATTCTTACGAAATGATTTTCCAGGACATTTTTGTTCTTATCAGTAATCATTTATTTGAATACAATCTGTATATTTTTTTCATGATTATTATAAAAGTGCAAATGTTTATGGCCCACCCTGTACTTTTCTTCTGCACGAGTTATATATATTTTAAATAGCATGACTACTGTTCCACAAAAATTTTATTTACATCACAAATTTGTAAAAACCCGTACGAGCGTAAAATATAAAAAAAAAATAATTGTTAAACAATACAAATTAATTCAATAAAATTTACTTTTGCACCCTTTGTGTTGAACCCATAACCTACGGATTCATACTCAAGAGCGTTTTTCTTCAATCCGTGGTGGCTGCCGTACAAAGAAAGAAGAAGCATTAATTAAAAAAAACGTTTCATCAAAAACATTTTACTCGAAAAACATTCTCCTTTTCAAAATACTATTTATTTTTTTCCCATTATTATTTTTATTTGCGCCCATACATTTTTGAATGAAATTTTGTTTAGATTTACTTAAAAAAAGCTTTTTTCCATTATATTATAATCACGGCTTTCCCTCCAAAACCAAAATATTGTCTCACTCTTCAATTCCAAGTTTTCCAGAATTCAATTCAAAAGTTAATCTCCAGTGCAGACATTATTTTCGTTTTACTTATGCAAATAGATTTATTTTAATACAAGGATCATTGTATTTACCCGCCCCCGGTCAAGGACCCGCTCCGTGGGGAAATTTAGAAATATTTTCCAGTATCTTCCAAGAAGTCCCATACAGCAAAAACAAAATGAAACCTAAGGAGATTGTAGCTTTTGTTTATGGCAGAGACGAGTTTATACAAATAGTAGAATTTCCAGAAGATTCGCAGAAGTCAATAATACGAAGTCATTGAATAAGAATGGAGCTTTAATTTTGAAATGAATTTTGGTAAAGTGGAAGATTAATGGTTGTCTAGAATAAATATTATAAATTGAATGCTCAGTTTTGTTCAATAAATTTTGAAATCTTTCTTTTATAATCTTTGTTATAAAAATTAAGGTTTCTTTGTTTGTACTTATTGCGTTCATTTTAGAGATAGGTAAGTTCTTTATTTTGCCGGAGGCCTCCGAGACGTGCTTCCTTTTAAAACTATTCGAGTTCTAGGAGCAGGTCCCAGGTCCTAGTGCTTGGAAGCGGACTGGGTACTGGGTGCTGTTACGGCTACCGAGACACACGGGTTTGGCTGGAGCTGGACCTCGGAGCAGGAACCCACGAAAGAACTCGAACCCGGACCTTCTCCCGACTCGCGAGTGGCTCGGACCCCGAACAAGGGGACACCGGTGGAAGTATTTGGGTTCCTGCTCGGAGTTCCGGGTTTGGGTCCGAGTCCTGTACCGGTTTCTCTGGGAATAGTCGATTTGAAAAAGGAGTCGGAACCCGAATACGTGAGCCCACTCCAGCTGAACCCACACATCGACAGTTCCTTTATCATTCGTCCGATTGCGATGATGCTTTGGTGATGTGTTGTTGTTTTTTTATTTTTACATGAATACCGCACAAGAGTCCCAACTGCTCCCGTCTGGAGCCAGTGGGACTATGGCGTCCCCAATTGGGGTATGTTGTGAGGCTGAAGGTAGTGGGGAGGGGAAGGAGATAGGGAAGAGGAAGGTGGGGAAGTACCTGGCTATTCAGATCTGGTCACCAAACACGGCTAAAGCCATTTTAAGCAACGTTTCAATTCTGAATTACAAAATTACAGATTTCGTATCATTCAAGAAAAAAGTAAAATTAATCTTTAAAAAAAAAACAACAACCATAACATCACCAATCAAAATGTTATAACTTCAATTCATGTCAAATCAAAATTAACATCACAACATAGTTTATATTTATTGTATACACTGAGCAAAATGTATGTTATAAAAATGAAATAATGGTAGTTTATATATTAAATTTATATATAGTTTATATTTACTGTATACTGTAAGTAGAATGTATGTCATAAAAATGAAATAGTGTAAAATAACTCCTATGCCAAGCTCAAGAGCTAGTACTCTTCATTGGCGTAGAAATTCATTAAACCATGTGAAACCATGTTCTTTTCATTCAATAAAAAAAAAAAAAAAAAAACAAACAAAAAAAAACAAAAAAAAAAAAAAGAATCTTACATCAGGGCGATACTGAGAGTATCTTCCACTGTAGAACGTGCCGCAAATATACTATATGTCATTTTAAATGAATAAATTGTGAAATAACACAAATTAATAAAATAAAATTTATTTACCACGCCGGGATTCGATCCCGTGACCTTCGTAGTGCGAGTCAAGAGCCTTACCGCTAGATTACGCCGGCCGTCATGTTGTGCGAATACCCGCAAGGTTTCTAGTTTCTATATGTAATGGCGTTATAAAATTTGTATAAAAAATTTATAATCGGTGTGTATTTGAAATATAATATTAAATGTGTGAATTTTATAAACTTTAGGGTCATGGCGGGAAGACAGGAGGAGGAAGGGGGACGGGTAATGAAAGGGAGTTTCTTGGGAGAGGGGAAGAGGTAATGGAAAAGGCAGAGAAGATGGATGGAAAACGCGGGTATAGAGGAGGGGGGGGTCGTGGGAAGGGGCAAGGCGGGAACGATGGAAGGGGAATGCGGGAGGTGAAGGGGACGCGGGAGGGGAACGGGGGGAGGATACATGGAAGAGGACATGTGGTGGAGGGGTGACGGAGGGGTTGGTGACAACGGAGGGTCAGGGTTTACAAAGGAGGCAAAGTAGCGGTAGGGGATAGAAGGGGATAAATTTTGAAAAGAAAAACACAGGGATAGCTGTATGTGGCCTGCTCATTGGGAAAACCTTCTGATTTATTCATGTACCAATCAACCGAAAAACATAAAATTCGAGTGCAGTTTACACGCGGTAGAAACGAAACTTTACCAGAACAATCTCAACGAATATTTGAAAAGTGATGTCATAATCAAAGCGAGCAATGAGCGCAAACCAGAGTAATTTCCGTTTCATATCTCAACCAATAGAAGCCTGTAAAAGTGACATCATGATCAAAGCGGTTGATGCGTCGCAGGTGTAGTAATCGTCATTTCCGTTTCATCGAAAATAAAAATCATAGCGGGGCTATAGAAGTTTCACTTCAAAAAATAATCTAAGAAATAAAACACAAACACTATATTTCTTTGAGTGGCTTTGCAACACATGCCGGGTACTCGCTAGCATAATATAAAGAAGGGTGTCCCGGTTTGGATGTGTGGTTTTGTGGTGCTGATGGTTTTAAACAATTCTACAATAATATTCAGAATTTGTCTTCGAAACAAGAGGAATGTCATGAGGTTAGAATGAGATTTCGAAAAACCACTTCCACCCCCATTCACACCCCTTAAAGCAAAAATTGATACTTCTTGATGAGATTTTGCGTACTTGACGTTCAATAATAATATTAAGAGGAAAATAAGTATGAACAATTATTACAAGCAATAATTATCAGCCTGAAACACTCATCTAAATTGAACAAATCTTTAGAGAAAAGATACATGCCACCAACGGGACTTGAACCCGTGTCCTTCTGCTTGCCGGTCAGGTGCTCTACCACTGAGTTTTGTCGGCTTATCTTATACCCGCCAAATAATTCAATATATAATAGTGTTTCATTTAACAATTACTGCTTATTACATTTCTGTAGCTTTTCTCTACCATGGCATGTATCTTTTCTCGGAAGATTTTTTCAATGCAGATGAGTGTTTCAGGCTGATAATTATTGCTATAGCACTAACAATGCCTCTTTCACGAAAATAAAGTTGGTTGTTTTCCAGGTGGAAAAATGTAATAAGTAGTAATTGTTGAATGAAACACTAGTATATATTGCATTATTTGGCGGGTATTATTAGATAAGCCGACATAGCTCAGTGGTAGAGCAACTGACCGGCAATCAGAAGGACACGGGTTCAAGTCCCGTTGGCGGCATGTATCTTTTCTCTGAAGATTTTTTCAATGCAGATGAGTGTTTCAGGCTGATAATTATTGCTTATAATATTACCCTTTGTGCTATGCATAAAAATCTTGTCTTAAACGTTAGTACATCAATTAAAAATAATAAGGAAAATAAGTTTTTATACAATAATAATTATTTTTTCTACAATATGGAATAATAGGCTGGGGAGGAGCGTTTAAAACCAACTTAACCCCACTTGAAATAGTATATAGAAGACTCATCAAAATTATTCTAAAGAAACAATTAGACTTTTCAACCCAAAAATTATTCGATGAATTCAAAGTATTACCACTAAATAAAATTTATCAAAAAAATGCATTACTTCAAATCCACAAAGATAAACTAACAACAAAGTCATTTAGCACCAGGCCGAGAACCTTAGGACAAATAATAATCCCTACAACAACAGCCCAACATCATTACACATACTCAGCCATAAAATGCTTTAACGAACTTCCTAAAGAAATTCAATCTGAAAGGAATTATGAAATTTTTAAACAAAAACTTAAAAAACATTTTACTATTAACTAGATTTAGGTACCTATGTGTTACGATGTGCCAATTAGATTTCCGCTATGAACAAAAAAATGCCAACTTATATTTCTCTATGTTTGAAAATTTTACATTATGTTTTATTATGTACAAAAAAAATGCCTACTTATATTTTCATTATGTATAAAAATTTTCCATTATTTACAAAAAAAAAATATCAACTTATTATTCATATGTTATAAAAAAAAGTAGTTCTACATACATCCAAATTGTAACAACTGTTAAGTATGTATAGTACTGTCAATCTGATAGTGCTCCCTCTCTAAACACGAGAATTTCTCAATTAGGGAGGTATTGTTACCACTAATATTATATATTATATACATTGGTTAATTATATATTATATGTATTGGTTAATAAAAAATAAAAAAATAAAAGTGTTGATATCTGATTTCGAAACCGGGCAACGCTGGAATCTTTCAGCGTATTGTAAGCCAGGCAAGCTCTCGACGCAGCACAGAACCGCAATGAGTGAAGGAGCCTTGTACACCATAGAAATTGGAGTAGGGGTCACGATAGAATTGACTCAGAAATGAGAAACCGATTTAAGAAGAAGAAATAAAATAAAGTAAGTATAATTAGTTGGTAAAATACAAATATTTTGGTAGAGTATCATGGAAAGTTATAGAAAAGAGTTCAATAAGTGTTTTTTTTTACATGAATACCGCACAAGATTCCCAACTGCCCCCGTCTGGAGCCAATGAGACTATGGCACCCCCAATTGTGTTGTGAGGCTGAAGGTAATGGGGAAGGGAAGGAGATGGGGAGAGGGAGGTGGGGAAGTACCTGGCTATTCAGATCTGGTCACCAAACACGGCTAACGCCATTTCAAGCAAAGTTTCAATGCTGAATGGTGGTCTTACACCAGGGCTGAGAGTATCTTCCACTCTGGAACGTGCCGCAAATATACTATATATTATTCTAAATGAATTAATTGTGAAATAACACAAATTAATCAAATGAAATTTATTTGCCACGCCAGGATTCGATTTCGCGACCTTCGGAGTGCTAGCCAAGAGCCTTACCACTGGACTACGCCGGCCGTCGTGTTTTTATGTGAGTACCTCACAAGCGTCCCAGCTACTCCCGTCTGGAGCCAATGAGACTATGACATCCCCAATTGTGGTATGTTGTGAGGCTGAGGGTAGTGGATATGGAAAAGAGATGGGGAATATGAAGGTGGGGAAGTACCTGGCTATTCAGATCTGGTCACTAAGCACGGTTAAAGTCATTGCAAGCAACGTTTCAATTCTGAATGGTGGTCTTACCCCTGTTCGATACTGAGAGTATCTTCCACTTTGGAATGTGCCGCAAAAATACTATAAATTATTTTAAATGAATTAATTGTGAAATAACACAAATTAATCAAATGAATTTTATTTGCAATGCCTTACCACTCAACCACGGAGACCGTGTGTAATAAAAGCGTGCAAAATAAATAAGTAGGCACTTTGAAAGTATTTTCAGTGCAAATTGCAGTAAGTTTGTTATATGTGTGATAAAAATAAACATGTTACACCAAGTAACGAATTATCGCCCAATTTGTCTAATTTCTAACATAGGAAAGATCTTTGAAAAAATAGTAAAACAGTTCGTTGAAAACTTAGATGACAAAAGAGAATACATGTTACTCGCGTGGTTTTTCTGAACAAGGTCCAGTGTAAATACAAATAAAAAACAGTCTACAATTCACACACGGTAGAAGCGCAACCTTCAGATAACTAAAGTAAGCAAGAGTGGGGATGCTACGAAGTACCGCACTAAAAGGAGACTTATTATACTATCTCATTCTCTCGCAGGCTAAATCCTGTAGATGTATGTGTTTGTCTCTTTATAGTGTCGCTATTTTTTGTTTCATCGAGTTTCAAATCACAACGATGCTAAAGAAGTTTTCACTTAAAAAATCAGAGTGTGCAATTCGCACGCGGTAGAAGTGAAACCATCAGAAAACTAAAGTAGACAAGAGAGGGGAAGCTACGAAGCACCGCAAAAAGAGGAGACCGATGGGCTACTACGAAAGCACTGCATAAAGAAGAGATCGATTATACTATCACATTCTCTCGCTGGCTAAATCCTGTAGATGTATGTGTTTGGCTCTTTTCAGTGCCGCTATTTTTCGTTTCATCGAGTTTCAAATCACAACTGTGCTAAAGAAGTTTTCACTTCAAAAGATTGTGGAGGTACCTTTGTATTTGAATGCCGTAGTCCTGCTTGGTCCAGCAGAGATTTTTGTATAATCTTTACATAAAACCTTTATTGGATAACCAACACTTCTGCCATTGGTCACCCCAAGTGGTTTGCTACGTTTGGTGAGAATGAGGTTTGTCTAGGTCTTGGAGGCGGATGACCAGGACACACTGAACCTCAAATTCTACAAACCCCTTAAACCATTTTCATTCCCAGAACTCTCCTTCCTTCCTTTTCCTTAAAAAAAACCTCCACACAGCATCCCTACAGATGACATAGGCCCTGGGGGTAATTATTTTCCTCAAAGCCCCTGTGTGGAGCTCAAGTAAAAAAAAAATCAAAACCACTCAACAAAACACAAACCAAAAATAACCTTATTTTAATAATGTGTGATACAAACGAAAATCACATAAACGTGACTTACAAACCACGAAGCGAAGGAGTTAGTAGGTCTTACATCTGTTATTTTGTGATCCCGCATTAGACGTTTTCCGAAGCGGCAATAGGGGTGTGTATTGTGAATCGATAGAAGGCGGTGGATCCGGTGCCGGTGATCCGATCCAATGAACCGCTCCCATTCCGGAACTAGGTGATCGCTATTCCTAGTGAGCCGGTTTGCGAGAAAGCTTTCGCGAACAAAGTGAGCGTGTTGTCAAATTTAACCCTTTCAAATCGAAGCTTTGTTTTAGTACACTTTTCTCTGTTTCTTTTTTATCTTTAATGCGCTTTTGTTTTCGAATGAAAAATGTTAAATAGTTTTTTTATATTAACTCCACGCAGTAGGCCCCGGGGAAAACAATTTACTTCGGGGCCTATTTTATCTCTGGGGCTGCTGAATGGAGGTGTTTTTTTGGGGAAAGGAAGTCATGAGGGAAAGAGGAAGGAAAAAGGTATGAGGGGTAGGTAGGAATCTGGGGGTTAGTGTGCCCAGGAGTGACGGACATGTTAATCTATTTCTTCCTAATGTATAAGGCGATGGGTCGAACGATTCGGGCTAAGGAAGTTACAAGGTCTCCCTCGACCAGTCACTCTGATCTGCAACGCATCCGCCACAAAACCTGGACAAACCTCACTCCATGAACCTGGTCACGCCTGCTAAGTCACCAAACGTAGCGAACCGTTTGAGGTGACCTTTTGCAAAGATGTTGTTTATCCAGTAAATGGTTCCCGGGGCAGCGGTACTCCCAACTGCCTCCCAAGTTTATTTTTAATAATGACAATTTAATGGATTTCTTCAATATAGAAAAACTAGTACATCATTTCTAGTTTCTAGGGACATCTCTTACCATCATTATCTGCATCCGATTTCTTCTTGTAAATACGTAATATTATAACGTTGAAAAAAGAAATGATAATCCATGTGTCCATCTTCCAAACGAATGTCACTTCGTTTAGATAGGTAAGTCATGCGTAAATTTTTAATTCTTCTACATTTTGTGAATTACTTCGTTTTTGACAGTACAAATCTGAACCTTTTTAGGACGTGACACCTTGCGATAACTGTAAATTAGTATTTAACCGTTTTCATTTATTTTAACGTCTGTGTGAATAACAAAATATATGAGATTTTTATGAATTTCGAAAGTTCGTTTTTTTAAAGTATTTTTACTTTTGTGGAGTCAGGTAAATTTATTATCTATTATTGTTGCATTATAATATGCGAGCATGGGGTGTGTAAGTAACCCCAGACACTCTGAGTTTAATGCTCAAATATATAATATATTATATGAATTTAACTTGCGCGTACAAAATACAAAATAACATAAGGAATGGCGATCTGACAAAATCTCAACGGCAAAACAGATTCACTAACCTTTTATGTTGTTCTCTGCAGCTTGGGAGGCTGCTCCACTTAAAATTCAGATCAAAATATTTCTTTGTATCTTTGAAACACGCACAATGTCAGTTGTCAACTATACACAACTAGAGTAGAATTCACAGTGAATCACAAACTATTCAAACCACGGATGATGTGATAGTCATTTGCACATGCCACAAAAATATTTTTTTAAATTAATATATTTTAACTGTACTATTCCTCCAAGCCGAAATTTCTGGTTCATTTGGTCAGGCATGATGATATAACAGTTTCTTCAAACAATAACCGGTCAGTGGTAGAAATAGTGGTGGAAATACTTTTGGCCGTGAAAATCTTAAAACGCATTAATACATTTTAATGTCTCCGAAAATCCATAGAGATCGCCATAATCACCACCTTTGCAATATAAATATTAACTATTTTTCCGAACACATAAAACTAAAAAACATATTATAATGCCTAACCAATTGTTATGTATGAGAGAACGTTTACTGAAATATAATAAAAAAATGTTCAAATGGTACTAGGTGTAATTCTTTTGACTCTATAAATTAAGAGCCAATTGGACCATGACTATATTGACTACATTGACTATATTGCACAAAAAATAGGATATGTCTGAAGGAGGAAGACAAGTTTGGAGGAAAAAGATAATGATTGGGATGAGTTTGAAAATAAGCCTTGAGGAAAATAATTTCCCTCAGGGCCAATGCCATCTTTAGGCATGCTGCGTTGATGGTCTTTTTAATGAAAGGAAGGAGAGATAATTCTGGGAAGAAAAAAGTGTGAGGGGTTGGTGGGAATCTGGGGATCAGTGTTTCTAAGAGAGACGGAAGTCTGAATCTGTACGTACTGTACGAGGCTTGCAGATACTTTAATAGAACACAACTGTTTACCTTGTACAAATCGCAAGTGTATCCCACGGTTCAATTCGGCAAACGCATCTGGTCTGAAAATACCTGAAAAAACCCTAGACTCCGTGCAAAAAAAAGCGGTTCGTTTGATAGATTCTCCTATCTTATCAAACGGATTGCAATCCTTAGAGCACCGATTTCGGGTTGAAAGGTGTCCTTGTTCCACTGAAATTTCAATGGAAGATGCTCCGAGGAATTAGCGTCACTGATCCCCTCCTCACCGGTGCGTAGTCGGGAAACACGCCAAATATGCGCACATCATATGTACACGGTTAACATTTGTCACATAAGAACGGGTCATTTCTACGACTCGTACTAGAGTTTAACAGCTCGGCTGTGGAACGATTTGCGAGCCTCTGTGTTTCATCCCTCCACACATTATCCACAAAGATGACATATGCCCTGAGGGAAATTATTTTCCTCGGGGTCTCCCGTGTGGAGTCAATGTAAAAAAAATATATACATATATCTCCTACTGAGTGAAATACGATGGGTCGAGATATTTCTGGTCGATGTTTAGAAAGCCATAATATTTAACTTCAAAATCAAAGTTCATATTATGATTACAATACCGATTCTCAAAAAATTATATAGATGTTTATTCATTAAAAAAAAAATTATTCACATCTTACTAATATTATAAAGGCGAATGTTTGTATGAATGCATGTTTGTTACTGTTTCACGCAAAAACTACTGAATGGATTTTAATGAAACTTTACAATAATATAGATCATACATCAGAATAACATATACTAGCTCTGGCTTTATGAAATTTTAATAAAAAAATTGTAATAGGTGGCACTGTTTGAAAACTGAATGTACCGGGAATAATAATAGAAGTTTATTCCAGAATGTATGCAGGGGAAGTGCAATGCAATACATCCCATATTTTGAAATAACAAAAAAGATAAATAATAAGTTAAGGTAAAAAGTAAATAACAACACATAAATTAAATTTAAAAAAAAACGAATAAGCATGAGAAATGAAACTGAAAAAAAAGAGTATATATCAAACACTAAAATGAACGTAAATAGCCGTTTACGGAGGGTATTTCATCGTCTCCCGTCTCCAGAGGGCCATCAGGGGAGATTCCATCCAAGCAGTCATGGCAGTGATGATCGCGTTCTTCGAATGGCGCAGTCTGTGCCATAAACATCCCATGCGGTGGCGGAGAAGTGCACGGAAAGTATGTACTCATCCCTCCAGGAACATTTCCGTAGCACTGCAGCATCTCGGTAGGCGGAAAAGTTGGCAATAAGGGTTATTATAAGTGACCTTTAACTTAATGCCATTGGGTCGCAGTGTAGTCATAGTTCTGATGTATACAGCGAGGTATAGAAAGCGTTGAACAGTATTCTTTTTACTTTGGGGCTGCAGGAGTAAAAACTGGAATGAATGAATGGAATGCGGGAGGGGAGAGGGGAAACAGGAGGGAGGAGGGAGGGGAACTCGGGCAGGGGGATGGGGAGGGGAACTCGGGAGGGGGATTTGCGGGAGTGAGGAGGCGAATAAGGAAATGGGGAGGGGAACCTGGGATGGGTGAGGGGAACTCGGGGAGGGGGTTCACGGGACGGGGGAAGGGGGGAGGGGAGTGGGGAGAGGGAAGATGGAGGAATCAGGGTGGGAACGCGGGAGGGGAAAGGAACGCGGGAGGGGAAGGGGACGCTGGAGAGGAAGAGGAGGCGGAAGGGGAATGGGACGAATGGGAAAGGACACGCAGGTAGAAATAATTTATTTATTAAATGACATAGCAACGCATGCCGGGAACCAGCTAGTATTTAATATTTATGACATGGAATTCGTCCCCTCTTTGCCGTCCTTACAAAAATCTCATGAGTACCAAGTTAGCTATATTTCAAGCATCGTCTTGAGCACTGACAACCATTAAATTACATTCAACATTATCACCACTGCAAAATATATTAGAAGCCCTAATCCCCTCCCGTCCAAGTCCATCACAACCGCTGTTTGCTAATTTTCTAAATTTCTTCATTAACATTCCGGCCAGGCCAATGTTTAACTTATTAATTCCGTCCCTTGGTAGAATACAAACGAATCGGATTAATAGTGGCGGCACTAAAATATCTATGATTAGACGATCGTGCGACGCGCGACGGTTTAATAGAGATTGTATTTTTGTTTCGCGCGATTTGAACGTCACGCTTTGAATGCCAATTTTTTAAAAAGGGTTTAATGTTTTTTTAACGGATTTGTTTAATTTGTTGCGGAGGCATGAAGATACTTCTGATTTTGTTTGATACTTTTAATCAAAGTTATGTAAGTGCAAACTTTGCTTCCATAACGCTGATGAATAAAACGTTTTGTTTAAATTTACTTTTATGAATTAAATTAAAAATGAAAAACACTAATCATTGGTTTGTAACAGTTTGAAATTATAATTCTAAGTAAACACCCAGTCATTAAGTTGGTTGCTACACATTAATTCTAATTGATTTTTAATTCCTAATTGGAAAGACAAATTAGAAAAAATGGAATCCTGCATTTTTCTGTTGCATAAAACGTGCTATGGGCAAGCTAATTTTTCAAACAGTTCTGAATTGGAAGTCAGAGAGTCTGGACGTTTGTTTCAACGAGGGAAGACACATACTTCGGTAGATCGCTGTTGACCTGTGAGCTAATACTTCGCTTAGTTTTGAGTTTAATAAATTAATATTGATTTACCATTTAATATTCTGTTCAATTTGAACTGGCGCACGCTTGTAGTAATTTTCACATCGTGATGATCTTTTAAAAAAAATGTTTTTATTTTAAACGCGACAAGCTATATGATTTTATTACTTTCTAACTATTTAGTTTCTTTTAGGCTAAACACGACCAAGAGTTAAAAAATATTAGGATAATATTATTTAGTTTATGTTTTAGAGTCTCATGTTTTGGTATCGTTATTATTGAATAAATTTTTTTGTTGCTACAATTCTTTTATTTTAACTATTAATGTCTTATTAAATGTTGTACTGTTTGTTAAGCATTACAATGGCGACTAACGTGTTTAATTTTGTTATTAACCTTTATAGGTTGTTTTACAAAAAGGTTTCCGTTAAATGCCGATTTTCTAAGATGCCAGATATATCACGTTGTCAAGCTTGTCAGCTTATTACAATTGGATAGAAAACTGAAACGCATCAAGAATCAGCGTTTAACGGCGATCTTTCAAATAATAAAAAAGCACAGCAAAGTTAATGGCCATTTAATGACAATATTTTACTTTAATTTCCGTGAAACAACTGTCCCATAAAGATTGTTCATTTCATCCAATTAAAAATACCAACTCTGTCGTAATTCGATAAACGGCAACCTCGCCGGCATTATATCACTGTCAATTAATATTAAAATCACCTTAGGCTTCAACAAATACTTAAAATACAAAAGGTTCATGTTGCTTCTAGTTTAAGGGTTACATTATATTCGCAATCAGATAGGTAGAAAGTTGCCTTGGCAATAATAATTAACTTGTGAAAGAATTTTGGAAACTGGGATCAAAAGGCCAACATTTTGAAAAAGTTAACTAGGTATAGCTAAATAATGCCTTAAATATATGTAACAACTCCAATACAAGTTATATTTTAGTCAGATACCTTTTAAGATTTTGACGCCCAAAAGCATTTACGTTATTTGTTTTTGAGGTGTTATGCCGTGTTGCGCTACCTTCTTCTTTAGCCAACGTTTCGGATATCGTTGCAGTGTCCATCATCAGGACAGATCTGGCATATCTACCGGATCTGCCGGATCTGCCCTGATGATGGACTCAATGAAGAAGGTAGCGCAAGACGGCATAACACCCCAAAAACAAATAACGAAAATATAATTTAGTCGTTCAATTTCTATATCAACTTTCACCGATTCGGAGAAAACCGCAAAAAAACTGTCACATCTATAGCGTCAAAAATTGCATTTTATTTTTTTATATAATAAATTGGAGTAATATTCGAAATGTGTTCATTTTTCAATGTATGTTTAGAAATATTTAAGTAACTTGGATAAATAAAATTGATATAGCGGATTTTGATACTCATTTCTTGATTTGTATGGAATATTGAGGCTTTTGAAACTCAACTGATCTTGGCTAAATAACTGTTCGTGATTGGTTGAATTCCGATAAAGCGGGTTTTGATAGTAACTACTCGAAAGATTTAGCGGGTTTTGTTTCTCACTCGCAGTTTTAACATGGTTTTGGTCATAATGAAGGAGGTTTTGAAACTCAATTTTAGATAAGTCTTGTTCCTCGCAAAAATGTGAACAAGAAGTCATACTCGGATCATTTTGCAAGAAATCGGATATCGCGGGTATTGAAATTATAGAACTCATTTAATAAGGCGATTTTGAAAGTAATCAATAAATATTTTAACTAGTACCTAATTCCAAATTTTTTTAACAGTAAATTTTCTAAATATTTTTATTAACATTGCCCAGATGTGTATGAATTCAAACCAATTCAGCCTACACATAACTTGCATCACCTAATCTGACTTATAAGTAACGTCATCAGTACAGTTAGAGAAAGTAGGTATGAAGGTACCAGTGGCGGTTCGTGAGTTTTCAGTGAGTTAGAGTTCTAAGATTGAAAAATACGACATTACTCATGTTGTTGTTGCTGAAAAGATTTTTTTTTCAAAATTTCAACTTTTTGTATGAAGACCTTTCAGTATGTGAATGCGGCGCATCCCCCTTCACTGAAAAAATCCTGAAGATCTTCATACAAAAAGTTGAAATTTAAAAAAAAAAAAATCATTTTCAGCTACAACAACGTCGATAAACTCATATTTTTCAATCTTCTCGCTCTAGCTCACTGAAAACTCACGGACCGCCACTGGTAGGTACCCAGTGAGGCCTTGCATTTTTATATTTTTTGTTGTTGTACGAACGAGGTAAAGAGTAAGGCGATGTTCCGAGAGTCCTGCTGGAGAGGTCTACACGTCTTCCTCAACCAGTTTCTTTCGATCCGGCCTGCTACGCAGTTGGTGGGCAGACGCATCCGCCGCCAAGATCCGTACAAACCTCACCCCATGAACCCGGGCACCCCTGCTAAGTCACCAAACGTAGCGAACCATTTCGGGTGACCAATGGCAGAGGTGTTAGTAATCCAATAAATGTTTCTCGGGGCGGCGGTACCCAAACCCGCCTCCTAAATTAAATAATTGAATTATAAGTGTACAAAGGGATGAAGTTTTATAATACGCTACAAGAAACTTTGAGGTCCGCACCAATTGGAAGCTTCAAGACGTATTGTACGAGCTACGTCAAAGTGGAAAAAATGTAGCATGCAATACGTTTATTTTTTTTTAATGAAAGGCAAATATTTCCGGGTTACGAGTAACCCGACAATATTTGAAAATCTCCTACTAACACCACAGAAAGCGGAAAATGTTGCTTGTGTTGTGATGGAGGACTTAGCTAGCCGAGGAATCGAACACTCGACGCCCGGGTGGGACCCAAATGCGATGCCAACTCAGTCACTGACCGATCAAAATACTAGTATATAAAGTTATAATTAATTAGCAATTTGTAATCTTTAATGTACAAATTACTAAAATAAAATGAATTAATAAAAAAATATATATTTCAAATACAAAAATCTACAAGGTAATTTTAACTAGTTTCTAAAATGGTATCTGATTTTATGACATCTTCAAAGGACCTTTTTAAAATACCTTGGAAAAATTCCGGATTTCGAAGAAAAATTACTATCAATGAGTGTAGTTAAAAAAAAACAGATACACAACCCTATTGGCTGGATAAGCAATGCATAATATATTTCGTGAACTATTTTTGTCAGTTAGTATTAGTAAGGCTTTAAGGCGATAGTCGGAATTCACGCCCCTTTATGGGAGGAGTTTAAAAATACTTGAGTAAAAGCTTTTGGAAAGGTTGGAAAAGGTTTTTTTTACCGGTTGATTTCGTAAAGGTCTGTAAAAACCATTAACTCCTTTTTTACGCATTGTTTATCGTAATAAAACGAAAATTTAAAATTGATTTCACGGAACCAAGTGACACGAGCCTGAAGTCTATTCCCCGCTCCGTCCAGGAGAGAACTGATAAAAAATAGGTGTGGCTAGTATGTAGTCCTTGGGTGGATGGCATAGAGTTCACTTTGAAAATCCAAATTCGTCAACCGCCCGCCGTATTGTAAAATAACAACGCGCCAATGCATATTTTATTTTATTTTATGAAGTTCGGGCATAAATATCATTTTTTTGCGATTAATAAAAGAGAAACTGAATTTGACTCATTAAAAAATAAAACCATATCCGAAAAGGGGTTTATAAATAAGATAGTTTGGACTTGAAAGTGTTTTTTATAGACCTTATACTTTATTTTTTTCTAGGCTTATTAAAAAATTACCGATATTTTTAAAGGCCAAGATATGTTCTTCACACCGTATTTAATTGAAGCATCTATAATACTTCTAAGCGATCAAATTTTCTGAACAAATACATATGATTTTGCATTATTTAGTGTGGCTTCATCTTAACACTCACAGTTATTTATCAATAACATATTCAAGACGATTTAAAAGGCTGTTAATATTTAAAGTCTTTCAGTATCATGTTCTATACATCAAGCAACGTTTACCACTCATCATCATTCCGTATAAGCCAAATTTGGTGCGATTTCATATCTACCTCCCTCAGTATCAGAATCGAGTTGTCAGAGTCCGGCGAGGTCCGATTACCCGCGTCAGCCGGGCTCAGCGGGCTCAGCGCTCATCGCGCCTGTCCCCGCAGCATTACGTCCTCGGTCCTCTGTCGGCCGCCGGCGACGCGTGCCCGACCCCATTCCGCCCGCAATCACCCCGACCGCGTCAGACCCGCGCGCGATGTCATATTATTTCGTCTGTCGGGGAAAGGCATGTCAGACAAGGGAGATGTGTGAATGGACTTTCGCCTTAAAAGTTTTATCTATTTCTGCAAATATTGGAGTGATTCTAATATTATGTCGATTTTGCTTTTTTTTCAAAGCCACTCCTTCTAAATTATGATTTTAACCCTTATAATCTTTTATTTTAATTTTTCCCAGCTCACGTAGGTCTCATATAAATTATTGCATCTCCCTTACCGGTATGGTGAAAAACATTATCTAAAAGGTGTGAGAAAGAAAAAACTCCACGCTTTATATTGAAATCAATAATTTATCTGCTTTAATTTGAGAAAAAATTTGTAAAGTTTCGAGAATTTTTTTATTATTTTTTTTTTGAAATGACAAAAACGTGTCGTGATAATAATGTTTATAATACATTTGCCTAATAATATACATATAATACATTTGCCTAATAATATATATATATATATATTTTTTTTGTCGTTATCGGTAATTTTAAATAGAAGAAACGTAAGGTAAACCATTTTTAAATCTTCTAATAATAACTTTTGAAAGCATATTCTATTTCCTAAAACAGTTTTTAGTTTTTTTTAATTTTCCATTTATATAGATTTTATTGCAAAGCGTAAATTTTCTGACCTTCTGAAAGAATTTGTCTGAGACCTGATGGATAATAATATTAAAGTATCAGCGGGGAGACCCGCGAAAAAGCAGGGAAATTATAGTCGTATGTCGTAGGGTATGTGAAACTGAAATTTATATTAATAATATTTGCTTGCAGAATGATTGAGCGAATATCTTCACGAAATGTACCAATTTATAGGTGGGTACTTTATTTGACATACAAGTTTCAATTTTCAAAATTATTCTTAAAGCCAAAACAAATCGAGTACAGAATTACTACCACTCACAGAAAGACCCGCAACCAATTTAATTAGTAGGTATTTTAAATTAATAATTAATTACTTCTTCCATCTTTGCAAAATCACTCTGAAGCGTCATTTTAATTGAATTAAAACAGATCACGTTGTTAAACACCACTTTTTAAATCAAAATTATCGACATTTTCAATACCTAAATATTTAAATACAAAATTTATTCTTTCAATAATAAATTTGATTAAATAACAAGGTGGTTTGTTTTAATTCAATAATAATGAATTAATTGAGTTAATATATTAGTTTCGGAAGACTCGATATTGTCAAAAATTGTCCCTAATGTTATCTCTGCTTTTCGGTTTTCATTATTATACAATTTTTGTTGCACTGTTTTACAGATCTCGAAAAACTGTAAAAGTCGTCTCAAGGGCAATATAGACTGATATTTTTTAAATATTTTATAAAAAAAAATAATTGTTGTGGGTATTTTTGGGTATTTAAGTTTCACTATTTTAGAATTGTCTTTTTAACATAAATAAGTAGTTTACAAAACAATTTCGAAAAACCCTTTGGAAATACCTTTGATTTAATAACTTTTTTAATTAGGTTGCTTTGTCAGCCACCAAGCTAACTGTCGACAAGATTAGAATACACACTGACGGACTGAAAAACAGCGGTGACCGGGAGTCGTTTAAGAATTGAGAAGCATGAAAAGCTCTAAAAATGACATTAAATAATTTCTGATTTAGTGTCAACGTTAAACGCGAGGGAAATTCAAACAACCAAGACTTAATTAATGTATGCATCTGGTACTGCAAGAAAAACCATTTCAGTAAGTTAGAAAATCGGAAATATAAATAATAAATATTATATTATATAATATTACATTATCTTCCTTGTGTGTAACAAGTAGAGATAACGATATCCTTACTGGGATTTCCTGTGCCGAGAATTTCATTTACAATTTAAAATTCAATTTTATGCTTACATAATTAATATACAAGTCTCTGAATATTTCACCTGTTATAGAATTATTATTGTATAATATTGTAACTCAACATGTTAAATTGTCTTATTCCTTGTATGGGGAAAGAGATCATAAACACATAAAAGATTCAGCCAAAATGATGTATTGGTGGTTCCGAAATGTATCTACCAATAAATACGGCGAAAGAACCCTAAATTATATTGTACCCGAAATATCTAATAAACCATTGATAATTTAAAAAAAAATACCATTTATACTGCTTTAGTCAAAATAATCTTAGAAATTGACTTTTACATACAGTTTTACATTGATGCCCAACTGAAGCCCTTGTGTTGCCAATTCAAATTGGGAATGATAATTTTATAATATCTCATATACTTACCTCTGTCTGTACTATGGATATGACTGTTTATTTGTACCTGACTGTTGTATAACGCTAATACTGCTATTGTGTATTATACGTGTACTATTCTATTAATTCAACCATGTTATTATATTAAATGTTGTCTCCATTAACCACCTGACAAATCACAAAAATAAACAATGAAGATAGTTTAGCATTTCAAAATAAGAAAAAAAACGAGTGTGCTTTAGACCACATGACATATATAATGTTGTATAGTTCAGACGATTGCATTATAATATAGTTTCCCGGGACTTGGGATGGAACCATTACAGTTTAGTTAACCCAGAGGTTACAGTGGCCTTGCAACGCATGCCGGGTACCCGTTGTATATAATGTTATATAGTGTAGGCGCTTGCATTATAATGTAGTTTCCCGGGACTTGGGATGGAACCATAACAGTTTAGTTGACCGTGAGGTTACAGTGTACATAAATTATTTATTTATTTATGAACAAATAATCCATTAACAATATAACAAGCGTGCGTAAAGGCCCGACCGTTCGCCTCGACATCGATCACCGTTCGCATCAATTACCGTTCGCATCACACTTTTCCTAACATCACCATTTTTTGTAACAATCACCACTTTTTGTAACGCATTCACCAGCTAACCCCCCAAGTCGAGCGCGCGTAAAGAAGTTGTACTTAAAAAAATAATAATAATATGAAGATCTCAGTCGGCTTTTGTTGTCAGTATATTTTCTATTTCTCATCTCTGTGTTTTGTATCGTACTTTTTATTTGAGAATTAAATGTTATGATGTTATTGTAATTTTTGAATGAGAGTGGAATTTTGTTAAAAAAATCCCACGTTAATAGGAACTTGTTTGTCCAAATGCTGTGTTCGTAGTTACTTGTTGTAAATAACCATTGTAACTTTCGCCTTTTACAAAATGGAGAAAGCCATAAATCTTTTAAAGTGCAAACGTAGCTTCTGTTCCATTGGAAATGGTCGAAAAGTAATTTTGTCGTCATTCGTTCACTTTATTCGCAAACTCCGGTTTGATGGGCTTGACAAGGTGTTTATTTAAGGAGATGGAAATCCTCAGCATCCCTTCAAACAGACAGGTCGTTTGCTCCAGCAAAATATTTATTTATTTATTCCTGTACGGTGAACGGTTGCATACAGACCATTATTATTGCCATTTCTCTTCGTTTGTTTTCATTCATTATTATCCTTTGTTTTGTGTTTTTTAATGAAACTATTTATACTGTTTGACCATTTCTGGCGTTATGTTTTAACCCTACGATGAGCGACCAGGTCCGGTTGGACCTTTTCGACTTTGAAAGTTGTGTAACTTTTTTTCTGGTTTGTTAGATCGAAATTGTTTCATGACTTCCTAAAAAATTGTGAAGCGAACGCGAAGGGCTTAGAAACAGCTCGATCTCGTAAATCATGTATTTTTTTAAACCTAGTTCACGTAGAAACAATAAAAGGTCTGACATTTTGCAGAATTTGATGTGTGTTAAGAAGAGTATTAAACAAAAAACAAACGACATAAACAACACAAAAAAATTCTGACAAGAGACGTGCATTCGTAGTTGCGCTGGCCCGACATTTGCTAATTCCACAGATGTAAAAACGGGCTACCAATCTAAAGGTACACACATACCCGCATAATATGCGCAAATGTTGTCCGCAAAGGTTGTTTTCAATGTTATGGTAAGTATAAACAAAAAAATACAACACACTTAAGCCCCACAAAAACCAAATACGTCTGACCCAGGCATCGTGAGTTTAATTCAATGGCTGCTTAAGTCCTTCATGACTACACCTGGGTACCTAGCATGGTCGATCGATATAGATTTTATCGAAAATGTCGGTAACTTGTCATCGCTCCCGAGCACGACTGCAGGCCGCTAACGAACAAATGACACTTCATAACGACTAGGGGTTCCTACTTTATTTGACGTGAACTGTTATTTATTCATTAGCGGCCTGCAGTCGTGCTCGAGAGCGATGACAAGTTACCGACATTTTCGATAAAACCTATATCGATCGACCATGCTAGGTACCCTGGTGTAGTGCAGTACACCAGCACAATATTTCTGCTTACGGTGGCCTTAGTAGGAGATTTTCTAATTATTTTAAGGTTTTTCGTAATCCGGGAATGTTTGTTTTTCCTTTTAAATATAAGCTCTGCACAGAACTCGCTGCACTACTTACCGCCTCCCGGATGTCGCTCTTCGGAGGGTTAAGAAAACAAAATTCCTGTTTCACAAAAAGCTTGGAAAATTAAGATTAAATGATGGTTTTCATTGTACAAACATTTAGAGATATTAAGAACCAGAGTCTCACTGATTCCAGATGGTAGGGAACGGTTGGAACTCTTGTGCGGTAATCACGTAAAAAAGCACAGACAACTGATTTAATTACATATATAATGTTTGTTAAATGATAAGAATAGTCTTAAAAAATTATTCACATATTATGTTTCAATTCAAAACATCAAAGACAAAATTATTATATTTAATTAAATGAAGACAATATTAGCGAAACTCAACAGAAAATCTGGAAACAGAAAAATCAGAAAAATATATTTGCACCTCTGGGACACGCAACACGAATCCAGGACCTTTCGCTTTCCGGGCAAATTCGCTACAACTGTGCCAAGATGTCGATATTAGATTCGGTAATTTTTAACTGTTTAATAATTCGACTAATAACCACCGACATTATCTTCATTTTCTCAACGCATATTTTATTGGCTGCTATCTTCATGTATGATCGCAATATTCAAACACGAACTAAATGCTATTTACATAAGTTAGATGTCTAGATAAATTGTATCAATTTTATTTTTAATATGCGACACCTATTAACTTTTTTTGCAAGCGTAGGGTGAGTGAATATTTTTATTTTTAACTTTGTGAGTAAAACCTCAAATTGTAATATTTAATTAATTGAGGACAAAACAGAAAAATCAGAAAAATATTTTACAAAATTATTATTCTATTTCAGTCCATAATGTAAAGCATTCCATTAAAATGTTACCATCATCGTAACAATGAATAACCGTGAAATAATTTCAGTAATTTAATCCGAATAAATCTAATTGTGTTGTTCCTGAAAATACGTAATACTTAAAACCTACAAGAGTGTCGGCTATAGAGCGAAAAACCCGCTGAATATTCTCCTTAGTTTGTCGCGTAATACGATTTAAATAATGGTTTTATTTACGTCTAAGCAGCCGTAATTTAGATGTCCTTCGAGATTCTTCTATCTTCTCTTACGTCTCTCCATTTCTCCTCCATCTCCACCCCCTCCCAACAACCTTTTCTTTCCTACAACAACAGATCAAGGTCATGTATCCATCTTATCACCTCTGGGACTGCGATCCCATTTCATGCATATTGCTTCGCTGTGGACTAACTCGTTAAATATAACATTTTGGAAATAAATTTAATTCCCCAATCCCTGCTGCATCGTTGTTGTAAAGTACGCTCGAACAGCCTTCAGAGTTGGTCATAATAGTTAATTGGCTAAGAACTTAAGCACTATAAATAATAATACAAGTTTCAACAGCCCTCCATACCATTGACCAAACCAAAAATTTTAACAATCATTATAAGTTATAATTATTAGCCTGAAACAATCATCTACATTGAAAAAGTCTCCCGAGAAAAGATACATGACGCCGATGGGATTCGAACCCGCGTCCTTCTGATTTCCAGTCAAATGCCCTACCATTGAGCTACGTCGGCTTACCTCCTACCCGCCAAATAATTCAATGTATACTAGAGTTTCATTCAGCAATTAATGCTTATTACATTTTTCCACCTGCAAACAACCAACTTTATTTTATAGTTTCAGGCTAATAATTATTACTTATAATAATTGTTACCCTTTGTGCCATGCATAAAAATCTTGTCTTAAACATTAATTTATCAATTAAAAATAATAAACAATAATTTTAAGATCCAATCGAAATAAGGGCTTAAAAATGTTGGGGTTTATAACTAGGCTAACTAGAAATTTTAAAAATATAAAGTGTATTAAAATGTTATATTTTGCCTATGTTAGAAGTCAACCTGAGTACAACTCTCCCGCCTGGAATCCACATTGTAGTATACATGTACAAGCTGTTGAAAGGAAACAAAACAAATTCTTACGTTTTCTAAATTTTAAAATTGGTAGGTATTCCAGCAATTATGTTGAACTATAATACTATTTTAAAAATTATGAATATGCTCAAATTGTCAGACAGAAGAATTTCACTGACTTGGTATCTTCTATCTTCTATATCTATATATATAAATAAAAATGAATCGCCGAAATGTATGTACGAGCATAACTTCCGAATGACTGCACCAAATTGGATAAATCGCCACACATCTTTGTCTTGACGCATATTCGTTCTTTCATTCTTCATTCCAATTCATGCATCGTAGGATTTATAATTAATGCCTAAAAAACCAAGCTTGTGCACATCAAATGTGTCCTATAATTTCAAAATCCGCTATATCCAATTTTTTGACAAAATGATCCGAGTATGACATCTTGTTCACATTTTTGCGAGGAACAAGACTAATCTAAAATTGAGTTTCAAAATCTCCCTCATCACGACCAAAAACCGTGTTAAAACTGTGAGTGAGAAACAAAACCCGCTATATCATTCAAGAAGTTACTATCAAAACCCGCTATATCGGAATTCAACCAATCACGAGCAGTTATTTTGCCAAGATGGCGGAGGTAGAAACACGCCCATCTGGTCAGTTGAGTTTCAAAAGCATCTACATTCCATATAAATCTCGAAATGAGTATCAAAGTCCGCTATATCCATTTTATTTATCCAAATTACTTAAATATTTCCAGACATACATTGTAAAATGAACACTTTTCGAATGTGTATTACTTCAACTCATTATATAAAAAAATAAAATTTTATTTACGTTAGAGATGTGACAGTTTTTTGCGGTTTTCCTCGAATCAGTGAAAAGTGATATAGCGGATATAGAAATTGAACGACTCAAATCTCATTCCCATTAAATCCAAAAATTATTTCTCGAAATTTAATTGCATTAACAAGTCTGTAATATAGCCACGCTTTTGTTAGGAGATTGAACTAGTTTCAAAATATGTTTATCTGAGCTTAATGTGATTGATGGGATATTCATATGCAAAAACTTGAATTTTATAAATTTTAAAATTATGTGTAAACTTATTTGTTATACGAAATACAGAAGAATATAATGTATCATTGGCGGAATACCCTGTAAGATAATAAGTAATAACTATATGGGAATATTAGAAAAATAAGTGTTGATTTAGTTCCGCATTTAAAAAATTCCAGAGTCATATGTACGAAGAATGAGTTAATGATGAATGTAAGTAAGTCTAAAGTCATGGTGTTTGAAAGAGAGAGTACGAAAACGGTAAGCAATATAGTTGTGAATGATGAATATTTGGAGCAGGTGGATGTGACAAGATTATATTAAAAAGATTTTTGTAATTAAATTTTTTTTTAAAGAAAGACAAACATTCCAGGGTTACGAATAACCCAACAACGTTTGAAAATCTGCTACTACCACCACAGAAAACTGAAAATGTTGCTTGTGTTGTAATGGAGTATTCATATTTTGTTCTTATTTTTTTCTCTCTATTGATCAAATAATATAACACAAAAATGAACAGTATATACAGAGCAGTGATAAAAGCACAAATAAATAACAATGATAATTGTATTATAACAAAGGACAATAATAATAAACAATGACGGTGATATCATGGGTCAGGACAAAACAAGAACTTTTAACCTAAAATTTAACCTCACACTACTCTTCTAATATAGTCGTCCACCAAACTAGAGGAACGTATTAATTGAGCCCTGCACCTCCCGTTCCAGCCAAGCTTCCTATAATGTCAGCTAACTTAGGCACCTAGTGAAGTTGTCGTCTTAACATTTAATTTGCCATTTGGCACGCGGCCTAGACAGATACTACTTCTGTGCTAGTGCTGATGCCGGTAAGTACTGGCATGCCGACACTGCTGCGCTAGTGCTGATAGAAACTTGTGTGCCGGCAGTGGTGTGTTAGACAAGCTACACACGCTCAGTTTTAACTGTACTGTTAAACTGTGGGTATTCCAAAGACAGAAGTTCCACGGTCTAGGTGGAATTGTAGAACTTCGAAGGCGGATTTGGATTCATTCGGGGACGCGCTACGTTAATCATTAACGGGTTTTCACGACGTGGCGGCTAGGGAACCGGACAATTTGGGGAATTTTTTCACCATTCGGACGTCATGATGGGCACAAGAGCCAGATATGAACCTTATTGAGAATTTATGGGCCATTTGCAAAGCTAGAGTACGCAAAATTGACTGCACTACAAGAACAAAAATGGCAAAACGCTCTTTGAGGTTTGATTTCGGGATGAGAGGATCTCTAAAAATTGTCAAAAACTAGAGGAGTGCATGCCAAAACGAGTGAAAACAGTTATTGAAGCCATAAGGGGAGATATTTCCTTTAATTTGCATAATGGATGCTGTATAATCATATAAAAATATCATTTTTCAAGCAATAAACGGCTTTACCATAATAATTGACAATTATTCCGTTAATTTGCACTGTACCTACACATATCAGACCATTCTGAACTGATCGCACAGTATTAACTTAGCGGGTGTAGGCACAAATACGATGCAACTTAACTGTACGGTGTGAACTACGTAGGCAGAACTACATCTAGTGATCAGTGTCACATTTTAATTTCAAAATAACTTCTACACCCGAAGAAGATTTTGATACCTCCAACGTTTTATGATTTTTTTATTAGGTTGTTAAATTTTTTGACAAACTGTTTATTTGCTTGGGGTTTTATTTTTTCCAATTTTTGAATTAATCTCTTGTAAGCTTCTTCTCTCTAAACTATATAGGGGTAATTTTTCATTTTTACCTTCCAAATATAAGGTTTGCTGTCAAATTAAAATTTTTTATTTTAATTTATATCTGTGATCAATCAGGCTATAGAAAACATATATATGTATGAGTTTGTAAATACGAGTATAATATAATAATAATACGAGGTTACCTCGGGAGTGTTTTCTCTTGGGGTAAAAATAATCTCGTTGAATTTAATGTTTCAAGGACCCAATCTTGTCTGATTAGGTCTAAAAGGAATCGAAATGAAAATCTAGTCTCTTTCAACGGAAGCAATCTTCCGAACAGGCCCTCCATTGAAATGCTTGGTGTAACCCTAAGTGACCAGCTCAGGTATGGGGGCTCCATCGAAGCCAGAGTAAAGTTAGCCTCCCAAAAACTGGGCGTACTGTACAGGGCCCGCAGATACTTTAATAGTACATAACTGCTAAACTTGTACAAATCACAAGTACGCCCCACGGTTAAATTTGGCAGCCATCTCTGGTCTGGAGCTCCAAAATACCTGAAAAATACCCTCGACTCTGTGCAGAAACGGGCGGTCCGTTTGATAGATTCTCCCATTTTAACAGACGGATTGCAATCTATAGAGCACAGGCGTCGGGTGGGAATGCTATCCTTGTTCTACCGGTATTACAATGGAAGATGCTCCGAGGAACTAGCATCATTGATCCCTTCGGCACCGGTGCATAGTCGGGAAACACGCCAAACGCGTGCCCAACATTTGTACACGGTTGACATTTTTCACATGTGAACGGGTCGTTTTCGTCTTGTGTTCAACAGCTCGGCTGTGGAATGATTTGCCGGCCTCTGTGTTTCCTCCTTCCTACAACATGGGTCTCTTCAAGACCAATGTTCATTCCTTCCTCTCCTCAAAAAGACCCTCCACACAGCATCCCAGATGACATAGGCCCTGAGGAAAAATAATTTCCTCAGGGCCTCCTGTGTGGAGTTAACGTAAAAAAAATAATGATTTTTTTTAAATTTAAAAATATGCGATAAACGGTTAAATATGCATGCATTAAATGAATCTCTAACTCTATAAGCAGTTTATATGTTTCCATAGTAAAATTCTGATGCGTTTTTTTTTATGTGGACGGGAAATTTCCAAATCGGACGCACCGAACGCTATTTCTAATTTTATTTTATATTTTTAACGCTAACGCTCGAGTAGTTATCGGATCGATTTTTGAATAGATCTCAGGTCGACTGTACGGTTTAAAAAACTGCGCAGTTCGATTTTGTACAATTTTAACTGTACAGTTTTATCGCGCAGTTAAAACAGAGCGTGTGTAGCATGCCTTACTGGAACACCTACATTAGAAGAGGGCGTTCATCTCTCTCTTGGCTAAGGCCGGTGGTTGTCTAATAATGATTCGGCAATTGCATTCCATTTGTATGGCGGTTGTGCCAAAATAAAGACATCAATAAGTACATTTGGACAAATAGTTTAATACAATGAAGACCCTACAGCTTTTCTGCATTTACAATTAAAAAAATTAACATAAACATATATTTTCGTAGAATAGTTCAATCTTTTCTTGTGCATATCTCTCCTGAGTAACTTTCTCTGTAGGTGTTCTTATAAAATTTATAAATTTTGTAACTTACGTAAATGGCATTATTGTGGCTCAAAAAATCAACCTTCCTGTAGACTCTGACATAATGAATTGCTGTTCTTTAAACGAATTAATATTTTTTGTAAGACTCAATTCTTATGGAAACCTTTTAAGGCTTTGACTTGATTTTCTTTACAAACATTTTTTTATCTTTAACTATTATCATTTTATCACATGATTTATATCATTAGCCAGGGAAAATAATTTATCTTGAAAATATGCACTTTTTACAACTGCACTCGCGGCTAGTTTGCGGGGAGGAATTTCTTTTCAATAGTGGAGGATCCCGGGGGGTAGCGGAAAGTAGAAAAATAAGTTTATCAGAAATTTCTTAATATTATTATTTAATATCTTTAAAAGCAGTAACAGAATATTGTTTTTTAAATGCAGAACGATTCCCGAATAGATTATCTGAATCTAAACTATCGAGATTGTTAAAAATATCTTAGGTAAATACCAAAACTCTCGATTGGGGTATTTTAGTGTACCCATTTTGTAATAATAATAATAATAATAAAAATAATGGTTTTTATTCCAGAATGAGGGGAGGTGAGTGCAATCCTACACATCCTATATAGAGTGTAAGTACATAATTAAAAAAGACATAGTTTTTTATGAAATAGAGTAAAGATAAAAAAAATAAGAAAAATAAAGAATAAAAATAAAAATGCCGAAATTCACGAAACGTATCAATACTGGATGGAAATCTTAGATCAGTGCGATTATGAAATTATATTCTTTTCTGTATTAAGTGTATTCCTTTTCAAAATATACTAAATAATTATTTTAGAAGAATAAATTGTGAAATAACACGAAATTATTCAAATTTAATTGACCTCCAGATTGTTAGTCGAGAGCCATACCTCTCGACTCGAATTTGAGTTTCAAACTGATTTGAACTATTGTCTTACAAAAACTTCACTCAGGAACCCCCGAGGAAAACCAATTTTCCTCAGGGCCTATGCCATCTTTAGGGAAACTGTGTGGAGGGTCTTTTGAGGGAAAGGAAGGAGAGGAAGTTCTGGGAAGAAAGAAGGTATGAAGGGTGGGTAGGAATGTGGGGTCAATGTGTCCAATAGTGACGGACGTACGAATCAATTGCTCCCACTGCGGAGCAAAGCGATGGGTCGAGAGAGTCCGGCTGGAGAAATCAAATTGTCTTCCTCAACCAGTCTCGCGCAGTAGGTGGACAAACGCATCAGCTGCCAATACCTAGACAATCCTCACCCCATGAACCCGGGCACCCCTGCTAAGTCATCAAACGTAGCGAACCATTTGGGGTGACCTACGGGAAAGATGTTGGTTATCCAACAAATGGTTGCCGGGTCGGCGATACCCATACCCGCATTCAAGATTATTACTACAAATAATTTCTTGTTCCAGGTAACCTTTGTTTCTGAAAACACATTTTCGGGTGGGTAATCATTTATTTATACGAAAACGATCACTCAAAAATAAGTATAACTAAAAAGTATTATATGGCAAAATAGATACGCCAAATTATTAAATAACCCCCTTAATTTATTAAAATGGTTTCCAGACGAAACCAAAAAAAAAACGCTTTAACGATGCTAAATCTACCCTAAAACAACTCGCTTTGATGAAGATGTCTCTGATTTAACCGTCTGAGTTTAAAAATAAAATTCCTCAGGGATCTTATAAAAATCCGTACTTACATTTATACTTGGAATAGGGCTGTGAAATGCTGAATGAAAATTTAGTTTTATATAACTTTTTCAAATGAAGCATTAGAATAATAACCTACGTATTTTTTATTGTAATGCTTGTAATGTATGTACTATTTAATGCACCTTTCGTTTAAGAGTGGTTATCATTGTTTTCAGCGACCAAATATAAAAATTTTAGGTTTTACTCAGTAAGTAAAAATATTCTAATGTGGAAAAACGGGTACCGCCACCCCTTGAACCTATTAGATAACCAACAACCCTGCCTTAGGTAGCCCCAAGTGATTCGCTAAGTTTAGTGAGCTTAGCATGTATGCCCAGATTAATTGAGTGAAGTTTGTCTTGGTCTAGTCGGCGAATGCTTTTGCCCATATACTGCATGACTAGCCGGAGAAGAGCCTTGAAATAGACTTTTTGATATCTCCAGCAAGACTCTCACGACCCATCGCCTCGCATCGTAATGGCTGAGATGGATTCATATATCCGTCAATTGACCCCTAGATACCCACACACTACATGCATTTTTTCTTCCTAGAACTTTCTCTTCTTCCTTTTCATCAAAAGACTCTCCACACAACTTCCCCAAAGATAACAAAGGCCCTGAGGGATTTTTTTCTCATGGCGTCCTGTGTGGAGATAATATTAAGGGGTTTCGAAGGTTAGAAAAAAGCATCATATTATCGTTTTTTCTTTCTTTTATGTAATAAATGAAACAATGTGCAACATTCAAGCAAAACTTCAAATTTATTTTTTATATCCTTATTTTATGCACGAGCTGCACTAACAAAAAAAATGTTTTTCAATTTCAGGTGAAGCTATCATGAGTTATCCTGTCCACCGCAAGGACACTTTTTTAAGGGGTTTCCGGAAACCATCTCCAACCAACTAAATATTTTTTTTTGATAAAAACTTTATATTATACTAGCTGACCCGGCCACGCGTTACTGTGGCTAACGAAACGCAAAACCATCTACTGGTTGGTTACCCAAACTTTATAACCAACGCCATCTGTTAATTTAAATGCAAATCAAATCCATACGGCCCGCTTGCCCGCCCGCTTCCTATATATATTACATATTTCAACCAATTTACACAAAACCTTGACAATTCATGAGGAAAGATTTAGATTCCTCACGAACCACTCTATCTATTGGTGAAAACCGCATGAAAATCCGTTCAGTAATTTTTGAGTTTATCGCGAATAGACAGACAGACAGACGCCGCGGGGGACTTTAATTTTATAATATGTAGAGATACTTTATTTGCTGCACCTCTGTATGGTTAAAATTTTAAATATATTTTTTTTATTTCTTTAAAATAAACAAAAATTTTAACAAAACAAAAAAACGACTTCAAAAAATGCACTAAAAAGTAAAAAAAAAATATTTCTAATTTTTCTACAACTTAATAATCAACTTAATTTTTCTACTCATCAATATGTAGGTACTAATGAGTATCGTTAATTTGCTCTTAAGAATTGGAGAATTCCGTTACTTTGTCATGGATCCCATAATCAGAACCTAACCAAACTCTCATAAAACTACCCTTGAAGTACATCCTTTCCAGAATCATCGAAATCGGTTGGCGTGATATTGAGTTATTCGTCCATTTGTCGCACACGACCAAATTAAAAGGGGACCACACGGAAAGCACTTGCTTTCAAATAAAAAAAAGAATCATTAATATCGGTTCACCCAGCCGAAAGTTCTGAGGTAACAAACAAAAAAAAAAAATTAAAAAATACAGTCGAATTGAGAAAACTGAGAACCTCCTCCTTTTTGAAGTCGTTTAAAAATAGAGAATATGCCTTTTTCTAACCTCCGAAACCCATGTAACCCATTAAAAAAATTTAACTCACCATTAAAATATTAAAAATAATATTGGTTCATCCCTACTCGACTTTTCTGTTCTTTCTACTTGTTTCCGATAATTTCGCTTCGTAAATTTATCAGAAAAAATAATAATATTTACCTAACATTATCGTTCTATCTGTTTATTTAACAGGGACAATTTTAGTTGATTTTTGATTGTGTCAATGTTTACCGTGATTTCATTATACGTATAAATACAAATAACAGATGAGATGAGAAACGTAATGAGATTTTTATCTGTTTAAATTGCAGAATTCAGTAGAAAAAAGTGTGTGTTTAATGTTTATTTGTGTATTTTTTTTAATTGTAGGTATTTCATTGGAGAATCAAAAGTCATCTTGCACCTTTAAAGTGTTTGTGATTGTGGCAAATACTTCTGGATGATAATCGTTCAGTTTCATCGAAAATCATTTAAAAACTTATTAATTGTTTTTGGGTTTAAGTCGTTGAACTTGGGAGGAGGGAATGGGTACCGCCGCCCCGGGAACTTTTATTGGATAACCAACACCTCTGCCATAGGTCATCCCAAGTGGTTCGCTACGTTTGGAGATTTAGCAGGGGTGCCCGGGTTCATGGGGATTAGGTTTGTCTAGGTCTTGGAGGCGGATGACCAGGACACACTAAATCCAAATTCCTACCCACCCTTTAAACCCTCTTCCTTCCCAGAACTCTCCCCTTCTTCCTTTCCTTTAAAAAAACCCCCACACACAGCATCCCCAAAGATGACTGAGGGAAACTATTTTCCCCAAGGCCTCCTGTGTGGAGCTCATGTAAAAAACTCTCTTTTTATAACTTTTTAAGATTATGTCCATCAATGTAATATTTCATTGAAGAATAAGATAACAATAATAATCTAAACGGAAATATGAAAGAGAACAAGAGACAGAAAAAGACAAAGGTCGCAAATGGGACCATTGCGACCATTGTCTTTTTCTGTTTTTCTGTGTGTTGTTCTCTTTCATATTTTCGTTAAGATTATTATTGTTATCTTTTTCTTCAATGATACAAAATTATTAATGTTATTATTAAGTTTAGCATGCATTTTTTTTAAATTGGGCAGGAGTATCTAAGTAGAATCACATAGATAAGTCGTCTCAAAGTGGCCTAACCACAGTTTGAAAATTGCCTTGTAAACTGAATTAGCTGTCACAATGATAAAAAAAAAACTAGAATTTTTTATTTTATAAAGATCAATATTTTTCTATTTATTTTAAAATATTTTATTATTTCGAAATTAATAAAATACTTAGTTTTAACCACTTGTATTGTGTAAAAAATAACAATATATTTCGTAAGCAATTTAGTTCATCAGGGATTACCTACTTAGTAAGAAATAATTACAATGCAAGTATAACGCCAGAGTCCCAAGAATTCCCAACCGTAAGAAACCAGTGAGACCACGTCGTCCCTAATTAGGGTATGTTGTGAGGATGAAAATAGTGGGGAAAGAAAAGAGATAGGAAAAGGAAGGTGGAAAAGAATATAAGTACGGTGATATGTCGAAGTCTAAAATTCGTACTCTGTTACTCTTTTCAGGGTAAATTGCCTATTTAAAAAAAAATACATATTCGGACTCCTTATAATACTAAAAAATTCGGCAATAACACGAATCATCCCCTTTGCATTGTATCTCTCCTACGCTATGAAATTCTTAAGAACATATATACCTAGTTTATTCCTTCCTCTTCATAAATGAACTAAAAAGTAATGTTTTTGAAAAATACTTTGTGATGCTTATAAACATTTAAACAAATGCATTTTGTATACATCACTATTAAATTTACGATTCATAAAATAACTGTGATTTAAAATAAAAATAAAAATAAAATCTAATTAAATGAAGACAATATTAGCGAAACTTTATCGAAAATTTGGAGACAGAAAAATCAGAAAAAGATATTTGCACCTCTAGGACATGTGGACATTGAGTTTTGCTAATGTTGTCTTCATTTAATTAAATATTTCAATTTAAGGTTTAAATCATAAAGTTTTAAATAAAGATAAACATTCATCCTAGACTTGCAGAAAAGTCAATATACGTCGCATATTATAAATAAAATGGATAAAAATTTATCCAGACACTATCGAGATAGCATTTAGTTCGGGTTTGAATCTTTCAATCATATATAAAGATAGCAGCCAATAATGTGAAGTTGTTAATAAAATGAAGATAACGTTGGTAGTTCTTAGTCGAAGTATGATACCTTAGCTCAGTTGTTAGAGCCATGCAAGCAGATGGTCCTGGGTTCGTGTCCCCGAGGTGCCAATATCTTTTTCTAATTTTTCTGTCTACAGATTTTCGATTGAGTTTCGCAAATATTGTCTTCATTTAATTAAACATTACAATTTGAGGTTTTATTTGATAAAGTTTAAAACAAATTAAAAAAATAATATCGCTTTCAAACAACAGTATTTATCAACCCACTCACTGCCTTGGGAAATACTTCTAAAAATATCCCATCAAATACCCATTCGAAGTATTTTTCACATTTAATATTTCACACGCTATCATCTTATTTAAAGAAAATTAAAGATGACGCGCAGTGGCGAGTGGGTAGCATTATATTATCAGTCTGACGCACAGTGACGTCACTTGAGGGTTGTATGTGTCACGTGGTGATGTCACCCGTGCCTCGTGAAAGATGTAAAGTAATAATAAGATGCGTTTCGGTCTGGGGAGCGTCAAGATTGAGTCAGAGAAAATAATGGAAAGTAATTTATAAGATGGACATCTTTTTGCAGATCGTAGAAGAAAAATATTACCGTTGACAGAGGCGTGAATCTTTTTAATTAAGAAATACAATTTTTGTGCTATGCATAAAATGTAGTCATAATTTGTCTCGACGCCACCCAGTGGGAGATTTAGCACTTACAAATGCCTTTCCCATATAAACAAAGTTGGTTGTTTGCAGGTAGAAATATATAATAAGCAGTAATTGTTGAATGAAATACTAGTATGTATTGAATTATTTAGCGGGTAGGAAATAAGCCGACGTACCTCAGTAGAAAGAGCAGTTGACCGGAAATCAGAAGGACGCGGATTCGAGTCCCGTCGGCGGCATATGTCTTTTCTCGGGAGATTTTTTCAATGTAGATGGGTGTTTCAGGCTAATAATTATTATAAGTAATAATTATAATTATTATAAGTATTAATTATTAGCCAGATACTCCTCAACCTGCCTCTTCCCCATCTTCCTCCCCTCCCCCCTACCTTCAGCATTACAACAGACCACAATTGGGGATGCCATAGTCTCACTGGTTTCAGACAGGAGCAGCTGGGACTCTTGTGAGGTATTCATATAAATATATCATTTACCTAGATTTCTCATAATAATGTTCTGTTTATCTTCTTTCTTATCGAGGATAGTTCTAAGGTTTTTTTTTTCATTTTTTTTATTGAAAGAATAGATAATACATGTAATCAACAAACAAGTTCTGCTAAGCCAATTGAATTGGCTTGTCAACAGATGTTTATATTTTAGTTACATATGCATTTTTTTAATTTAAAATTTACAATTTATAGCTACATATTCAACATTTTTTCATACATATCAATATCAATATAAATATATTATTTTTCCGATAGCCAATTTTTCACCATATATTTAACCTTATTCGTGGAATTACATTGCTTTATAGTGTAAGGTAATAAATTAAATATCTTGTGGACATATAGTTAGTTATCTACGCTCATTCGCAGCTAGGTGGTGTCCAGGATTATTTGTGTTCTCTACGTTTCATTCTCTAATTACCACTACAAATAAATCGCATGGTCGCATTTATAAGATTTACGTTTTGGACAGCGTTACAAAATATCCATCCTTACAACAGACGTGTAAAGAAGTCTAATCAATTCGTTAACCCGAGCGACAAGTATATGCAACTAACTGGTGCATCAGCGAAACGCTTACCATGCAAGCACATCATGAGTAACAAATCTACCCCAAGCGAAGATAGAATTAAACAAGAGTCAATAGGCATCGCTTTTTTTACCTAAAGTAAGAAAATGCAGTCTTTTTTTTTATTATTATTAAGTTAAAAGAAACATAATATTTCACTTTCTTAACTTAGATACAGAGCATTTATAATACATTAGTAAGAAGTAAAATTTTGTTCTAACATTTTGAGTTTAAATAGTTTTTGTTTAAAGGTTTTTATATTAGTTTCCATTTTTAGGTGTTCTGGAAGGAGATTATATATATGAACTCCCTCGTGACCAATATTTCTCTTGCCACTTTCAGTCTTGACGGTATTTGTGTACAATTTATTGTGCTGTCTAGTATAATGTTCGTGTACTTGTGATGTTTTTATAAATGTTGTGTTTGTGTGTATAAGTCCATTTTGTATTTTGTAGATTAAAAGACATATGTTATATTCGTACAATGTTCTTATTTTCAAAAGGTTCATTTCCTGGTATAGTTTTTTTGTGGGAGTGTCTGGGTTATAATTGAAGAGTTTTTTAATAACTTTGTTCTGTATTATTTGTAAGTCGTTTAAGTACGTAGTGTATGTGTTTCCCCAGATTTCTATTAAATAATTTAGATGGGACTGGATTAAGCTAAAGTATAAGCCCCTCTTTACCTCTGTTGGTAGAAGATGAGCAATTCTACCAAATACACCAATTAATGGGATGATTTTTGTTTTTAGTTTTTCTACGTGTTTTTTAAATGTTAAATGTTTATCAATATATAAACCCAGGTATTTTTCGCTATCTAGGATATGTAGGTCTCTTTCTTCTATTTGTAATGGTTTATGCGAAGGTATTATTCTTTTAGGTGAGCTTAAGATCATGTAACCGGTTTTATTAATATTTATTGTTAATATATTTTTTATTAGCCAATCGTTTAGTACATTAAGATCCGTTTGAGATTGTTCTAATAGACTTTCTAAGTTTTTGCCGAAGTAAAAAATTGCCGTGTCATCTGCGTATAAGAAGATTTCACCATGTAGTTTTAGCTGACAGATGTCATTTATGTATATTTGGAATAAAAGTGGCCCCAGTATTGATCCTTGTGGAACACCGTAGTTTATACTCCCGAGTTGACTGTTTTTATCTCCTATGTTAACACATTGTTTTCTGTTGGACAGATAGGATTTTATTAGTTTGATAGCTGGACCTGTTACACCTGTTTTTTCTATTTTTTTAATCAGTATTTCATGACTTACGGTGTCAAAGGCTTTTTGAAGGTCTACGAAAATTGCTATGACATAGTTTTTATTATCTATGCTAGTTCTAAGTTTATTTATAAGATCATTAGTTGCAGAGAGAGTATTAGATTTTTTTCTAAAACCGTATTGTTTGGCATATAGAAAAGATTTTTTTTTCAGAAAGTTGTCTAGCCTATCGTATATTACTCGAACTCGAATATTTTGACTTGAACATAATGTTCAAAAAGTTACTGACTGAATTGCCGGGATACTGAGCAAAGAAAGCATCAAAACTCTTCGGAATAAGAACTGATATCCAAGACCTTCTGAGGCCTGCGAAAACCAAGTTTCCTCTTTAGACAGATGGAGTTTATAAACTCAGCTGCTCGGATGTTTTTTTAAATTTTTTTTTATTCCAGTTAAAAGAAAATTACATTTTCACTCATTTAACTAATAATAATTATACACATTAAAATAAAGTAAATATTTCAAAACAGCGCTATTCAATATCATTATTTTGCTTATCAAGAATAAATATTAATATATATTTTTTAAATTTACCCAGCTTCTTTTCGTTTTTAATGTCGTTTGGGAGGCAATTATATAAGTTGCCCCCCTCGTAAGCAATGGATTGTTTACCATAGTTAGTGTGGATGGTGTTTAAATGTACATATGTTATCGTGTTTTCTTGTAAAGTGTTTGTGTACTTGGGACGTTTTAATGAATTCTTTGTTTGTGTGTACGAGTTTATTGTTTAGTTTGTACATAAGGAGAAATGTATTGAATTCATATAGTTTTCTTAATGTTAATAGTTTTGTTTCCATATATAATTTTTTGTGGATGTTCTGTGCTTGTAGTTAAATAGTTTTTTGATGGCCTTGTTTTGTATTACCTGTAATTCATTTATGTATATTTCACATGCGTTTCCCCAGATTTCAATAAAATAATTTAAATGTGAGTGTACGAGACTATAATATAAACCTTTTTTAAATTTATTTGGCAACAGAATGATATCCGGCTAAATACGCTAATTAAGGGGATGATTTTATCTTTAATACCTTGTATATGTTGTTTAAATGTCAAATGCTGATCAATGCACAGCCCAAGATATTTTTCCTGGATCAGGATTTGAAGTTCGTTGTTTTCAATTTTTAAGGGTACATGAGGAGGAATTTTTTTACGGGTTGAGCTTAAGATCATGTATCCTGTTTTTTTAACACTCATTGTTAAAACATTTGATTGGAGCCAACTGTTGATTTTTCTAGATCTGTTTATGCATTTTCTAGTAATATATCTGAATCTTTACCCAAGTAAAAACTTGCTGTATCATCTGCATATAAAAAGATTTCACCATTTAAAATTAATTGCGAAATATCATTGATGTAAATTTAGAACAGTAGTGGTAAGGTGTGACAAGGTGTATAATAGGTGAACAAGGTGAACAGATGTGACAAGGTGTATAATATATAGACGAGAAATAACAGACCAACTCCAAAAGGATCTCAGAACACTTTCGAGCGTGCAAACTCGGCCATTCTTACAAATCGGCAATTGCCGATCACTTGACCGGATTACATTGGATCATCAAGTCCTGGGAAGATCCAAAACGTATCAAACACGTCTAATTACGGAGGCAATTGAAAACCACAAAAACATCCAAAAACACATTTTAATTTAATTACTTTAACTACTATTCTGAAATACCTGCCTTAAGAGGGTTGCCACCCGCAGCATGATAAAACTTCTTGATATACTCGTATGAACAAACACAATGTTTTCAAATTGGGAGGCAAATATGGGTAACGATGCCCTGGGAATCATTTATTGGATACCTTTGCCATAGGTCACCACAAGTGGTTTGATACGTTGGTGACTTAGCAGAGGTGCCCTGGTTCATGGGGTGAGGTTTGCGCGGGTCAGGCCGGATCGGGAAAGATTGTTTGAGGGAGACCTTGTGACCTCCCAAGCAGAACTTTTTTGGAACATCGCCTTGCTCTGCAGTGTGAGGGGTGGATTCATGTCCGTCACCCCTGGACGCATTGGCTACCGGATTCCTACCCACCCCTCATACTGTTTCCTTCCTAGAACTACATTTCCCTAATAATACCCTGCTCACAGCATCCCCAAATATGACATAGGCCCTGAGTGAATTTTTTCTCAGGACCTCCTGTGTGTAACCAAACAAAAAAAAAACACATTCGCACCACAATGTGCACATCTGCCATCCGCCATGAAACTGGCTGTCCAAAACATTGTAGACATAGTAATCCAAAACTTAATTACGATAATCCGTATGAAAGTTAGTCATCTTAATTATTACTGTTTGTCTTTTTGTTTTTCGAATGAACACAGCAATAATTGTAGTGTTGTCTCTACCCATTCATAAATAAATTGAACAAGTTGCATGTGCGCTTTTGTTGCAGAGCGGTGGAAAGTTTTAAAATAAACTTTCGAGCTATGCTTTGATAACTCCTGGTGTAATAAACCCTGTCTGAAATATGCAGCCCAAACTTTAAATAATTCCTTCGCTTACTTCGGCTACTGAAACTTACACCGCTCTCAAAATACCTCGGTAATGAACAGCTAGTTCATTCATATGGATTTTTATTTTAAGTCGGTCTTCAGAACAGATTGTTTTCGTAATTTCTTTCGTGTTAGCAAATCCTTTTCTTTATGATACAAATTATCGTCACCACACCTTTTTGAAGTGAAATTTCTTCAGCACCGTTGTGATTTAAAATACGATGAAATGGAAACTTCACTAAAAAGAGACAAATTCATATAACTCAAACCATGTAACGCATATCTTTACGAATATATTACCCAAACTAAAAAGTATTACATATCTTGAGATGTGGCCTGCAGTGGAATTCACACATTGATCGAACCTCAAAAAAACTAACAAAACTGAACTACTTCTTCAAAAAATTATGAAACATTTTGTAAACTAGGGATTTAAAGAGAGTATATTATGCTTTATGCCACTCTCAATTAGAATGTGGAGTAATAGACGGGGTACAGCAGCATCAAAACACGTAAAACGACTGAAAGTAACTCAGAATTGCATCATAAAGACCATACTAAAGGTCCCCATAAGAACGACAAATTTTAAACAGTTTGGTGATCCAAGTATACAGAAAATCTATGCCAAAAACATTTTGGTACATCACCTTAAAAATGATTCAGGGGCAGACACCTCACATGCTCATAAAACCAGAGCCAAACAAACACACATAATTCATATACCAAAGTGTAACTCTTCGTTTGGACAAAGATGCTCTAAATTTTTAGCAGTAAAGTTATATAACAAACTCCCACTTAGTATCAAAAAAATTAAAGCAAAAAATAGTTACATTAAGGACATTAAATGTCGGCTTAAGTAACTATCGGAAAATGAACTTACTTATATACTTAAAACATCGACGTAGAAGTTTGTGAAAAACCTTACCCAAACCATAAAGTTAAACCATAGAAGTCACAGAAAAATTATCCAAAATATAGTCTCCCTCAGCAAAGGATCTCCTGGTTAGAAAGACTACGAATATATTTTCTATTATATGTATAGGATTTAGCCTGCGAGAGAATGAAGGTTTCACTTCTACCGCGTGTGAACTGCACAGTTTTTTTTTAAATGACCTTCGAATGTAATATTTCTTTCTTCTTTTCTTTTGCTCATTTCCACAATCAAAATAATTTTTAGAGCCATCTGCATTGTATTACTTGTTTCGACAAAGTTCCAACATAAATAAAATAAAAATAAAATAAAGTTTTTGAAGCTTCCATTTTTTTTAAAGGTTCTAATCTTTGCAATTATCATTTTGTTTGTATCTGACAGTTGATAGTTTTAACGAGGTGCAGCATAGTTCGTTTATTTAGTTGAATGGGGTTCTAACATTGCCTTAACATGTTCTGAGGTGTCAAAGTTTGCAAAGACGAATTTACATAATCTCTTTAACAATTTCTGATTTTGGATTATAATAAATGAAATCCTGGAAAATAAACAAAAAATTAACCTTCTGTCGGGCGCAACTAATCTGTGCGATGAAGTGATCTGTTATTTTTGTGCCATAGGGTAAATATAACCGATCTAGGGGCGTGTTCTTTTGCGGGCGCGTGACTTTTCCTCATTCCCCACCATTCACAAAAGGCCAGTTTCCGTTTATCTCGTTCGCATTGTGGGTCGCTGCTAGGTACGCAGTAATCTGTCAGATGAATTGCGCCCGATTGTGTAAGTAATGTTGATGTATTTATTCAATACTGCATTACAGTCTCTGTTTATTGCTTTTTTTTTGTTCTTGACCAGTAACAATGTTATTTTATGGTTATTATGATAAGTTATCTACTTATTTTTTTTTAAGTATTACCACACAAAGTCAAGTAACTTTGTTATAGACTTTGGTGATTTTTTTTACGTTATATAGATTTAATGATTTTAAACTATACATACACATTTTTTATAAATTAATTAACACACTAGCTGGGCTGGGCTACCCGGCTTCTCTCAGAGATTTGTTGTGCGAACTGACATTCGAACCCACGACGGATATTGCTTTATATACCCCTACCAATGGGCAGGCCTACCCATCAAAAAAGGCATGGAGTGATCCACAATGTTCCAAAACATTCCACAACATCCGAGAGTGTTCTGGAATGTCCACAATGATCTGGGATGTTTCGGGATATTTCTGAAAGTTTCAGAATATTCCCGAACATTCCACAACTTTCCAGAATATTCTGGGATGTTCTGGAATGCTCTCGAATACTCTCGAATGTTCTGAACTGTTCTAGAAATTTCTAGAAGGCAAAACTTCCAGCCCTTATACATATCTTCAAAAGCACGCCCTTCAAGTAAAAACGGGAACGTTCTTCATGGATGGGAGATAAAATGCTACCACAACATATAACTCACTTGGTCGTACCGTCGGATCGTTTGACTCGTTTTTGCGTTTCAGCGGCACGTACATTATACACTTTATTTTATAATAAATATTATGTTGATTGATTATATCTGGGAAGATGGTAAAATTTACAAATACATAATTTTTCAAAAAAACAAGTCAGTTATTACTAAAATATTGTCAACAGGCATACGGCAGGCGAATGGCATTTTATTGGTATATTGAGGGGTAGGTTCTAGATCGCAGGATGGCATACCAAGAGTTAAGACTATTTCTAAATGCAGCATTTAACTAACATAGACAAACTTTGATGCAACAATATCCTTGGAGCACTAAGAGATCAGATGAAGAAGAAAATGAGTATTTCCCAACACAGGTTGCATGTCTTCCTCTTTGTTCCCACCTGAAAGAGATGAACGGTTCACCCTTTGACTTTCATAAGTGTAGATTATATTTAGTATTATCGCCTGAAAGTTCCCAACAATCTCAGACACTGCGCGGTTCTCTTTAATAATAAAGCTATGTACTTTTGAAAGCACCGCCTTTATTGAGAAAACCTCGTTTAAACCTGTTTCGAAAATGTTTAAGTCCAACCTTTTTTTCTGTTAAGTGAGACAAAAATTATTTATAAAACTTCTGGGTGTGAACAATTATTATTATTATTCATTACTGCCAAACAGTCAAAAAGACCCTCCACACAGCATCCCATATGACATAGGCCCTGAGGGAAATTATTTTCCTTATTTGCCTCTCCTGCGTGGAGTTAATGTAAAAAAAAAAAACAGTATTAAAAGAATGGTTGAAATAATTGTTTTAATTTGCATTAATATATATTAATCAATTTGGGAGGCGGGTATGTGTACCGCCGCCCCGGGAACCATCAGTTTCAATTTCAGTTTCAGTGCCGGCAAACCGGGCGTTTATTTTTTTTCATTTTTGTACATAGTTTTCTTTTATCCACCTCACCATACAAAGTCTGTTCCGAGGCAGGTATTGCAGTTCCCGACCATTATTGGATAACCCCTACTTTAGATCACCCCAAGTAGTTTCTTGCGTTTGGTAACTTGGTTGCCCGGATTCATTGGGTAAGGTTTGTCTAGGTCTTGGCGGCGGATGCACTTGCCTACCCACTGCGTGGTGGGCCGGATCGGGAGAGACTGGCTGAGGGAGACCTAACCTGGACCTTTCCAACCGATATCTGTCGACCCATCACATTGCCACAGTGCACCACAGTGGGAGGGATGGATTAATGTTCTTGAACACTCATCATTGACCCCCGAATTCCTAACCAACTCTCATACCTTTTTCCCCAAAACTTAATCACCCTTCTTAAAAACACTATCCCCACAACATCTTTTCTTCTTAAATATGGAATCCTCAATATAATATTTATATTAAACGCATTGAAGCAATCCAAAGAAAATTTGTCCATCATTTAAATTTCAAGTTTAATATTGGTTATCGTGACATAAACAGCTTGCAGGACCCTTATGGACTTAAATCATTAAAAATTAGGAGACACTCCGCAGCTATAATATATCTTCATAAAATTATCAATGGTTTTATTGATTGTTCGCCCCTTTTGGCTAAGATTAATTAAGTCCCAGGTGTTAGAACCAGAGAAAAATCACTTTTTCATCTTCAAAAATGTTCTACTAATCTCAGACAAAATGCTTTTATATTCAGAGCATGCAATGTATTTGATGAGAATTTTAATAATATTGACATATTCTCGTGTAATTTAAATACCTTAAAAAGTATGTCATAGCCAACATTAAATAATTTTTTGACCCTTTAGCAAGTTATCATGTTATTGCTATGAATCCTTTCCAGTTACGTACTTGTCATTCAACTTACTGTTGTGTTCACTCTGAGTTGTAGGTATGTACATATTTTTATTATTATTGCTGTTGTGGAGTGAGAACAGATTTCTCTCACAGACTACTTTATGTTTTGAAATTTAGTAAGCAGATTATTATAGTTTATATTATGTTTTTATGTCTTTTTTTTTAATTACCAAGGTTATATTTTTGTTACGGGTACATGACCCTTACATTTTTTTTTACTTTTTAATTATAATTTCAATTATGTGAAAATCTGTTATTGGATATTATGTAATTTACACTTCCCCAAATGATCATCTAGTGAATCCACGTTATGCAATTGCACTATATAAGTATTATAAATACAAAACAATACAAGAACAACATGTCAACCTACTAGAGACCAAATGGGAATATAATTCACCGACTCCAGATATTTTCATATCAGAGGGTTCGGCTCTGTGGCATTTCTAATTGAACCTATAAATCCTACTGATCCCTCAATATAAATATTTAAAAAATCTTTTGTAATCCTACATGTATTTAAAATTACTGCTTTTTGCATTTTTATATACAAATTCTTTGACAAATCTAATATGCTTAAATTTTGAATCAGATTCCTAGGTATTATGCCAGTGGCCGAAATAACAAATGGTAATATTTTTATAGTCCGAGAATGCCAAATTCTTTTAATCTCATTTCCTAAATCTGTGTATTTTCTAATTTTTTCAGAAACAGTTTTTTGAATATTACAGGAATTTGGAATAGCTACATCAATGATATAAGTTATTTTTTTAATTTTATGTATATTATTAATATTATTATTGTAAGTGTAAAATATCTGTTGATTTTACCTAATAAATAAAAAATAAAAATAAAACATCTACAAGGGTGTGGTACAAAGGCTCTGAGAAAATTTTTGAACCTCTTGTATAGAGTTAATGTAAAAAAATAGAATGATAATGGTCTAAATAAACGTGTTTTAAAGTAAGTAAAGTAAAGTTCTTTAAAAAAAACAGATATACAAAAATTACAATTCTTTTAATTGCACCAGAAAAATTATTAAAGAAATTTGCTTATTTCATAAACGAACGAACACACAATGCGTACATAATACGATTGTATCACAGAATACATTATTTTTAAATTCAGTTATTCAAACATACCGCTGTAAAAAGAGTGCTTTTTATAGTTGCAGGTATCAAATCGAACACAAAAAAATCTCAGTTGAATTAAAAAAAAACACTGAAAATAGTGCTTATTAGGGTTTTAGGTATCATGCAACAGAATAAAAAATATATACCTTAATATATATTTTGATTTCAGTTGCATCAAACCTATCATACCTGCATAGTTAACCTAATCCACATCAAATAATAGATTAGAAAATGTGCTTATTTCACTAGTAACAATCAAACAAACGTTTTTGTTGCAACAAACAAACGAAGTCAAAAACCACACTTATTCCAGTTGTATCATACAAACCGCCACAAAATGTGTGTTTATTTCAGTTTGTTGCATCGCAAACTCTTAAGATAAAAGTTGCGGTATCACTGTTCTGTGTTCACTGCTCAACGTTCCACGTATGATCTGGATTTGTATGCAGGCCCACGAGTGCACCCCCTTACTTCTTCTGGTACCCGGGGCGATTCCCAACTTACCCCTAGTTGCGGCTGCGAGTGGGGGCGAGCGGTGAAAAACTTCCGCCACTTTACTAAAGTGTTGTTTTATAAAATTAAGTAAGCCAAAGTTTCCCCAGTTTTCTCCTACCATCTTACATCCTTAGCGGAAAGGGGGAGTAATAACAGATCTACTGGAGAGGAAGATCATTAGTTTTGCACACATGTTTTAGCATATAATTGTTTTGCGATGGTGGATAATAAACGTGTCTTATAAAAATTAAAGAAAATAAATGTTGTTAAATATTATGCCTGCAAAGCAAAAATCTGTTTTCTAATGTTATTTTTTGCTGTAAAATTCTAGAACAGTCAGCACCGATCCCATGAAAATTGTACAACTTTTGCTAAATACGCGAAACATGTCCATAAATGTCCAAAATGAGACAATTTTTTTTATCCTATATTTTCAACGAGAATGAGAGTAATCATTTTTTTTAGTTTTGAATAATGGAGTTGCCATATACGAGTAGTAAAACGATCTCTACATCCTTTCTATATATTCAAAAGCAAGTTTTTTTTTCGTGCTCTTATTGGAACGTTGCTTGAAATCGCTTAGACGTGTTTGGTGACTAGATCTGATTAGCCAGATACTTCCTCACCTTCCTCTATCCATCTCCTTACCCTCCCCAATTACCTTCAGCCTCACAACATAACCCAATTGGGAAAGTCATAGTCCCACTGGCTCCAGATGGGAGCAGTTGGGACTCTTGTGCGGTATTCATGTAAAAAAAAAGTATATTTTACGGCTAGTAGTAGTATTGTTCACTGTCTCCATTCATAAATAAATAAATTAAATATATATATACGTGATGTAGCGCGCGGTATTTGGTCCGACGCACGGATCCGAATACTTTTTCCCTCACACGCATAGCGCCGTCTCGCTCGGCGACTTTCGGCTCACCGCCCGGACAAGAAGATACCCCATTGGCCGAGCTACCCCCACCCTCCGTCATCGGACGGCACTACCCTGCCCCAAAGGGCATATAACACCGTGCAGGCCTATATCGAGGCAGAGTATCCAGTCTCCCCTCTCCAGTACCAAGTCGAGGGAGCACTATGGGTCCTCCTTGGGAATTCAAGTAACAGCGTCCTCGGGGACATTACTTGTAGGGAAACCTTAACCTTCCCCCAATCCTCACTAGTACCAAGTCTAGGGAGCACTCTGGGTCCTCCTTGGGAATTCAAGTAACAGCGCCCTCGGGGACATTACTTGTAGGGAAACCTTAACCTTCCCCCAATCCTCCCCAGTACCAAGTCGAGAGAGCCCTCTGGCTCCTCCTTGGGAATTCAAGTAACAGCGTCCTCGGGGACATTACTTGTATGGAAACCTTAACCTTCCCCTAATCCTCCCCAGTACCAAGTCGAGGGAGCCCTCTGGGTCCTCCTTGGGAATTCAAGTAACAGCGCCCTCGGGGACATTACTTGTCGGGAAAACCTTAACCCATCTAAGAGACCACGGGTCTTCTGTTAAGGTTATTACGCTAAGTATTTAGCGAGAACGTTAGTGAACATTGTTTAAACTTTAAGTGATTTTACTTTGTGCTACAACCTTCCTGTACTCTGTTTTTTACCATAAGCTGTGAACCCTGTATATGAGAAAAATAAACTGACCAATGCTGAACGACTATTTTATTATAAATACCCTGCCATAGTACATAATATAGGTCGTTGCCAAAATAAAGCTTGGGGCGCAATTACCATTTGTACACCCTCATACTAACCTTCATTAAATCTTTCCTGAAACTTTGATTCTTATGCATCCACGGATTTATTCTAATATTATACAAGTTATTATATTAATAAATATACATTTAATCAGGCTACTAGTTAATTGAAATAAGTAAGAAGAGTACCCTTTGTGGATAAACCTCCCAAATTTACATTATTTGTAAGTCAAAAAACTATTAGAGAATAGGACACTAACTTAGCAAGAATCTAAATGATTGTATTTTTAATTACTTGATATTGTTTTCAATTATTTACCTCCAAAATATTATTTGAAATATTAAAACAACATTCAATGCGAACCATTCTCTTGTAATATACGAGTCCTTTTAATAACACTTCCATGTGCCTAAATGACTGGGAGAGTAAAATCCATATTAGTTATTCATTAATACCCAAACACAAAATATCCGTCGATTTAGGTTTTCATTAATTAATGGGTATATGTAGGACCACGCTTTGGCCCTAGGGTTCTACTCCACGAAATGAAAATACATCCAACCAATGATACAGAAATTACAAGATTGGCATATTGATTAGAAACCAGCAGTTAAAAACCCGCTCTAGGTTTTTGCTGCTAGGCCCTGCGGGCGGCTTTTACCTTGTTTCGCCCAGTTTGAGTTTAGGTAACCATTTTATAAATCCGATAAAAACTGGTTGCAAAAATAAGCAGTTCTTCGGATCCACTGTGATCCAGTGACAGCTAGTGACAGGCAATGACGCCATATGTAATCTCTCCATAGCCGGGTAGATACCTACATTCACATGCGAGCTGCTGGCGTAAATAGCGTCATCTTGTATCGAATTCTTGAATTAAAAACCGAATTATAGCAGTAGCTTTGTGTGAAATTCCACGTACACAGATGTTATTTGAGGCGCGGCCGTTAAGCGTGTCGTTCAACATGCACTCGTGGCTGAGTTCTGAAATTCAAACACGCAGATGCTAACGTAATAATATACTCTGATATAAGGTAATATTTACTGTATGGGGTGATGAAGCCCGCACAAGAAAAGGAGAGACTGCGTCTTGGAGGTGAGTCAAGCGTAAGTGAAATTGAGCAGCAAATCATTCGTAAGTCGAAAGGTCTTCAGATAGCAGGTTTTTAAAGACTTTAGATACGTTGGCAAGCGATGTTACTCCGACGAATTCCTGAAGTGAAAAGATGCTGCCGTATTGAAGTTCCGAACGGTGACGGCGAGACTGGTATATCGAACGTGTCATAGGAATACGTGTGCATTGAGCGAGTGCGCGAAAGCATATGACAACCCTGGAAATTCAAGATTGGAATTTACGCTGTCACAGAGTACCGTGCCGCGAGCACGACAATCTGAGTGCTGCTATTGGCTAGCGGAACAATATGCATGTGGTGCCCCTTCCAAATGATTTGTCTACAACGCAATTATGTCCTTTAACTAACTAATCAATTGAAAACATTAATGAAATTGATAATGAATACGTGCGGCAGCCTCATTGGACTGGAAAACACATCTAAATAACCACCTAATACTTCCACAAGGGAGTCTAGACAGCAATGATCAACGCCAAGGAATTGGCTGTCTATTTACGTCACCCCCACCATGCGACCAGCCGAGCCACTATTGGTCAATTCTGAACAAAGGATAAATCTGAATCGTAAATATTTACGACAGCGAATTCATGTTCCGAAAAATTTGGAGCTCAATTTTGAGAAATTGGGAATAATTTGGATCAAGAAATAAACATCATCACCTAAAAATGAGTATATGCTACAAAAACAACCCAAAAACTGACGTCTATCAGTGATTGTTGCACTTTAAAAAAAATATTTACTGTTTAAAATTGTACCTTATATCACAAATGTATACTTGTACCTTTTCTTGTAAACACAATAAAAATGATGTGAGGCTTTGGTATCCTAAGTTGGTAAGATCATGGCAAAAACTATCACACATAATTTTGACACAGCTGACTTCCAATCGTAGCGACCAGGGAAATTACCTAAAACAAGTACCTTAGAAAAATTAAGGAGGTTCTGTCCCCCAAAAGTCCGACCTGAGTTTGCCCTATAAAAATAGAAGTCAAACCGGTAGGAAGTCAGTTCAAAACTATCAGCCAAGAAGAAAGATACCAACTCAAGATACCAACAGTCTCCAAGTTCAAACCTCTTTTCAAGTGTTTTATTCAGTCTTAGATTCAGTTTACCTATCCCAGTATCCCAGTAACTAAAAACCCCAGTCTCCCACAGTCTCCAAAGTGAAAAATATTTATTTTAATCCAGTACTCAAATCAGTTTTGCCATTATACCTAGAAGCATTTTTTGTCAAAGTAGTAAATTCATTTAAAAGACCAGTGGCGTTCCAAAATCCACTGGCGTACGAAACTCCATTGGCGTGTCATTGTGGCCAGCTCCCTATTATATTTAGTTTATGTACAAACGTCTAGTACAACTGGCGTCTTGAATCGAGTAGGCGATCTGATGTTGCTACGATCACTGACGGTGATGACTGAACATCGTTGCTTTCTTGCCAATCTTTTTATAGTGGCAGCTCAGCTTGTTTCAGAATATTAACTTATTTTGGTGTCTGAATCATCTCAGGTTGCAATAAAATAATTTTAATTTTGGGAGTATGAATCATATCACGTTGAAATTGTTACGAAATTAATATTTCGGTGTCGCGCCGTTCAAATGCAGAAAATTTAATCTACGATAATAATGCGTGACATGAAGAGTCTGATTTTCATCTAGTTTGCATAACACGTTCGATATATTGCCGATGCTGCAAGTGGGGAATTTCGAACACCTAAGCAAGGACTTGTTTTTGATTTTTGAAAGAAACATTTTCATTAAATGTAAAGTATGACAAAATAAGCAAGAACTAATAGGATAAGTTTTAAGATTTTCACGGCCAAAAGCATTTTCGTTATTTGTTTTTGGGGTGTTACGCCGTGTTACGCTACCTCCTTCTTTAGCCAACTTTTTGTGTCACACATCTACCGGATCTGCCGGATCTGCCCTGATGATGGACACTGCAACGATGTCCGAAACGTTGGCTAAAGAAGGAGGTATCGCAACACGGCATAACACTCCAAAAACAAATAACGAAAAATAACTAATAGGTTACTAAAAACGATTTCATTTGTAATAATTCACATAGTTCAATAGGATATTTTTAAACATTCATTACAACATATGTAGTTTGTATATGCCTGAGTGGCTAAATTATTATTTATATGTTGTAATGATTGTCCCATCGTTCTACATAAGTAAGGCAACTAGAAATATAAATATTAGAATCACAGAACATTTAAGAAGCTCAAATAATAAGTTTTCAGAATTTGCTAATTATCTCATTTCCACAGATCACACTTTTAGTAAGAACAGGGGATAAACTTCTTCACCATAACGATAAAAGCAAAAAAATTAGATAACTTACAAGTATTTGAAATTTGGAAATCATTGAAAAAAAAGTGAATTATAGCGAGCCACGAAGTTAATGCTTTTTACAAATAAATAAAACCTTTCCTGTCTCACAACTATTTCTCGGGTTTTAAACAGTAGGGTTGGTAGAACTGGTTATTTCAATATTACCTATTTAAAACTAGGGTGGAGCATTCTATTCACAAGAAAGAATTATTATTACCATCCATGCTTACGTCTGCTAAACTAACTGAAGGACCCATCTAGTATTTAATATGACCATTCATTTAACCATGTCGTTGTTTTGCCACGTAGAATGCCGTCACGTTCAGAAATAAATAATATGAAAATTGGTCCTGTATCGACAGGGGACAGTCCCTAGCGAGGTCCGCTATAATAACAACAGTGAGGCAAATATCCCTACCTACATTATATGTTATTGTACCCAAGCTGAGTGTGGGCGAAGGGGTCTGGGTTATGGGATGTGGGATATTGAGTGTGGGACGATGAGTGTTTGCGAGGGGTAACATTTTTAACATATTTGGCGCAAGAAGATTGAAATTTACCTTTGTGGGTGAGTTCATATTCCTTTTATTTGGTGAAACAAAATTATTTGTTTTTACTTTGTGGGTTTGAAAACCGCGTCAGAAGAGAAGGTGGTATTGTGAGTCAGTATTAAACGTTTTTGTCTGCGTATATCGAAGGCATAGAATGAAATGTGGTAACTAAAAAATGTCAATTGTTGGGAAAAAGCAAAACACCATCGCAAAAAAAAATCTTGACATTTTTTTTTTTTATATTAGCTCCACATAGAAGACCCTTAGGAAAAAAATTTCTTCAGGGCCTATGTCGTTTTTGGGGGTACTATGTCAAGAGTATTTTAGGGAAAGGAAGAAGAGGAAGTTCTGGAAAGAAAAAAGGCATGATGGGTGTGCTCGAAATTATAATTAGCAGTATTAGAAAATAATATATTTTTGTGCTTTATTTAACAATTTCAAACGTTTTCAAAAATACCTTTAACAATAAGTTGGTATGGATATCAATCGCATTCATTTACTTTTATTTTATTCTATTATTTTTTGAAAACAATTTAACTGATAGATAACAATAAAAAACTTTTGATATTGACAAATATGATTTTAAAATTCATCAATAAATCTTCAGTCAAATTTTCTCAAAAGTCTAGAAAGGCACACTTTTGCATTACATGATAATAAAATTAAATCAAAGATTCTAAATATAAATTATGTTAAAAAGTAAAATTATGGCTGAATGATATAGATTTTACAACATTATTTCTATAATTCTCAGCACGGGTAAAGCACCCAGTGAGGCCCACATTAGTCAAATATGTAACACACATGTATAAATCAGGTGAATCAAATAAAAAAAATTAAAAATTAAAAATTCCTTTTTAAATTCTATATGTCTCACAACTGCATATTACTTCAAAATTACGGTTATATACTTTGATGCCGTGGTATATACTTAATTATTGAAAAAGTAGAAGATGGTCTAGAAGAGAGACAGATATATGTAAATACGAATGTTAAAGGGATCGCGCTAATATTAAAAAAAGGTAATAATTATGCGAAAATTGTAAATATTTAATAACACACGACTCGTTTAAAATTGAGGAAAGATCTCTCGACAATTGCCCGAGTGCATTTAAAGATACACTGTATTTTTTTCAATTCCTGTAACATGTTAAATAACAGAAAAAATGTGTTTGTAATAATTTTCGGTGTAAAACTTTGCGTTTTTCTTATGGAGGGAATATCATATGAATAACGTTTCGGCTCTATAAATGAATAGATATTATCTTCAAAAATAACAAATATTTTTAAGAACTTAAAAACTTAAAGTTTTCAAGAGAAAAATATTATATATTGGTGGAATTTTGGAATGCGGAGGCTTAAATATATATATATATATATATTTTTTTTTTTTTACTTTGTGAGTAAAACCTCAAATTGTAATATTTTATTAAATGAAGACAATATAAGCGAAACTCAATCGAAAATCTGAAAAGAGAAAAATCAGAAAACGATATTGACACCTCTGGGACTCGAACCCAGGACCTCTTGCTTCCTGGGTTCGAGTCCTAGAGGTATCAATATTGTTTTCTGATTTTTCTGTTTCCAGATTTTCGATTGAGTTTCGCTTAAATAATTATTATTCAATTACATATATTATTATTACCCATACACAGTCAATTGGATTGTGGGTTTCCATTTCTTATATTTTAATTCATAAATGTATGCAAAACGGTTCCGTGACTTTTCATCCCGCGATAAAACATCCCTGACAAAAAATTCACCGACAAAATATCCTTCGGACAAAACATTCTCCAACAAAACATCGGTACCGCGAGTTTTCATCCCGCGACAAATATACCCGGCACAATACATTCCGACAAAGTATCCCTCGACATAATATCTCAAGAACAAAATATCCTATGGACAAAACATCCTCTAATAAAATATTTACTAAAACCTAATCTAACCTTTATTTACATTTTACTTTTTTTGAACAATAATTTATTGTCTTTACGGGATGTCTGTATTATTTTCGTCCCATTTCACTGTTTTTGAATAATAATTTGTCCCTTTACGGGTTGTCTATTTTATTTTTGTCCCAATTTTGTTGTTAGGTTAGGTTAGGTTAGGTTAGGTAAGGTTAGGTAAGGTTAGGTTATGTAAGGTTAGGTTAGGTAAGGATAGGTTAGGTTAGGTTTAGTTAGGTTAGGTTGGGTTAGGTTTTAATATTATGTTGCGGAATGTTTTGTCCGTAAGATACTTTGTCGGAGGATGTTTTGTCTGTAGGATAATTTATCGGGGATATTTTGTCGGGGATATTTTGTCCGGATGAAAATTCGCGGAAACCAAAATATCTACTAAAACTTAACCTAACCTAACCTACCAAAAAAATGGGACAAAAATAATACAGATATCAGGATATAAAGACAATAAATTATTGTTGAAAAATAATAAAAATAAGGTTAGGTTAGGTTTTAGTAGATATTTTATTGGAGAATGTTTTGTCAAGATGTTTTGGAGGTTAGGTTGGTTAGGTTTTAGTAGATATTTTGTTGGGAGATGTTTTGTCGCGGGATGAAAATGCACATTATCGTGCAAAACTTGTTTTGCATTACTTCTATATTTTGTTTATAAAAACTATGAAAAGATAAAGGAATAAAAAGACCATAAGTTAAGTGATATAATTACATGAAATATTACACATAAATTCACACTCAGTAGATTCAATTATAAATCATTTTCACCAAAATAATTAAATCTCATAGCCCATACCCTTTTCATCGAACATCGTAAATGTTATACCAATTTAACTATAACATACCCTCGAGTGCCTCATAAGCTGGCGTCTATATATTTACACAGAGCCTGGTTTACAAACTCAACACCGACACCCCATATTTAACGAAGCTCATTATTCAAATCGCATAAAAAAGACAAACAAATCAGCCGGTCGTGGTATAGTACTTACACGGAATTCCGTTCTTCCTCTTTACTCCAACAATTCCGGGCGATTTAGGGGTAGGGTTCGTGAACTTTGTTACGCGAGCTTTTCAACTTACAACGGTAATGCGTTTTAGCTGAGATTGGTTTGCTTTTACTTAAATCTTTTACAACAATCGTGTTCGACAATCTAATGTTAGTAAAATATAATAGTTTGCCAGATGTATTTTACAGAAGTAATTGTGTTTACGGAATATTTTTCGTTTTATGTTTGTAGATATACTATCGAGATCCCAATTTATTTATTTATAATATTAATGCCTTTCGGCTTTTACATAATATAACATAGTGTATAGCAAACAACATGAAAAATACAGCTCTAAATAAAGAAATAGTTGAGAAAGACATATGTAGATATTCAGATAATTAAACGAAAATAAATGCTAGGATATTTAAATATTACAATATTGTAACAATAAAAAAATACATTTGTATGTAATACTTGCAAATAACTTACCTTGAAGAGGATAAATGATTTATTATTTCATTCTTATATTTTATCAACGACACATTCCGTACATCTACATGCGAAAACATATTGCCAAAGTTTTTAATTCTGTGTAGTGGTATATTGAAATGGGACATGGTCGTAGTATTGCCACAATAACACGGTAGTACTGACCTTGTGTTTCTGGTTGGCACATTAAAATTCATGAGCGCCAAGACTTCAGGGCTGTTAATTTCTTTAGATAGACAATAATCAGTGTTAATTTCAAGCGACTTCCCAGGTAAGTATGGTCCTGTATACATTTTTAGACAGCATCGTGTTCATTGGTCGAAACATTGTACATATATTTTTGTATCGGTGATCGATGAATTGGTGTATGCAACTTTTAGCCATAAGTAGTTTTAAATTGTTTGTCTGTTTTATGTAATTTTTCTGAAGCAGGTTATTATTTTATATTAAATTTGTGTTCATTTTCTTATTTACTCGTACACGTTCTTTATTCTTTATCATTTTCAATATATATTGTTTGTAAACTTGTTAGTTTACGGGTATAGGACCCTTAGTTATTTATTATAATTTTTAAGTTATGTGAAAATCTTTTATTGGATTTTATATGTGTTTTTAATTGTATTTTTATAAATGTACCTAAATAATGTAATAATTTTCCTACTCGTAAATAAAAAAAATAAAAAATAAAAATTGTTTTTAGAAATATGTTGTAATTTTGTTCAGCGCTTTAGAGGTTGTTTTTCATAAAAACGGCGTTATGTAAATCATCCAAATATTATTATTATTATTTCGGCATGCATTGCAATGCCACTTAATAAAGAAATTGCTTCTCCCTGCGTGTTTTTTCCGCCTTCCCTTCTCTTCCCACGTCCCTTTCCCTTCACGCGTTCCTCTTCCACCTTCCCGCCTTCCCACTTTCCTCTCCCGCTCCCCCGTCCCGTGAACCTCCCTCTCGCGTTCCCCTCCACTCTCCAGCGTTCCGTATATTCAGTCCCGGTACATTCAATTTTTGAACGGCTAGCATGTCTTCAAATCAAATTCTTGATTAGAAAATTAAATTGAACCTAAGAATTCACAAAAAAATGTGCAAAGCCCTAAAGGACATTTGTCGCAAAAAAGGCGCTCCACAAATTATCCAATAATAATCATTATTATTTTTGAATTTATTAATTTAAAGAGTTTCTTCGAAAACTGAATTTTGATTAAGAACAATCGATGGTTTGCAAAATGTCATTCTTAAAGTGTGACAATGGTTGACAGATTAGTAAGAGATATTGTAATGATTTAAACCTTTTCAGATGTATTGTCATGTGGTTGTAATAATCCAGAAACCTTCGCAAGGGTCGAAAGAAGATATTTTGAAAGTTTCAAAAATCCTGTTCTTAACATAGCAATACATAAACAACAAGCAAGCAAGCAAACGTACATTCATTTATATATATACTACATATAAAGATGAGCTCTGGCTTTATGCAATTTGCACACAAATTTCCTTAATATTTTCTATTCCAATCTTCCGATTCCGATGAAACTTTCGTATATGGTATAATGCATGTGTACTAGATAATTTCGTACTGACACTAATATCTTTTTTACATCAGCTACACACAGGAGGCCCTGAGAAAAAAATCCCTCAGGGCGTATGTCATCTTTGGGGATCTTTGGGGGAGAAAGATCTGGAAAGGAAAAAGTATCAGAAGTGTGTAAAGTGTGTCCATGAGTAACGGAGGTATGAATCCACCCCTCCCACGGAGGTACGATTGGTCTATGATGAGAGGTCTACATAGATTATATCTTGCTCAACAGTCTCTCTCGATTCGGGCCGCCACCCAGTAGGTGGGCAAACATATTCGCCGCCAAGACCTACATAGACAAACCCCAACCCATGAACCCGGGAACCTCTGCTAAGTAGGTAGGGTGACCTACGGCAGGGGTGTTGATTATCCAATAAATGTTTCCCGGGGCGGCGTTACACGTACCCTCAATTGCAACAAAAAATTATTTACCTTAAAATATTTAAAAAAAAAAAACATTAATTTTTTTTTGTAGCTTTTTTCCGATTTTGCCCAAGATCCAGTTAGGTAAATGTTTTAATGAAATATATATTCCTCCAACACCGGTAGTTCGTTAGATAAGTTATACAACTATGAGAAATTGAAAATAATTAGATATTTTTTATTGTTTTATCTATTGAGATTAAACATAATTTTAATGGATTGATCTATGCTTGTTTCATTGGGGACTTTCGCTTTCTCTAATATCTCTATTGTAGAATCGGTTGGAATAATGACAGAATATTTTGCTGACGGTACACGAAAGCGAAATAATATACATCAACCAATATAAATGTCTGAATTGTGACATCGGAGATTTATGTCTACAGCCAGGAACTCACAATCTTACTCTCCCCTTCTCCTCAGGGATAATGCTGATTTCACCTTCACCGATAAATTGTGACTCTCCACGGTAACATATAAAAATGTGAGAAATCTGATTTTAATTAATCATTACATTATATATGACCCAAACCTAAGACCTACGGAATAATTTAATTATTTAAAATAATATAAGGCATAATTGCGGCACGTTTCAGGGTGGAAGATACTCTCAGCATCGCCTGGTTTAGGGCCACCATTCTGAATTTAAAAGTTGCTTGAAATGGATTTAGCCGGATAACCAGATTTGAAAAGCCAAGAACTTTCCCATCCTCCTCTGTTTCACTGTTTCACTGCGGTATTCACATAAAAAGCTTTCGCTCCTTTATGGAGATCTTCTTCTTTTTCTTCTCGCACCGTCCCAACTCATTGCCTAGGTAGGCCGTTGGGGTCAGCTCTTCTCGTTCTCAGGCTACAACTTCTTCGGTTCTGGGTATTGCTTTCATCTAGGCCGTTTTTCTGTACAATTTTGGAGCATTGAATCATCCAGGAGTTCTTTGGCCTTCTTCTGGATGACTGTCGATGAAGCTCCATAGACATTGCCTGCTTCACTGTGTGGTCTGGTGGTCTCCGTCTTACGTATCCATACCATTTCAACTGTCGTTCGTCCAGCTTATTGTCACCTAGGCTACCACGAATGCGTGAACTTTTAATCCTATATTTTAGTGATACTCCTGCCGACCATCTAAGCATTCGCATTTCTGCTGTGTCGAGTTGCTTGGAGTAGGAGTTGTAAATAGTCCAACATTTGGAGCCATACATTATCGCGGTTCTACCAATATCCATATCTTTAGGATAAGAGTATATCTTTCATTTAAGTTTTATTGGCATTTTCGAGTTTATTTATATATTTTTGTTGTCTTTTTGACTTGCTTATACACTATCCGGAGTTTCTTTTTGTTTCCCTACCGCACTTACAGTTTGACAAGTTTCTGAAAGCAGTTTTCTTCTCTTTTAATCATTTTTGCACCTCATTTGTCCACCACGATGATAACTTCTTTATTTTTAGTTTACCTTTAGAGACTCCCAGATGTTATTTAGCTTCCTGTAAACATACCTTGTATGAGACCACTTTTCTGTTCCATACAAATACTGTAAACAATAGGGGCGCTGGACTCCGATCGTCACCACTTCGGTTTCGGGAGATAATAACAACTCAGAAGTTCCTTTGATAATAATCAATATTTATTTTTCAGACGGTTTTTATACTAATTTTAGTTAAAGGAAAACGTAAACATGTTATTCATTTCGCCACCTGTTGTTTACCTCGATGACCGCAGGTGCAAGTTGCACAACAAGCTAGTTTTAACATGTAACATTTCGCAAGAATTGACTTGATTATATTGTTTTACTCTTCCCTGAATAGGCAATATTTTCAAGGGGACACGTGCGGCCGATAGCTGCGATTTTCACGTAAACAAACTTGTTTTGACACGACTTATTTTTTCTTGCATGGGTTGACGTCATTTTCACACCTGTTGTTTACCTCGATGACCGTAGATGCAAGTTTCGTTGAATAATAAGCTAGTTTGAACATGTAATATTTCGCAAGAATTGACTTGATTATGTCATTTTATTCTTCCCTGCGAGTTTCACGTAAACAAAAAATCCAATACATCAAGACGTCTGTTACACTCCTCCCGGTGTAATCTGTTTGATTGCACCTAGCTAGTTCGTCGGACGCATTCTTGATGTTGATATCTTGGTTTGTTATGTGTCCTTGTGAAGAGGAGGGGGAGATGACTCAGCAGGTGTAGGAGCTGGTAAGATGACGGCGATTTTAACGGCTGGTTCTAGGTACACCTCGGAACTAGTCTGGATTCGAGCGATTCTAACTTGTCCGTCAGCTGCGGTTATCTCTTCGATGACGCGGCCGCGAGGCCAATGATTTCGAGGTAGTGCAGGATCCATGATGATCACCAAGTTATCCTTTTTTATGGGTGTGACAGGGTGGTGCCATTTTGTCGGGCCGCTAAGGTGGGAAGGTATTCTCGAAGCCATCGTCACCAAAACATGTCTGCCAGTCGTTGGCCGACAGGCCATTGTCGGCGGAGACATATTTCTTCGTCCCCTTTTTTGTACATGGACAAGAGAGAGCGTTTTTCCGGCCGACCCCAGAAGAAAATGGTTAGGTGTTAGAGGTTCTTCATCGCGAGGATCCATTGATATATGGGTGAGTGGTCTGTTGTTCACTACGAATGCTTCGATTAGGGTAGTCAGGAGAATTTCCTCTTTAGGTGCTCGTTTCACCGAGCGTATCAGTCTTTCCCATACTCCTCCCATGTGCGGCGTCATTGGTGGTATAATCTCCATTCGATGCCCTGAGTGGTCAGGGCATCAAGCATTTTAACGTCTTGACTTAGTAATTTCAAGGCATTTCTCATCTCGGCTTCGGCCCCATGGAAATTAGTCCCGTTGTCTGAGTACATAGTTACGGGCTGTCCCCTTCGCGCTGTCATTCGTTGTATGGCCATAATAGCAGGATCGGTGGTTAGAGAAGAAACGAGTTCTAGGTGGACAGCGTGTATCGAGAAGCAAGTGGAGATTGCGGCGTAGCGTTTTTCTCGATGTCTGCCAACTGTGATAGTCATGGGTCCGAAATAGTCTAGCCCGCAGTGTGTAAAGGGGCGTGTGTAGTGTATCAGTCAATTTAGCGGCAATGTTCCCATTAGGGGTTGACATAAGACTGATGTAGTGGGGCCTCGCTTCTAGTGTTCGTTCGTTGGGTGTTTGGATCCCGTGTACCAAGGTCGGCGGGATTTGGCTTAGTTGACACCCACCTTCAGTCTTGTATGTTGGTCATTTCATCTATTTTACCCAGTCTGTTTGCCACAAAGGTGGGGTAAATGTGTGGATCGGTGCGCAGCAAACACAATACGGTTGTTGAATCTGTCCAGAAATGGACTTGGGTTATCAGGGCATGGCTTTCCTTTTACATGGTTCAGGCGAGTCTTGCTGAGATGAGTGCGGCATGTTATTGAAGCAGCGTCTTGGGATGGTGATTGTGTATGTGTTTTTGCAGGATCATCCAATTTGTCCACTTCTGGATATGTTCAGGGGCACTGGGTTTGTCACAGCTCACGTTCGAGTGCCATATATGCGGATTACTGCATATCTAATAGCTGCATATATCGCTGTTGCATGAGTGGTAGCTGTATATTTTGTTGCTGCTCAGTTTATTGCCGCATGTCTCATTGTTGCATTTGTGGAAGCTGCATATCTTGTTGCTGCTGGGTTCGTTGCTGCATATCTGGTGGCTGAATACCTCGTTAATGCTCAGTTTGTTGCTGCATTTCTCGTTGCTGCATGCCGTAGCTGCATATCTCGTTGCTGCTGGGTTTGCTGCATATCTTGTTGCTGCATGTCTGTTTCTGCATATCTCGTCGCTGCATGTATGGTAACTGCATATCTCGTCGCTGATCAGTTTGTTGCTGCATGTCTCGTTGCTCCGTATATGAAAACTGCATATCTCGTTGCTGCCAATTTGTTGCTAGACGTCTATTAGCTGCATGTCTCGTTGCTGCATGTGTGGAAGCTGTATATCTTGTTGCTGTTGGGTTTGTTGCCGCATATCTGGTAGCTGCATATCTCGTTGCTGCTCAGTTTATTGCCGCATGTCTCATTGTTGCATTTGTGGAAGCTGCATATCTTGTTGCTGCTGGGATCGTTGCTGCATATCTGGTGGCTGAATATCTCGTTAATGCTCAGTTTGTTGCTGCATTTCTCGTTGCTGCATGCCGTTGCTGCTGGGTTTTTTGCTGCATATCTTGTTGCTGCATGTCTGTTTCTGCATATTTCGTCGCTGCATGTATGGTAACTGCATATCTCGTCGCTGATCAGTTTGTTGCTGCATGTCTCGTTGCTCCGTATATGAAAACTGCATATCTCGTTGCTGCCAATTTGTTGCTAGACGTCTATTAGCTGCATGTCTCGTTGCTGCATGTGTGGAAGCTGTATATCTTGTTGCTGTTGGGTTCGTTGCCGCATATCTGGTAGCTGCATATCTCGTTGCTGCTCAGTTTGTTGTTGCATTTCTCGTTGCTGCATGTGGTAGATGCATATATTTTGCTGCTCAGTTTGTTGCTGCATGACTCGTTGCGGTATATGTGGTAGCTGCATATCTCGTTGCTGCTGGGTTCGTTGATGCATGTCTGTGAGCTGCTCAGTGTTTTGTTGCATATCTCGTTGCGGTATATGTGGTAGCTGCATATCTCGTTGCTGCTGGGTTTGTTGCATGTCTGTTAGCTGCATATCTCGTTGCTGCTCAGTTTGTTGCTGCATATCTTGTTGCGGTATATGTGGTAGCTGCATATCTCGTTGCTGCTCAGTTTGTTGCTGCATATCTCGTTGCTGCTCAGTTTATTGCTGCATGTCTCCTTGCTGCATGTGTGGAAGCTGCATATCTTGTTGCTGCTGGGTTCGTTGATGCATGTCTGTGAGCTGCTCAGTGTTTTGTTGCATATCTCGTTGCAGTATATGTGGTAGCTGCATATCTCGTTGCTGCTGGGTTCGTTGTTGCATGTCTGTTAGCTGCATATCTCGTTGCTGCTCAGTTTGTTGCTGCATATCTCGTTGCGGTATATATGGTAGCTGCATATCTCGTCGCCGCTGGGTTTGTTGCTGCATATCTCGTTGCGGTATATGTGGTAGCTGCATATCTCGTTGCGTTATATATGGTAGCTGCATATCTCGTTGCTGCCCAGTTTGTTGCTGCTTGTCTCGTTGCTCCATATGTGGAAGCTGCATATCTCGTTGCTCCATATGTGGAAGTTGCATATCTCGTTGCTGCCAATTTGTTGCTAGACGTCTATTAGCTGCATGTCTCGTTGCTGCATGTGTGGAAGCTGTATATTTTGTTGCTGTTGGGTTCGTTGCCGCATATCTGGTAGCTGCATATCTCGTTGCTGCTCAGTTTGTTGTTGCCTTTATCAGCCTCCTGTAGATCTTTGATGGTGGAGGCGTAGGCTTAAGGTAGCATCTGGATCGGCAGTAGGTATAGATGCATCTGAGTTTGCGAGGCAGGGCCGTGATGTCTCGGTTGAAGCCAGGATTTTACGGCCGCTGCGTGTGATGCCATCTCCACTGAGAAAGATTTGATGACGTGGGATCCGGCTCGAAAAGGACCAATTTGTATGAGACCACTTTTCTGTTCCATACAAATACTGTAAACAATAGGGGCGCTGGACTCCGATCGTCACCACTTCGGTTTCGGGAGATAATAACAACTCAGAAGTTCCTTTGATAATAATCAATATTTATTTTTCAGACGGTTTTTATACTAATTTTAGTTAAAGGAAAACGTAAATATGTTATTCATTTCGCCACCTGTTGTTTACCTCGATGACCGCAGGTGCAAGTTGCACAACAAGCTAGTTTTAACATGTAACATTTCGCAAGAATTGACTTGATTATATTGTTTTACTCTTCCCTGAATAGGCAATATTTTCAAGGGGACACGTGCGGCCGATAGCTGCGATTTTCACGTAAACAAACTTGTTTTGACACGACTTATTTTTTCTTGCATGGGTTGACGTCATTTTCACACCTGTTGTTTACCTCGATGACCGCAGGTGCAAGTTGCACAACAAGCTAGTTTTAACATGTAACATTTCGCAAGAATTGACTTGATTATATTGTTTTACTCTTCCCTGAATAGGCAATATTTTCAAGGGGACACGTGCGGCCGATAGCTGCGATTTTCACGTAAACAAACTTGTTTTGACACGACTTATTTTTTCTTGCATGGGTTGACGTCATTTTCACACCTGTTGTTTACCTCGATGACCGTAGATGCAAGTTTCGTTGAATAATAAGCTAGTTTGAACATGTAATATTTCGCAAGAATTGACTTGATTATGTCATTTTATTCTTCCCTGCGAGTTTCACGTAAACAAAAAATCCAATACATCAAGACGTCTGTTACATACCTGTTCAAATGGTTTTCACATATCGGTTGGGTTTTCTGTGTCTTCAGTTGGTTTTCATGTGTCGAGATTTTCTCGAATCCAGTTTTGAATTTTTGACGTTAATTGTTTTCCGTTTTCTTTTGAGATATTGAACCACTTAATTTTGGTTGTTGGTTTTTTCTTATTCTCATTCAATTTATGTCTCGTTATACGAAATTCCATCAAAATAGGCGATGTTGTGTTGCAAGGGGTTGTTACATAACCACGGGCTCGAACCGCCTGGTTACGAACAGGTACACAAATTAATAATAAATAACGCCACAATGTTCAAGACAAAAAATGGTTCCATTTAAATACTTACAAAAACCAAATTATAATACTTACTTTATATCCCAAGCTAGCTCTTCAGGGGCAATTGTGTTCTCAGTTCGTTCAGATTTTAATTCAAAACGACTGTCGCTTTATTGTTGGAATAATTATAGATAGGGTTTTAATAAATGAAAAGATCTCTTGTCGCTTTTAAATGATTGGTGAATTTATTAATGACTCGACGCTTCTAGGAAAAGCTTTTAATCTCTTTGTGAACTCAAGGTTAATGATTTTAAAATATAACGTAAGGGTGGAATCGAAAACACAGAACTAAATAAGATTACGTACGTTACAATGTCACGGGCAGCATCGGGCAGAGGATCTCGTCCGGAACACACCACTGAGTTGATTTAAATATCAAATTTAACTACAGTTTAAATTACGTGTCCCAACCAAATGTTGGAACCAAAAAAGGGTCTAGGGTCTAGGCGGCCCCGGCCGAGAAGCCAAGGACCGACCCATAGCACCGTTAAAACCAGAAGAGCCTGGAAAGAAGCCCGCAGCCCCCTGGCTCTTCGCTTCCCCCCCCTCCCATACCGAATTCTTAACCAATCAAAAGATCTCGTCAATGTTGCAAGCTTTTGACAACTAGTATTAAATATTTAGTACCTGATGACGGAAATAATCATATAGGGGTGGGAAGTTATAATTCAAGAAAGTACTTCATAACAGGGTTCACCAGGGATAACTTTACAGTCTCAGAGCATTTTTCTCATTTCGTTTCTGCATGACCAATTATAATCTATTTGTATTGCAGCATTTCCACTTTTTTAGGTTTTGAGAAGTTCTAGTTTCTTTCGGTAGAATGTGTTAACGATAGTGAAACCATACGCATCTGAGAATTTACGTAGCTAATCTCCAATTTCGTATCGTACTCCATAATATCCAAAGCCGCTGTGGCTAGTATTATGGCCACTATTTGACATCTCCACATGCCCATTCATTTTTTCCCCACCATGATAACTTCAATTTCAGGTTTAATTTTTTTTAGGATAAAGTTTTGGATGAATTCTTTCAGCCAAAAACTGTCTCTTTATTCTCTATCACATCCCATCTGCGGTACATACACATATGATATTGTAAATAGCGTAAGACATTATTTATTTCTATTTTGACAGCTAGATTTTTCAGTAATTGATGGAAGAATTAAAATATTAATAAACTTTTTTATATCAAAAATCCTTTCCGTTTTCAACAATTTTGACAAGTCTCCAAAATTACCATCTTCCATGCGCCAAGTTAAATAGCGAATTTATAATGTAAATATTTTTTTTGTATTCCTACAAAACTTGCCTTTTCATAAATTTAATGGGTTATCTCAGTGACCCCGCATATTAACACAAGTTTTGTTTCTTGGTACGTCGAAGGTTAAAAAAAAATAAAATTTACATGGATTCAAAAGGTATCACTGATTATTTAATTATGTTTGTAAAAGTTTTTCAACCCCTATCCAGGGCTAGGGGGTGGGACGGGCAATAAGAAGAGGAGGGATCGTCTCATTTGCACCAAGACAGCATTCAACAAGTTTCAACGGAATTTGTTTATCAAAGGAAAAAAAGCAATCGCATTAAGGTTCTCAGGAAACTTAGCGTTCTTGAGGATAGCAAGAGACTTTAAAAACATGATGAAAAGAGATGTTTTATACCCAGAGTAATGCCTTAACGCAGTCAGAATCCTCCCTGCAAACGTGTTTATTTCTAGCGTACTCTTTGATGCAATTTATTTTTTGCTCAATGCTACTTAATTTAATTAATTAAGGTATTTTACAGCACTGTAATTTTATTTGCATCATCTTAATTGGATCATGAATCATATTGATACTATAATTCACAAAATAATTGGATTTTGAATCATAATGATTCTATGAATTTAATTCATTAACTACTATTCATTAGCTATTATAATTATTAAAATCAAAAGGGTGCCTGCGTAGACCATTACGAAGATCACTAGTTAGCAAAGTCACTTGACCAATCTGAGGATGGTCTTAATAGACTGATATTGGTGATGGCAAAAAAAAAAATAAGTGAAAAAAATTTAAAATTATTTTTTTATATTATTTTAGAACATCACAACACGTGCATGGTGGGCAAAATATTCGCAACTACTTTAAAATAATACAAAATTAAAAAATATATATAAATATATATATTATGGTGCCTACACAATATTCACTACATACTACACCCTTACCATCAATTTCAATAACCGCATGAAAATTGACGACTGTATTATAATATAATTTCGTCTGTAAGCTTAACAGTTGCACATTTATAGTTGTGATATTTTTGCAGTACTTAATTGCGTTAAATTATGTCTAGATTTAGATTAACAGAAGAGTATATATCAGACGATGTATGAATGCGAAAGAGGCATGGGGTCTTTACCAAGACATAGTTGTTTGTTGGTTCTTCCTCTCTGCCTACCCCTGCGGAGAAAAAGTGTTATGTAGTTAGATAATATATTATAAGTGCTATTTTTAACTAAATATTTACTCATGTAAACAATAAATTATCACAAGCATGCTACAAATGATATGCGTTTGTCAAAGCTCTGTTGCTCTGTCTCCGTTGGAGATATTCATTAAAATGTATGTAAATAATCATTGTTCTGAATGGAGATAATCATTAAATGTATGTAAATAATCATTGCTCTGTATGGAGATAGTCATTAAAATGTAGGTAAATAATCATTGCTCTGTACGGAGATAATCATTAAAATGTATGTAAATAATCATTGCTCTGTATGGAGATAGTCATTAAAATGTATGTAAATAATCATTGCTCTGTACGGAGATAATCATTAAAATGTATGTAAATAATCATTGCTCTGTATGGAGATAGTCATTAAAATGTATGTAAATAATCATTGCTCTGTACGGAGATAATCATTAAAATATATGTAAATAATCATTGCTCTGTATGGAGATAATCATTTACATTTATTAAATAATCATCGCTCTGTATGGAGATAATCATTAATATGTATTTAAATAATCATTGCTATGTATGGAGATAATCATTAAATTGTATGTAAATAATCATTTCTCTGTGGGGAGATAATCAGTAAAATGTTTTTTAATGAAAAAACAAATAACTTTATTTACATCATTTTTATTTATATACAAACAACACGTTTCGTGAACGATGTTCATATCATAAGAATCAAATGTATACTATACTTAAAAATCAAACATAGAGCACACATGGGAGGAAAGGGTAGAAGGGAGGGGAAGGGGTAAGGTTGGGGGAAATTTATTAAAATATAATGCCATCACAAAGTGAAAACCTTTCCGAAGAAGCTTTCTTCGAAAAATTAAAATGTAAAAATTATCATTGCTCTGTATGGAGATAATCATTAAAATGTATGTAAAGAATCGTTTCTCTGTATGGAGATAATCATTAAAATGTATGTAAATAATCATTGCTCTGTATGGAGATAATCAAATAATCATTGCTCTATATGGAGATAATCATTAAAATTCGTTAATATCATAACCTCTACTCTCATCAATTGAAAGTTTTTGCTACTGTTGTAAACATCGCAGCAGGATATATTTTTTTAAATTTATAGCTAACGTAGTAAAAAAACAAAAAATAAGTCTAATTTTACCTGAACCTTGTAAAATCAGTGATTTCAGTTTAGCAATAATATAAACTGGAAAGTGATTATGAGCGTTACACTAAATTAAAAACGGAAGCGGCAATGTTAATGCAGTAAAGCCTTATTCTCGGTATAAATTTAGTGGGTAATTCGTTAAAGCAGCGGACTTAGTAGCGGATTAATGAAATTGTCGACTTTTAAATAGCGCCCGGTCCTTTAAATGAAGAACTCGTTCCGAGGGTTGGACCCAAATAATTGAGAAAAGAAGGCGATATTTAGTTATCCGAATAATTGCCACCCCTTCCTCTCCCCTTCTCGCAATCAGTGCGAGGGAGACGAGAAGAGATCTCAACCTTTTCTAATTGGTTCTGTTAAGAAAGCTCTTTCTTTAAAATAAAAATTAATGGTCACATAATTTGGGAAAACAACTCAACTGATCTTAGGATTTTTTCTTCTAATGAAGGTAATTACTTGGAAATACAGAGGGATTTTTCATAAAAGGAGAGTTTGATATGAAAATAACGAATTTGGCGGTGATCAAAAGATTTTCAAAATGTTTTTTTTTATTAAGAATGATGCGACCTTCATAATAATTACCAATTTCAGTGTTAGAACGAATGACTGCTTTATTAATATTAAAGATTTGTTCAAATAAACACGTTTGAACATTATTTTCTGAATGAACTTTAATTAATTTGTATTAACCTTACTGAAATGAGAAAATATACTGTTTTTGGGTTTTAAAAGCTCTTTAGTCTGATTTTGAAATTTAATAAAATTCTAAATTTTAATTACAATAAAATACGGCACGTATTCTGGTTAGAAGGCTAAAACATTTAATTATTTAAAAAATTATGAATTGATTTAATTGAACGTATATTCGTTGTGGATTTATTAGAAGTTGGTAAAAAGGTATTTACTGGTAATAAGTATCAAATTAAAATTATCCACCAAAATGATAATTACGTTCACGTAAATAAAGAGAATCAAATTTCAATTTATATTTATTTTTAACTTTATGAGTAAAACATCAAATTGGATTATTTAATTAAATATGACCGAAACGGATAGGGACACATTAGCTAGTTGGTGGAGTTGCGGCCCGGAAAGTCGAAGGTCCTGCGTTCGATTCCCAGATGCGCCCATGGTTTTTTTCTGTTTCCAGATTTTCGATTGAGTTTTGCTAATATTGTCTACTTTTAATAAAATTTTAATTATTTCAGACCTGACATTTGTGAACAATTTCGATTTCTTTATTTGTTCAAAAATGTCAGCTGGTTTCGACATAGCCGTACCTACAGCCACCTGGGCATACATTAATTTCAACAGAGGATGTTTACGCTTATCCTAAAAAAAAATTGTTTCCCATCGGGTCGGAGGTTTCGGATAAATTAAGTGACGTTTAAAAAGTCGCGGTTTTCATTTAACAAAATAATTGAAAAGGAACAACGTCTTATGACGAAGGGGGCCTAGAGATAACGCCATCAAATATAATTGTACATCTATTAATGTTTTATTATGGTTTTAGATTATTCACAAAACAAATTTCGAACCTTAAAACTACATTGAAAAGGTGAAAACTTTTGATGAAGAAAACAACGATTTAAGAAATATTCCCAATCACTTAGTAATCTGAATAATGTGAAATCGCTGGATTCCCATTACATGATTGTTTTATCTGGGGCCATAACTTAAAGAGGTGTGGCGGAGGGGACAAGGGAAGGGGAGGAGGCGCAAAGGCTGTGGAGGACCAGGGAGGAAATGGCATAGAACCTTCTGCCCGTAAGGGTAAGTTATTACACCCCCGGGACGGTAATACTGTAGAAATTACCGATGGCTGGATACAAGACTTCCAGAATCTTCGGAACTGAGGGAGTTTTTCGGTGAAGAAAAGGTTAACAAAGTTTTTCTTTGGAAATGGTTTTATCCGACAATTGATTGTTTTTGTGTTCGACAGGTTCGAAAGTTTCCCTAAATTTAATTACAAAATATACATTGTTTATTTGAGTACAAAGTTGCACTTAAGTACGTTTGCGCATCAATAAAATATATCATTATGGTTACAATTAAATAAGTTCATATTTTGTATCTGTTTCTCTTAATAAAGTTAAAAAAATATATATATTTTGATTTGATTGGTTAAGGTATACCAAACCTAGACCTCTCCAGCCGAACTTTCATCTCATTCATTGCCTTGAACCGCAGTGGGAGGGATGGATTCGCACGTCCATCAATCCTGGACATGTTGACCCCCAGAGTCCTGCCCACCTCTCATACCTTTTTCCTTCCTAGTACTTCCTCTCCCTCCTTTCCGTAAAAAGACCCACTACACGATACTCCCAAATAACGCAAAGGACCTGAGTGGAATTATTTTCATCAGGGCCTCCGGTATGGAACTAATGTAAAAAAAAACAATAATAATAATTTTAATTCAAATGATAGCAGAACACTAACGTTTTCGCATTTAGACCTTTGTCATACTAACTCTAAGCATTCCTAAGTTGTGTCATATTATATTGTTACATAACCACGGGCTCGAACCGCCTTGTTACGAACAGGTACAAATTAATAATAAATAATGCCACAATGTTCAAGACAAAAAATGGTTGCATTTAAATACTTACAAAAACCAAATTATAATACTTACTTTATATCCCAAGCTAGCTCTTCAGGGGAAATTGTGTTCTCAGTTCGTTCAGATTTTAATTCAAAACGACTGTCGCTTTATTGTTGGAATAATTATATATAGGGTTTTAATAAATGAAAAGATCTCTTGTCGCTTTTAAATAATTGGTGAATTTATTAATGACTCGACGCTTCTAGGAAAAGCTTTTAATCTCTTTGTGAACTCAAGATTCTAAAATATAACGAAAGGGATAAATGGAAAACACAAAAATAAATAATATTACGTACGTTACAATGTCACGGGCAGCATCGGGCTCACCACTGAGTTGATTTAAATATCAAATTTAACTATATTTTAAATTACGTGTCCCAACCAAATGTTGGAACCAAAAAAGGGTCTAGGCGGCCCCGGCTGAGAAGCTAAGGACCGACCCATAGCACAGTTAAAACCAGAAGAAGGCGCCATGGCTCTCAGCCCCGTCGAAAGGGCTGCTCGGCCCCCTCCCGAAATCCGGGCCAATCAAAACGTCTCGCAAATGTTGCCAACTTTTGACAACTAATAGTAAATATTTAGTACTTGACTACGGAAATATTCATATAGGGGTGGGAAGTTATAATTCAAGAAAGTACTTCATAACAATATTCACGGATATTATTGTTTACTGTTTGGTATTTAATTACGAAAATAGAAGATACTATTGGCAACATCCCGAAACAACGCAAGATTTCCAACTGATAACAATTCCTATTATTTCCCAGCAATCCTGTTAAGAATCTTCCCAAAGTTGAAGCCAGAAGGTTCATCGCGTCATAACTTAAAACTGCTTCTCGGCAAAACATTCAACTTCTTCCATAAATTCCACATAGTAATGAAGCCGATCTAATCATGTTCTGGCGACTCTAATAAAAATAAACTAAAAAAGAGTCCAGCAACGTTTCGAGCAACAATATAACTGCTGTACAGAACAAAGGCTCTATTACTTAGTTACAAGGATGAAAACAACATAAAAAAACGTACTTCGCTTTTATGATCGAAGTTGCCAGAAAAGAAAAACTTCCAATCTACATTTATTAAAGCAATTCATTCCGTACGTAGAAACGTTTCTTCCACAAAAAAGCCGCGAGAAGATCACCGATCGATAGATGAGTTATATTTATTTTTTGTTTCCGAAGTTTTCGGCTGTAAAAGTGAAGTATTGGAGGCGCCGGGACGTCGCACTTTGGGCGCCGCGACGACATTCAAAGCTACGGCCTTTAGTTTGTTATAGGGTGGAAATAATACTGCTTGGGGGTTGTTCGCTCTTAAGGTATTTAAAACCGCAAATGCGTAAAGCATGTTTTGTTTTTATACGCTCGGAATAAAACAGGGGCGTTATAGTAACAAGAAACGCTGATACTGTATGAACTGACGTACGAGAGGGTAATTAATAGCATGTTATTTTATGGCGGTACTTGCTAAGTTTCATAAAACTTTCATCTGGCGTGTGTGAGGTGTAGTCACAAAGTTCTGGCAATAATTTTTTCTAATTATTATTTTTTTTTAAATTTAAGGGCATTTATTTGCACAGAATACAAACATAAAATAATAATACACATGACAATAATGTCGTTTGATGACAGAAATAATGATTACGAGTATTTCAGTAAACATTTATTTTTTCGGGCTGTCGTATCAATAATCTGTGCCTAAATCACATTAGCTATGCGGACTACATGATTATCCTAGCTCCGTCGATCAAGGGGTTAAGAATATTACTAAAAATCTGTGAGGAATACGCAAATAACCACAACATGATGTACAACCCCAAGAAAACGGAGCTAATTGCATTCCACCATGGAAAAAATCCCGAGAAGATGCTCCCCGTACAACTTAACGAGGAAACCATAAGCACATCCACGAATTTAAAATACTTGGGGCACATCATCACTGAAGACCTCTCGGATAATGGTGATATCGAACGACAGACGAGAAATATCAGTGTTTTGTCAAATATGATTGCCCGAAAATTCTTCCGATGCAGCAATTATGTTAATAAAATATTATTTAATGCATTCTGCACTTGTCTATATTCATGTGAAACATGGTGTCAATACCGAGTAAGCTCAATGGAACGTCTCCGGATCCGATATAATGATGCATGCAGAAGCATATTTGGATTCAGAAGGTATAGCAGCGCTTCAACAATGTTCACAGAATTAGGACTCCATGGATTCGCCAGTCTGATGAGACACCGGGTCACTGAAGCCAGGAAGCGGCTAACGGCCTCCGACAACATGTTGGTGACCGCAGCCTTCCAGCACCAAGCTCCACTCCTAAGTGAGCGATGGGCCCGAGCCCACTCAAGATCACGCCCTGCATAATAATTGATTATCTATTTTTGTTATTATTAATTTTTATTACTATTATTATTTTTTTTTTTTCTATTTATGTTCTTAATTCTTTACTGTGTAAATATATAAATATGTATAACTATATGGGACGTGTGGGATTGCACTATCCTCCCCACATCCTGGAATAAAGATTATTATTATTTCTAATTTAGTGTATAATTTTTTTATTTATTTATTTTTTTATTTCTATTCTTGAACATACACAATACAGATTATTACATCAGTTTACATAGATATTAAGTTTAGTAATAAGAAAAAAAAATGTTAATCATCCGTAACTGTATGTATGTTAATACCTAGTAGTATTGTAATAATATTATAATATTATTATAATACATCTGTATATTTAAATATATTGTTATAACTTATTATTTTATTTCTTTCATGAAAAGCTTTGCTTGTGTATATGGAAAGAGGGTTTTTATTTATTTATTTGTTAAGATTTTTTCATTACTTTTCATGTTTTTATTATGTAATTTTTGTTTTTAATAAAATTTTATTTATTATAATTATTTTTTAATCGTGTTGGAATTCTTTGAGGCTATTTTCAAATGATCTTAAATTTTCTCACAATATATTAAAGAAAATTTTCCTAGGTATTTTTAGTTCTCTTGACCCAAATTTTTTGTACATATCGGATCGGTAACATGTACTTTTGCCTGAGATTTACTGAATTTCGGAATGGTATGGCTTTGTTTAAAACATAATCTTTATTCACTTGTGAAATTGCTTTAAAATTCTTTAACTATAAATTCAGAAGGCTATAAATATGGTTTTAAAATATTATTTTAATAATTAGTTTTTGAACAAAGTAGAGAGATTGTGGGTGTTTTTTATTTTTTATTGTTTTTATACATATACATGTAATATAATCATGATTAATTACATTTTAAGGTTACAATCGGATAAAACTCAAGTCATTAAATTACTAACATGCAACATTGATCAGAAACTGGATAAAAATACATGTAAATAATAACCTTTACGAGATAGTAACTAATCGTGTATAAAGGGGAAAATAAAATTAAAAAACAAGAGTGTAACCTCTTGCGTGTAACTCGTGTGTGACCTCTGACAGAGGCGGGCCGGATCATGAGAGACCGGCAGAGAGAGGGCTTTGACCTCTCTAGCCACACTTCCTCGACTTATTACCTTTCACCGCAGTGGGAAGGATGGATTAATACGTCTATCATATTATTTATGGACACATTTTCCCCAGATTCCTTCCCAACACTCACGCATTTTTCCTTTCTATAGCTTCCTCACCTTCCTTTCCCTGAAAAGACCCTCCGCACAATATCCCCAAAGATGACATAGGCCCTGAAAATATTTTCCTCGAAGCCTCTTGTGAGGAGCTAATGTAAAAAAAATTCGTAGTCAGTTGCGATTAAATATGATTCTATGTCTATTTACAACATTAATCAATTATTGGTATTATTTTCAAAGTTATTACTGGAAAGTGACTTCTCGGAGGTTGAATGAAAGTGCGATGTGGGCGTGTTTCATATATAGATTGTTTTCTATATTATATGAATAAATATTAAATAAAATTAAAATTAAAAATTATTAAAAAAAGCGTTTTGAATATAAATCAGAGTAAAACAAATTCCCAGAACTTTGTGACCAACTTAATTACGAACATGGAATATTTGCGATGTTTTAGTACGTTAGTTTTGTACCTACATTATTTTCGTAATAAAATCTTAAAGCTGAGAATTTTAAGTACGTTACTTCTCATGTTCAAAATTAACGAATATGGCTGTAGTTTATTAAACTTCACAACAACTCCGAATTAAAAGGGCACACCTAATAACAGCGGAATTGTTTCACAAAAAATGAAATAAGTTTTTTTGTCCAGCTTTAAAACGTACATGGTGAAAGCGTTTATAACAGATAACAACTCGTCATCACTGAACTCATAAAAACACACAACAAAACGAATTTTTTCCAGACTTTTCAGCATTTTACACAACAGAGACCTCAGTGAAGCGGTACAACGATAGAAATTTCTTGTAAGCATGTCGGTGTGCCCGAAGTAAGGTCAATATTATCTTACTTCGGTATGTGTCCTGGAAAATACTGGTCTGAGGCAGTCAACAGAGATCAGCAACATCATGAGCTATAGGCAGAGTAATGGAACCTAAACGCAAGGCAAATACTAAATTTGGAGATCGCGCTTTCAGAGTGTCTGGGCCTAAGGCTTGGAATAAACTCCCTCCAGAACTTAGATGCATAACACAATTTTGTTCCAAAACCTATCTTTTTGGGCTCTCATACTCTTAAATAAAAATACTTATCGGAGAGTAACATAAAATTAGGCTTTTTTTTTTCAAAATACGCTCATTACAGAACATATTATATATTGTAGATCCCAGTTACGTCCTCTGCGTGCGAACGCGAACTGTGCCTAAATTTCTCTAAATAAACAATAACAGTGTTAATCTCCAGTGACCTTCCAGGTAGGTATGGTCCTGTATGTATATATTTTCTGCCCGTTCAGTACATTTTTACAGTAGCATCGCGTTAATTGGTCAAATCATTGCATATATTTTTCGTATGGTGATCGATGAACCGGGCGATGCTATTTTTAGTCATAAATTGTTTTATTAGTTTGTCTAGTTTTTAGTTAGAAGTAAGATTGTAGAAATGTATTATAAGTTTGTACAGCGGCTTTGACGCGATTTTTCACAAAAACGGCGCTATACAAGTCATCCAAATATTATTATTATTATGGAATTAATCGAAATATTTTCAAAATGTTTGATTTTTTTTGCCGAGCAATGCCAAAGCATGTTTGGGGACCAGGAGTCAAAAAATCTTATTTAAATGGCAACATCGGTTCTGAGATTATCCAATGTAAGTTTGCCATGAGCGTATTCGTATACCTGAAGAAAGTTTTATTTTGACCTTACTTTAGGTTAAATTAGTGGAACTCTTTCAAATATCGTAGATTAAATTGGTAAACCTTCTTTACACTTACAATCCGAAGGGGGTATTACACTTACCCCAAACAAATTTTTGCGCATTTTCGAATTTACTTTTATCATTACATTTTCAACAATTTCGGTAATCCTAGAAAACCTATTCGGAAATCGATTTCTAACTAACTAACTAACTAACCGTCACGCCGTTTTCCCGCAGGGGTTGGCAGAGAGGACAGACCGCCAAACAACTCGGTCATGGCACACACTACTTGCCTCGTTCACATTTATACATCGTCTCAAGCACGCTCTTCTATTATTCTGACGCTTGAGTATCCGATTCACTTCGTCGTGCAATGTCTTTCTCGGGCGTCCCCGACTTCTTCTACCATTTACATTGTTGGTCATATATTATCCTTACACTCCTTTCCTTGTTCATTTGCTCTACATGCCCAAACCATCTGAGCATTCCTTTCTTAATCTTACTCATTACGCTTAGTAATCGATCCCCATTTTAAAAAAAAACCCACTTACATAGTAATGTGAACTTTGGTTAAGCTCGATTCCCTGTTTTGCAATACCTACTTACTGATTGTCTGCTGGCTGAAGAAGGGCGATTCCCGGTTAAAACGATAGGTATAATAACTGAGTGTTATTACGAGTATCAAGAGAAAAGGAATACATATTAAGAGACATGGTTGCTTTACGTATGCACGGGGTACTCAAGTGACCTCCCTCCGGAACGTACACAATTTTTACTTCTGGTACGTAAATGTTAAACAGATAAATAAATTTCATTTGTTCGTCTGGGGTAAAGAGTTAATAGCCTTCATGTAAATTTATAAAATTAAAATCAGTTTTTTTTTCAAATTAATGGATTTCACTTCTCGGGATTTCCTATTCAGTAACAGAGATAGATAAAAACCCATTCATTTCCACATGATAAAAGGGACAAAATAAAAGCATTTTTAAATTCATGTGAGTTTTTTTAAAACTATTTTAACAACCATTTTTATTTAACTTGCGTACACGTTTAATAGAAAATAATTCAACAGTTAATTCTAACGGATTCATCATTAACTTTAAATCTAATAATTTATTGAAATATTAGACATAGTTAAACTCAAGAGACGGTGATCGCTGACGTCATGAAATTTGCTTGTTTTTCTTTTGAAATGGCGGTTTTAAATTAAATGAGCGATGGTATTTCTTTTATGGCCTTTCAAGCTATGATATTCTGTAGAACTAAAGAAATGTCTGTATGGAACTGTACATATGAACTAAAGAACTGTCTATTCAGAACAGTCCATGTGAACTAAAGAAATGCCGGCAAAATTTGAAGGCCGGCGTTGTCCAGCGGTAAGGCTCTTGACTCGCAGGATCCGAAGGTCGCCGGATCGAATCCCGGCGTGATAAATAAATTTTGTTTGATTAATTTGTATTATTTCACAATTAATTCATTTAAAATAATATGTAGATATTTGCGACACGTTCCGGAATGGAAGATACTCTTAGTGTAATCACCCTAGTGTAAGACCACCATTCAGAATTGAAACCTTGCTTGAAATGGCTTTAGCCGTGTGTAAAATATTTAGGTCTTCACAAAGGAATAAAATGGTAGACTGGTTTTTTGGATGAAGCACTTTTGATAACTTAAATTCTTCGTTTTTCATTGTCATGATTTGATATTTATAAATTGACGACAATAACTGACTTTCCCTCACTCCACGGACTTGGGTTCAATGGTATTTAATATTTTTCAGTGCAAGTTTTATTTATGAAAAGAGGTTTTTTAACTTGCGTAGGCTTTTTAAAAGTATATTTCCTTGTCTGTGGAGAGGGGGAAAAGACAAAACATTATTATATTACAGCGACATCTGCTGGATAAATCAGGTACCTTATTGATACGGATATTCACTAATTTAAAATTCATAATGGGTTCACCCTGGGTATAAATTAAACACCGTGTTTGGTGACCAGATCTGAATAGCCAGGTACTTCCCCATCTTAATCTTCCCCATCTCCTTCCCCTCCCCACTACCTTCAACCTCACAACATATCCCAAATGGGGATGTCAAGTCTCACTGGCTCCGAAGGGAGCAGTTGGGACTCTTGTACGATGTTCATATAAAAAAAAAATACAGAACTCAATAAATGTCTATAAAACTAAAAATACGAAAATAAGACGAGTGGTTGGACCTATAATTTTAATTTTTTTAATGTTATCTAAAAGAGTCTCGTTAACCTAAATCTAAGTAGTAATTTTTTTAAAAGTACATTTTAAATAAAAACATGTTTTTTGAAGCAAAAAAAACCAAAAAACCGTGAGTCCTGACGTCATCAATATGGTTATTGTGGATCAGCTCAACTGCTTTCAGCTGATAATATTGCTTTTATCATAATATACTTAATAGATTTACAAAATCCACGTCGTTAAAAAATATGGCAGCTGTGTAATTTTTTACAAACTGTGCGAATAAAATTTTTAAAAAATCTTGACGATATTAGCTTTAAAATGCTTATTTATTTAACTTCGCCCGTTCCCACCCCTGCTTGCAATTTAAAACGCAGTCTTTATTACCCTGTCAGTGGCGTACGTACCCGCCGGCAAAATGGGCCAGCGATGGGAAGCCCGTTAGGCCCCTCCACCCCCTTAAGCTAACGGACTATAAAAATGTTTGAATACACAAACAGCATCGCTAACACCGTATAGTTGTTGAGTACCGAGATTTTATTTCCCGCTTCTCTAGATTTCTTCGCCGGTCTTTTGAGCTTATAAAATATTTAAAAAATAAATTATACGAGTTCACAGCTTTGGTTTTGGCGGTGACCCGACAATTCGTCCTGCGACAATTCATCCGGCGACAGTTCATCCTGCGACAGTTCATCCGGCCGACAGTTCATCCTGCCGACAGTTCATCCTGCCGACAATTCACCCGGCGACAATTCATCCGGCGACAATTCATCCGGCGACAATTCATCCTGCCTGATCATTAAGAAGATTTTTATTAAGTAAGTATGCAAAGAGGATATACGGGTCATACAACCAAAATCGATATACTTATATCTGAAGGCATCTTGAGTGGAAATCCGCTGTAAAAATATTTTTACTAAATAGGTTAGGTTAGGTTAGGTTAGGTTAGGTTAGGTTAGGTTAGGTTGTACGGCCGTATATTCTCTTTGCATACTTACTTGAAGAAAAAATCTTCTAAATGATCAGGCAGGATGAATTGTCGCCGGATGAATTGTCGGCGGGATGAACTGTCGGCAGGATGAACTGTCGGCAGGATGAACTGTCGGCCGGATGAACTGTCGCAGGATGAACTGTCGCCGGATGAATTGTCGCAGGATGAACTGTCATGGAACCGGTTTTGGCAGCTCAGGATCCAAAGAACATATAAACCGATAGACTTGTATTGTGTGTGGGTGCACTTGAGAGTTCAAAGTAAGCTATTTTTTGTATTTTTCCGAATATTGATCAAATATCTGCCGGATCTGCCCTGATGATGGACACTGCAACGATGTCCGAAACGTTGGCTAAAGAAGGAGGTAGCGCAACACGGCATAACACTCTAAAAACAAATAACGAAAAAAATGTTTCATTGTTAGAGCGAAATGAAAAACTTATACTTTGTTAATATTGTGTGATTTATTATTTTTTTTTTATATTATCCTACTTCCTACCTGTATTATAAAGGCGAAAGTTTGTACGGATATGTGGATGTATGTATGCATGTATATATGGATGTATGTATGTTTGTTACTCCTTCACGCAAAAACTACTGAATGGATTTTAATGAAACTTTACAATAATATAGCTCATTCATCAGAATAACATAAAGGCTACAGCTCAGAGCTCTGGCATTATGAAATTTGTATTAAAAAATTGCAATAGTTGGCACAATTAGTAAGATATCTATAATTCTTTATTCGATTTAAATTATTAGGGGAGTATTTCAAATAAATGCGGAGGGGGGAGGGGGAGGGTGGAGGGGTGGATCAGTTGGAGGGGAGTGGGGGGAGGAAGAGGGGGAAATGGGGTGGGGGAGGGAGAGGGGAGGACGAAGAGGGGGAGAGGGGTAGGGAGGAGGAGGAAGAGGGGAGGGGGGGAGGTGGAGGAGGCGGAGTGGGAACCCCCCTAATACCATGCGAGCGAAGCCGTGGGAAAAAGCTAGTATTCAATAATATCATTATTCAATGTATGAAAACAAAATCATATCTTATAAAAGTCGGATTATTTAGTGTTGTTCTGCTGTGTAATAATTATTTACGCGTGACAGCTGTTTCGCCTTCTGAAGGCATCATCAAACGGTTAGAACGCCTTATCAAACTTCAGAAGTCGAAACAGCTGTTATTCGAAATAATAATTACACGACGGAACTTGTTTATGAATAAACCGCCGTTTATAATTTGAATAATAATACAATTCAGTATAAAAAAGATAAACGTAAAATTAAATTGGTTTTATACAAATTAAACTATAAGTTTAAAAAAAACTAGCTGACCCGAAAAACGTTGTTGTGCCATATAAATTATTATTATCCAGTCAATATTTTGGTTGTTAAAAAATAACGAATGCGTTGTAAGTGGAAAGAGGAATGGATGATGTAGGCGATGACCGCAGATAAAAACAAAATCACCAACTACAGTAGGAAAATGAAATAAAGAAAATCAATATGAATTTTGAAGAGCAATTGAGTGTACGATACTTTTTGTACACCAATAAGCTCGATGGTTTACCCACGCGAGAACATGATGCAGACTGAAATATCAAAATGACGCGACGCTTCTCGTGAATGTCTTGCACATGTGTGGATAAAAGTTTGTTGAGGCGGATGTAGCGCCATCTGTCATGCAACAACATAAATACTTTCGATTTGTTTGAAATACGAAAGACGGTTAAATTTGTTCATACAAATATACTAAAATCGCGATTAAAAAATGGGAGGGTGGGGTTAAAATTTGGGGTTTTTATGTCAAATAAAAAAAAAATACAAAAAAAAAATTGCTAAAAATAGGGACACCCTAATCACCTATCGGTATTAAATATACTTTAAAACCTATTCTCATACCAAACAAATATATATATATAAAAATTATAAAAATCGGTCTAGCCGTTTCGGAGGAGTGCGACCTCAAACACCGTGACACGAGATTTTTTTATATAAGAGTGTGTTCAATACCTCGGCTGAGTGGGTTCTCCATTACGACATCGGACGTATGAGTAGGTGGTAGAGTGGTAGTATGAGATTTAAAAAGAAAAAAGTGATATTTTTCAGCAAAGATTTAAAAATTTAGTTGCAATCTTCACAAATACCATAATTCACAAAATAATCCAAACTCTTCAATGGTTTAACATCACAAAGCCTTTTTCGGTAGCCATTTTTAGGACAGCGCGCAATTGCCAGGTAACATTGGACGCTTTTATATTTACCGTGATGATTCACGGTAACGGTACCGTGACGGTATAAAGAGGCAATAAACATAGTTCCTTATCGCTATAATGCTGCAGCTCGTTCTTACACATTAAATAATGGTGAAACACATAGAATACGTGTCACTTTTTCCTCCAAAGTAATACTTTTTTGCGACGGGAATTGCGTTTCGTTTTCTTTATACGTGTGAGGGAGATGTATTAAAATGATTATATATTTCCTTTGGGGGGGTGCAGACATACGTTCACCGTTTGCCTCATTTTTGACTGTTGTCATTTAGTGTGTAAGAAAGAGCGGCAGCATTATATGTTTACAAACAAAAGCAAAACCATCAGCGCATTGACATTTTAGAACGGTCAGTGGTTGAGTGGGCATAGCGCTTGGGTCCCACCTGGGCGTCGCGTGTTCGATTCCTCGGCTGGCTAAGTCCTCCATCACAACACAAGCAACACTTTCGGCTTTCTGTGGTGGTAGTAGGAGATTTTCAAACATTGTTAGGTTATTCGTAACCCGGAAATGTTTGTCTTTCTTTTTTAAAAAAAAAAAAAGAATTTTTTAAATTCACTCAGATTTCAATATTATCCTTGTTATTATATTCAGTCAGTCAGTCGTATTGGTAGGGATCTAGGAAGACGTCACGGTGCGCTGTGTGAGAGAGATGAAAGAAAATGATTACTTTTTTTCCTTTGGAGGAAAAAGTCCATTGTGCATCACATCTCTTGAAAGAGCTGGAGATATATTGTGGTAAGAAACGTGAGTTTATTGCCTTTTTTATGCATTCGCGATAACGCTACCGTGATTCGTCGAAAGCGTGAAGTATATTATAATATAGTATCTACTAAAAATCTATACTTGAAAGTTTACAACAAAGTGCGAGTAAATCTTTCCGTAAAATAAAAAAAATTATTATCATTTTATCCGGCAGATCTTTGAAAAACACGCCGTATTTTTCTATTACACGACTAATGTTGCCAAAGAATAACAAACCAAATGCTTTCCGCAAAACTTAATATTTTTTCATGTCTAAATAATCAACAACACCTTACGACAAGGAATAACACCAACATTGTAAACAGCAAAGAGTAAACAAGGCAATCGAAAGCAGCGTGTACATTCGGGCGCTTTTTCCACTGTCAGACGGATCGCTTTGTGTACGATCCGCACTAAAAATAATACGGTTTACCACCGAACATAAACATAAAGTGTATTTATAACAACCTTTGAAAAAACGGAAGTGGCGGGGATAGCAGGAAACACCCCGGGTATTGCCAGTTTCAGGGATGTTAGAAAATGGTGAATTAATAACGCATATCATGCAAATTTTAATTTGGGATGGTTTGGATTGTACGGTAGGGTGGAACACTTTTGTATGAAAATTTTTATTTTTTCGAATTTCGAATTGGAATACCAGGTAAAAGTTGCTTTATATAATTGTAAATAACACTCCTCAATTTGGAAGTTCTAGGTCAACAGCTTGAGCCCCCGCCATAGGCTTGAAATTTAATTTTTTAAGTTTTTATAGACGTTTTGTATTATCCACCCTATAAACAAAATAATAGGTAAATATAATATTTTATTAATTAAATGATAAAATAAAAGTAGATTTTACCCAATAAAATTATTTATTTCAAAAGTACACACAGGTTCAGAAAGTTATGTAGGTATGAATAACATCATTTTTATGACAAAAATCCATTTTCTTCTCAAACTTTGGTATGAGCTTTCGAGATGCTAATTTAGATTTTATGAATCCCTCTTGTCTTGTCTTGTCGCATACATTTAGAGCTGCTTTTGTCACAACTTTTACAAATCTTTCCACAGCCTGGGTGTGGCAAGGCAGTCTCATAAACTCCAACACTGTATCTTCTCCATTTTCTATAAGATATTGTAACAGCTTATCGGAAATATTCATCAGTATTGGGGGTTTGTATATATTTTGTTGCCAGTCAATCATGTTTACGTAAGAATTTAAGTCCACTTTTGGCACCTCAATCATTCGCCAAACAGATTTTTTATTTACTTGACGAGCCTTTAAAATGCGTCTTGCAGCGAGTTCTCTAATGTGCTTACGTGAAACATACTCAACAACAAGTTTTCTGGATGAGCAAAGTAAGTGTTTCGAATTATAACAGGGTCCACTATCGCTAACAACTAGTTGGACAAATATCGAGTGCTGTTAATGAGCTTTCATAAATGATTTGAACCATATTTGCAGGATGAATGTGTTTTGATAGCAAACCAGTCAGGAGCGTATGATTTGATAAAGTCACAAGATTTTGTTGTAGATTTTCCGTAGAAATATTCAAACGTAGTATACGATTAGCTCTCGACAACCAGCGGGCATGGGATAGATTACCTGGGCTTCTCTGTAATAAATCAGGAGAGCAGGATCCGTTTATGTCAGCAGTAGAAATTTCTTGTAAATATTTCTGGTCTGTACTGAGATCTGTGGATATTTGTGGAGGTAGTTCACCTTCTATCTTCTCAAAGTTGTCCAACGGCAGCGTCTCGCATATCTCTAATGCTTTACCAATTTGACCTGCAAATGATTTAGGTCCTGCAGTAGGGCCATCCAAATAAGTAAAAAAATGCCTCAATGGTAACACATTGGCGTGTAAGAGACAAATTATCCATTGCAATGGTCGAGATAGTCTGTTTTCCAAAAGACGAATCACGCATCTCACTTTCCCTGCATTTGTGTTTGTTCCATCACAGCCAACAACCATTAAACCCTCTAGTGATATCTTTTCAGTCGTTAAAGAGCTGTTGAAAACTCTTTCTATATTTCTTGCACTCCCCGATGTTGGAACCACATACCCAATATAAATAGAACCTGGTTCTTTTATAATCGAAATATGTTCCTCTTGTACAATCACTCTAAACCTCTTTGATCCTTTTAAAACAGTTTTAGCCTGTTAGTGGGTTGGTCTTCTAAAAACATTTGTTCCTCTTTTGGCACTTTTTTCCTCAAACAAATACAGCTTACCAATTCATAACACTTTCGAGTGATAACTTTTTAGTAACTGTAAGACTCGTTTGTGTGTGACAGTTGAAATAGAAGATTTTATCCACAATTCTTCAATTTTTGTTCCAATTATTTCGGCAATTTCCAAAAACGTAGGTTCTTTTGATGTGTTATTCCTTACTTTTAAGTCTTGTCGAACTCATTCATAGAATTCCGTCACATTTTCATAGGTAGGTAGGATATTCTCTTTCAAATCTGCACTTTCACCAAATATCGGACATTTTAACGTTTGTCTTGTAAAAGTCATGTTAAATCACTTAAAAAACGTTTACCAACAAGTACTCGTGAATATAATTGACGCGCGACCCTTCACTTTGAGACAATTATCCTTTAAACAAAACACTGCATTTCGTAGATTGTCACGTGCCGCCCCCCGCTTCGTCCCGCACTTTACTCCTTTAATCACAGCGCCAATAATGAAGTATTTGATTGCAACAGCTAGTTAACTATATTTAAAATACGTCATTAAATAAAATAAACCTATTTTAATAAATTCTGTACTGTTTTGTAGGCCACGCAAATAGCCCCAAAACTGTCGTTTTTGTCAATGTTCAATGTCTTGGCGGGGGCTTTTACCGTTGTCTGATATTTTTTTATATTTTTAATTGAGGTAATTGATGGCAATTGGCAACTTAATACAACTATTCCAAATAAAAATTAGAAAAAAAAAATTTTCGTTCCGCACTATTGTACGGGTACCACCGCTCCAGGAACCTTTTATTGGATAACCAACACCTCTGCCTTAGGCCACACCAAGTGGCCGCACTGGCCGCTATGTTTGGTGACATAACAGCTGTTCCAGGGTTCATGGGGTATGGTTTGTCTGGGTCTTTGCAGACTAGATTGAGAGATACTTGTTGAGGGAGATATTTTGACCTCTCCAGCAGGACTCTTTCGGAACATCGCCTTGAACCGCAAGGGATGGATTCATACGTCCCATCACTCCTAGAGACATTGAGCCTTAGATTCCCCAAGACACCTCTCGTACCTTTTTCCTTCCTATAATTGTATCTCCTTAATTTCGACAAAACACCCTCCATACAGCATTTCCAAATATGAATGCCTTAAGGGGAATAATTTAAACCAACGTAGCAAATATAAAACTGTACCTCATTTGGGGCCATTGAGTTACTCCCAATGTTTATCCATATTATTAATCTAACTTGTGCAGGGTTTTTTACAATCTTAATATGCACACATAATATAATCAGTAGGTACACTAAGTACTTCATATTGATATGAAAACCTGAACTATTCATCAATTTATAGTTATTAAGTTATTAACATTATTGGGGGTAACTCAGTTACTCATCATAGTTTTTGAATGATCAATACTAAATATTACAGAATACTACAATACTAGCTGGTACCCAGCATGCGTTTCTACATCATTTGATAAAGAAATTGTTTCTCCCTGCGTGTCCTTTTCTATTCGTACCGTTCCCCTTCCGCCTCCCTTCCTCTCCCACGTCCCTTTCCCCTTTCACGTTTCCACTCCGCCTTCACCACCTTCTCTCTCCCCACTCCACTCCCCCCCACCCCTTTTCCGCGAACCCCACTCCAGAGTTTCCCCTTTCCCTCCCTGGATCCCCTCGCCCCCTCCCGAGAAACTCCTACCCGAATTCCCCTCCCCCGTCCCCCCACCCCCCTCCCGCATTCCATACATTCAGTCCCGGTACATTCGGTTTTCAAACAGCACATTTGCTATTGCAAATTTCATAATGCCAGAGCTCTCCAGGAGTTTTATACAAACCTTGACAATAACGAACACAAAAAAAGAGAATTATCCAATTTGGTGCAGTCGTTCAGAAGTTATGCGCGTACATAGGTACATTTCGACGATTCATTTGATAGATTTTAACTACTACGCCTATAATAAAATTTCCCGCAAATATAGGTACAACTTCGATTCCACGACAAAGATTTGTTATGCTTTTTTTCTGACATTAGCAATTTTGTTAGGGACAGAAAACGTACAATAAATATAATATATTTATATTTACAATTTCACAACGCCAGAGCTCACCATTACATACAGCCTATTTTACTCGCATATAATGAAGTTTTCTATTGTTGAAAGAATTTTAAAGGCATGAAAACGTAAAAAATAAACACATGCACTTTCGCATTTATAATATTTGTATAGATTAGTAAAATATGTTATAAAATAATTAATTTTTTAGAGGTTAGTTAGAGCATAAAATAAAATTATTATCCACTGTGTCATGGCTCTTTTTCAGAATAGAATAACATTCGTTGCGTGACGTACCTATCGCGTTCGGGTTTTTAGAAGATATTAGAACCGCCACATAAAGGAATATTTTAAATGATAAATCGTGATCATAAGCAATAAAACGAAGTTTCTACGAGAACGTTTTAGATACGGATTACCCTGTAACATAAATTATTCACATTTATTTTTACGAAAAAAAAACATATCGAAATCGTAAAGCTTTCGTAGCTTTTACAGTTGTAATAATAACATTTCGAATGGTCCCGTAATATTAAAAATGATTAATTTTTTTTCGATATATCTTTTTTATTTCGGTTTCCATTCAAAGAAACTTGTGATAATGGCGTTTTGTACGCGTTGCTTCTAAATTATCACAATATAGGAAGCTTAGATACGCTAAACTGACGGTTATGGCTGTACCACCATGAAATAAACACCCGGGTTAATTTACGGCTGCTATTTATGATATTACGTGAATTATATTTCATGTAACCCATGCTAATTTACAAATAAAGCTTTTTGCGAGATAGATTTCGTGTTGGGTCACATATTTTTTTGTTACGTTTAATTAGCATAACGTTAATATTTATGGACTTTTAACAATGACTTTGTTTATATTTTTAATCTTTCAAAAAATTTTAAATTTTAAAAAAACTTTAATTTTTAATGATTTTAATAATATTATATTTTTAATTTTGTAAAACTTTTACCTTTTACTATGTCGTACAATTCTATCTGTCTTTTAAAAATCACGGAATATTTTCGTTCCAATTTTGAAAATGACAAATTTCAGTTAAAATATTTTATTACGGATAAGTACCTACTTTGCCGCTTGTCGGAATTAGTATACATACAATCAGTTCTAATTTTGAAAATGACACATAAATAATTTCAATGCAAATTTGAGTTCATCGAACGTGTTTTGTTTAATGTAGGAATAACGCAAATAATAGATAACTGAAATTAGTACATTTGATTGCTATTCGTCCCCGGCTTTGCTCGTATTTTGTTGTTATATTGTATATACGGCCACATTAAGGAACAACTGTGTATCTGGATGATTTTCATAAATAACAATTTTTTTTAAGAATTATTTTCGCCACAGTAAAATTTCATGTTTTTGAAAGTGCTATGATCTTTTGTTAAATCTAAAAATTTTAAATATTTTCCGTTTGTGATTCAGTGGATGAAGGCAAAATTACTCATATATTAAAATTAAAAATATTTGCTTTGATCTACATTTTTCTATGAAACAGATAATAAGAATATCTTATTACAAGAAGCGTAATTTGAAATACTGACAGATAAATTCCAGAACACTTTCAAATACACAGAGGAAAATATGAAAATATTAAATATCCACCGATTAATATTCCAAAGTCAAAGCAATATGTCAAAATTAACCGTCATCGTGTCCACGCACACTTACAGTCCTAACTTGACTCATTTAGGGTCAGCACAATACACAAGTGTTCAACAACATAACATAAAACCAGTACACATAATATCACAACACAGCCCTGCCAGAGTCACGACTAGCCGGGGAGAGCGTTTTCGTGATAGTTTTGTGATAGTTCTAAAATGGTAATAAACAAATTAGGGGTAGAAGGGGTAAGTTGCTTATCTGTGCACGACACGGTACAGGGGATGGTCCCTGACCCTTGTCTGCTATCAACTATCAACTGGCCCCAACCTACCCTCTACCTACCCCGAACTTGGGTTGATATCGCGTCAATTCAGAGTTACCCCGGCGTACTCGACTAGTTCAACTTACTTTAAACTGTGAATTATGTCTGAATATAATTCTGTCAAAGATATTGTTATTTGAAATACTGTGGTCGACTCTATTATCTATATTTATGTTAAAAGTGTCCCGAACGTTTTACTTACCACCTCTTTTGAAGCTAGGCTACAGCATTCCAACAACATACACATATGTAACACATTTCTTCAGACTGATTCGTGGAAGGTTCGAAAACTCGGCTATCATGGAGAGCATTAGTTTTTATGTTCCCGATGGTTATCTCCGTCACCGACAGCATAGACTGTTTTATCTCCCGGTTTGCAAAACTAACTTGTCAATGGTTATGCCAGTCGGGAGAGCTGTCTTGTTGTTAAATAGAATCACTTCGAATATCGATATGTTTTACATCAATGAAGCACAATTCAAACGACAAGCTTTCTTGCTGTTAGTCTAAATCTTTTTATCTTATTATTTATAAATATTTTCTCTTTTAAATACGAGTTGAAATTGTAATTTTGTAATGTTTTTAAAATGAATAAATTAAATTGGAATGAATTGAATAACATACCTACCAATATTGTGATATGTAAATTCTAATATATTGATAATTAAATTCATAATTTAAAATGATAATTTTCAGATTCATGATTATGTGATCAAAACGTACGAAAATTCAAAAAAGGCAGTAATATACAAAAGAAAGTAGTTTTAAATATTTGAGGCGGTAATATTTTTTAATCTGATTAATTGTGTCTCCAGTAATATTTGACAATGAAATAAACATTTTTTTTGATAACTGAGATTTTCAAAACGATGTAAGATACTTTTAACTACTTATAATTAAAATATTTCAATATTTTTGAATGTAGCTATTACTTTGTGGTTATCCATTATAGAAAAATGATACAATTCAACTTTGTATAAACCACTTATATAATGCGTAAATCCGACCGATTTCGGAACAAACGTTCCTTCTTCAGGGAAAGCTTATACTAATTTGACAGTTTCGAACAATGTTTTATTATGTACCACTCTACATTAATACCTATCCACCCAATCTACATTATTAACTAGCAACGGCTCCACCCCTACCATAATAAAACATTGTTCGAAACTGTCAAATTAGTATAAGCTTTCATTGAAGAAGGAACGTTTGTTCCGATACCGGTAGGATTTACGCATTGTATAAGTGGTTTATACAAAGTTGAATTGTTTCATTTATATAATATTTTTCTATTTATAACGTAGGTTAACATGTCTACTAACATTAAACTGGGCATTCTGCGGAACATTTTGAATTCAATTATTATCATCTACGCTATCTACTATGATATTCTAATAACTTTTCCATGTTAATAATTGTAAATGTTTCAAAACAACAAATAAATTCTGATTATTTCAGTTTTTCGCTTAAATTGACAATTTTGGTAATGTTTGTGTTTACTAACCTTTTGTTCACTCCGAAGCAAAAAATAATGCATTTATCTTACTTTAAGTGTTATTGTACTCGCAAAAGGCAGCGGCAGCTGTAATTGTTTGAAGAACTCTTAATTCAAATTTGTTTTTCAATTTGGAAGGCGAGTGTGGGTGCCTCCGAGAAATGTTGAGGGAGATCTTATGACCTCTCCAGCAGGACTCTTTCGACCCCTAATTTTGCACCGCTGTGGAATGGATGGATTTATACGTCTATCACCTCTGGAAACACTGACCCCTAGATTCCTGTCCACCCCCCATACAATTTCCTTCCCAGAACTGCCTCTCCTTACTTTCTCTACCCTTTACACACCGTCCACTAAGATGGTAGTTAGAAAATTATTCTCGTCAGGGGCTCCTGTGATAATGCGAAAATATCGCTTAAGATGTTTTCGATAACTTCATCATTATATTGTATAGAAAACTTCGCGGGCATGCACTCACCAAATCACCAAAGTTTCATCGCAATCGATTGAATTTGTTTGTTTTAACTACAAAACAATAACAAACATAGTTTAATTGTGAACGATACTTAAAGCAATATTTTTAGAAATAAGTTGTGTAATTATTTTTAATGTTGGTAATCTTAAAACATTATTATGAAATTTTGTTTTCTGATCGAAAATCAATATGACGGCCGGCGTAGTCTAGCGGTAAGACTCTTGACTCACATTCCGGCGTGGCAAATAAATTTTATTTGATTAATTTGTGTTATTCCACATTTTATTCATTAAAAATAATATATAGTTTATTTGCGGCACGTTCCAGAGTGGAAGATACTCTGAGTATCGCCCTGGTGTAAGACCACCATTCAGAATTGAAACGTTGCTTGAAATGGCACTAGCCGTGTTTGGTGACCAGATCTGAATAGCCAGGTTCTTCCCCACCTTCCTCTTCCCTATCTCCTTCCCCTCCCCACTACCTTCAGCCTCACAACATACCCCAAGTCATAGTCTCACTGGCTTCAGACGGGAGCAGTTGCGACTCTTGTGCGGTATTCATTAAAAAAATATATATAAGATAGATAGATAAGATATATACTCTAGTAAAAAGAGATAAGTTGTAAACCAAACCTTAACGCAAGTTAAATTTACAAAATGTGTTTTTTTAAGTCAGAGATGTCCTACGTTTTACGTACAAAATTGTTAAATAAACAAGTCGCAAGAACACTCAAAAAGTTAGCGCTTGAAGTTTAAAACTGGCCATGTTGAAATACTTGCACCAAGATTTGTACAAAGTAAATAAAGCTAGAAACACGGAGAATTTATATACATTGAATAAATTTTTCTTCTTTTAATACCTGTTATTCACATTGCAACTTTAAAGCGAATTTATTCCACACAATCATCACATCTATCCAATAACTTAAGAGGGCATTACCAGAGAAAACCATAAATACGTCATTTTCAAAAAAGTTTTTAGACGTATTGACTCTTTTCCACAAAAAATTATAAATGGAATTTGAAAGATTGTTCTTTTATCTAGCATTCGTATGTAATAAATTTTGAGAATTTTTTTTTAATTTTTAGTATAATAAGGTTATTCCATAGGTCGTTAGCAGATTTGTTCAATTTTCAAAAAAGTTTTTGTATTATACCACACCCATTTCAAATAATAAAATCATGCAGTAAAATAAATCAATACATTATCTAGCAAACGTATGTTTTAGAATTCTAATTTTAGTTTCAATAAAATCATTAAAAAATATGTACGTACATGTGTTTCTTGGCGAAAATTGGTCCGTTTGTGTATTTATTTGCGCACTTACAAACTAATATGTTTCAGATTTTTTTAACATTCTTATTAAATTTAGACATTATTGAAAAATGATAAATACTTATAATCAAAAAATAACTACAAAAAGTTCATTATTTTAATAGTTTTATCATCACGCCTTTCAAAATTTTTGGATGAAGGTATAAATTAAAGCTAATTTGAATTGAAATAAATTCAATATTGAGTTATAATTTAAAAAAACTGGAACGGAGAATAATTAATCTTTCTCATTGTAACCGCCCTGCACGATCGTAAGAACAACTTTCGACGAAATGTGGATTTTCGTCCGCTGGCTGGTTAAACGCTTAATGATTAAATGGTCAAATGCGATTTGTGTCCTAAATCTTTGTAGAACAATGCATATAGAAGTAACCCTCAAATCTCAATTTGTGAGGCGGGTATGGGTACCACCGCCCCGGGAAACATTTATTAGATAACAAACACCTCTGCTACAGATCACCCCAAGAGGTTCTCTACGTTTGGTGACTTAGCAGGGGCGCCCGGATTCATGGGGTCAGATTTGTCCGGATTTTGGCAGCGGATGCGCCTGCCCACCAACGGCTTAACAGGCCGGATCGGGAGAGACTGGTTGACCCTTTGACTTCTTCAGCCGTACTCTCTCCGAACATCGCCTTGCACCATAGTGGGAGGGATGGATTCATACGTCCGTCACTCCTGGATACACTGACCCCAGATTTCTACTCACTCCTCATACCCTTTTCCTTCCCAGAACTTCCTCTCTTTCCTTTCTTTAAAAGATCTTCCACACAGCATCCACAAAGATGACACAGGCCCTGAGGAGAATTATTTTTCTTTATTATTTTTACTGTGTGGTACTAATGTAAAAAACCCAATGATTCGCAATTTAAATATTGGGATAGTAAGAAAAATAATCTAAAATCATTTGGACACCATACTAGGTTTTTGTTCGTTGTGAAAAAATATCAGGCACAATACGTGGGATAGCTTAGGTTATCAATTTTGCTGATCAATCTTATTTTACTTGCTGGGAAAAATTTCTGCTCAACTGATTTTATTTGCTAACAGAAGAAATATTATACAGGGTGTCCGGGGGTAAAGTACATTAACTTCGGGAGGTGATTCTACATGACGGTAGGAGTAAAAAAGATTAATAACTTTTCTGAAATTCCAACTTTTTTTATCCCATACAAAAAGACATACCTATTAAAAATCCTCAATGTACGGTAAAACTTACTCGGTAAAGTTGCTGTTAGCTTGCCGGGCGCGATTGTTACAACGTTGCTTGGTATAATAATGCTGCCCGCACACGCCGGTCTAATTTTATCTTTTTACCACAAAACTACCCCTAAAAGTTGCAATTTCGAAAAAAGTTATTTATCTTTTTTACTTACACTATCATGTAGAATCACCTCCCGAAGTTAATGCACTTTACCCCCGGACGCGTATTTACAATCCCTACCGCGTTTCAGTCGCTTTAAATTTTCAATATCAAAATTTAAATATTTAGAAATAAAATTATTAATTTCTAATATACACATCAGAAAGATTATTTTATCTAGATTTTAGAACAATTTTTGTTTTTGCAATGTGATTGTCGTTACCGCGACTGAATCGGTATAGGTTTTGTAAATACGCCCCCCGGACACCCTGTGTAGAGCTGACCAAAACCTCAATATCATTTAAATAATAGACGAATTCAAATATTGTCATGACTTTCGAAGCAAGGTCTGTTAGTTTTTATGTCGTTTTAGTTGCTTTTCTTGTCACTTATTGCTGTATTATTCTCTTTCCACCAAAAAATCAGAATAATTGAAGCATTAAAGCAAGAATACTTTTTTATACTTATATTCATTATATGTAATATGTAGGTACTACACATTTTATTAACATTAGAAAAACCATTTCTCCTTTATATATGAAAAGTCTCAACCGCTCCCGTTCGAAGCCAATGAGACTATGGCATCGCCAATTGGGGTATGTTGTGAAGCTAAAGGTGGTGGGGAAGAAAAAGGGAAGATGAAGATGGGGAAGTATATGGCTATTCAGATCTGGTCACCAAACACGGCTAATACCATTTTTAAGCAACGTTTCAAATCTGATTGGTGTTCTAACACCAGGGCGATACTGACAGTATCTTCCACTTTGAAAAATGCTGCAAATATATTACATGTTATTTTTAATGAATAAATTTGAACCTGCAACCTTCGGATTGCCAGTCGAGAGCCTTACCTCTCGAGCACGGAGGCCGTTATCGTCGTCTCTAAATGTACATAAATAGCTATTTAACATACAGTTATTAAAAGACTTTGCTGTATTGAACATACGGCAACTCTACATCAAAATTATATCTATACATTACCAAAAAGACAAACTAAACCATCATACTGCACACTATTTTAAATTATATGAATATGCTCAAATTGTCAGACAGAAGAATTTTCACTGATTTGGTATTTCTGTATAAAATTCTAAATAATTTAGTTGATAGTCCGATATTGCTTGAATTGATAAGCTTCCGGATTCCACTACGTAATACCAGAAGTTAGGATTTATTTCAGTGCAGAAATTCTGGAACTAACTACCATATGTATTCCTCTTTGCCCAGAATACTAATGGAGGGAAATAATTATACCAAGTCAGTGGACATCTTCAATTTATCTTTAGACAAATACAAAATACTGTTACTGAGGCAGTTCAGTTATGTACAACAAATACTATATATTTCGTTGCAAAATACCGTTGTAAATTTTATAATTATGTAAAAGCCCCGTAAAAGGGCGTAAATAAATAAATAAATAAATAAAAAAAACACAATTACGACACAAGACATAAACATAAACACATGCTTCCGAAGACAAATACTACATATGGACAAAGACATTATCATAATCTGGCTCCAATATTTTTAAATTTAATTGAAAAAGATGTTAAAGAAATCCACATGACAAAAAATGCAAATCTAAAACACAAAATTCACATCTGGATAATGAACAAAGGCATTGCATACTGCGGGCAGATAACTTGAACAATACAAGAACACACTCAACGCCTGTATTTTTCTCTTTTCCTCTCAATTATTTTTGTGTCTCTAATTTGTTTCTTATATATTTTCTATTTTTCTTATCTCTTTTCTTTTTCATTTCTTTTTATTCTATTTATCTATTTAAATTAAAATATTTTAACTTTTTTCTTATTTTTCTTCCAAGATTAAGATATCAAAATTAGTTTAAATTCCTGCCACCTCGGAACAGGCTCAGCCTAGTGAGGTGGTATATACCAAAAAAATGTATATTGTATTTTGAATATATTGTAATATCTTGGTTAATAAATGTTTTTTAAATAAAAAGCTATCCTGCGGAAATTTGAGAATATGTATTTACTCTCCAGTTTTTTTTTTAATTTAGAAACATGTTATCTGGTAAGATGACTCAATTTATAAAAACAAAATTTTGCTAAAAAAAATAGGTAGTGATAATTTTCATTTTACCCTTGGCACGATAAGGAGTAGGTACTATTCGCGAGGGATGGCATTCCAAGGGTTAACTATTTCTATATACATCACCGTCTTCTTCCCCTATCATTAGACGTCCCCCCAATTTCATCCTCTTTGAATCCTACGATCCCACTAGCCCACAAAAAAATTAAATGAAGCCGTGTAGATAATTAATCTTCTTCGTCATATGTGGTTGTAAGGTTGTGCGCTGAAGGCTCCAGAGTAATACAGAGCAGATATTCCGATGATGTTCTATTCTATTCACTAATAAACCGTATTGTATCTTCGTCGGAAAACCGTCCGTTGACGACAGACTACGTGAATGATAAATGACGTCACAATGGGGAATATTAGTTGAGACGGGACTTCAATAACACGACTCGGGTCATATATGAACAGTTACAGTGCTCTGCTATTCTGGGAGCAAACGTATATCGCATTGTATTAGTCTTTGTGCAACTGTTAATTAACAACATTATTAATTACTTTATTATTTATTTCTATTTTTTTAAATTGGGTCTTTTAAATTTTTCAACGGGTTCTTTTAACATTTACTTTTTTAAATATTACCCTCGATTCTGTGCAGAAACGGGCGGTCCGTTTGATAGATTCTCCCATCTTAAGAGACGGATTGCTATCTTTAGAGCACAGGCATCGGGTGAGAATGCTATCCTTGTTCTACCGGTATTACAATGGAAGATGCTCCGAGGAACTAGCATCATTGATCCCTTCGGCACCGGTGCATAGTCGGGAAACACGCCAAACGCGTGCCCGGCATTTGTACACGGTTGACATTTGTCACATGAGAACGGGTCGTTTCTTCGACTCGTTCTTGTGTTCAACAGCTCGGCTGTGGAATGATTTGCCGGCCTCTGTGTTTCCTCCTTCCTACAACATGGGTCTCTTCAAGACCAATGTTCATTCCTTCCTCTCCTCAAAAAGACCCTCCACACAGCATCCCAGATGACATAGGCCCTGAGGGAAATTATTTTCCTTAGATAAAAAAACACATTATAACACTATGCCTACATACATACATTTTTGAAAAAAAAATTGTTAATAACAAATAATAACACAACAGAGGAATAACACAACGGAGAAAATGAAAAAAATAATAAAAAATAATAATGGAAAAACATTAAAACAAAGGCAGGGAAAAAAGTTCTTTCATGTAACCAATTTTTTAACATTAAATTTCTATTTGAAAACAAATTCACAGTTATTTTAATTGAATTGGGTAACATATTACAAATTATTGGAACAAGGTATTCTAGAGTTCTTTGACCGTATTTATTATTAGGTATCTGGGAATTGCAAGTCCATCGTTTGCAATTAGTCTTGTATTATAAACATGAACCACTATTTTATTATATTCAGATTGCCATGTGAGCTAACTCGCATTTTAAGCCACAATATACAAGTAGCACGAAGTAATGATTTTAGTATTTCATATTTTTATCTAAGAATTATTGTATATTTTGCACGAAATAACATTTGTTCTTGTTAAATGTCCGCGTGTAGTTATTTGATTCTGCCAATGACAGATGTACTATTCCAACGGTATTTGGTGTAACAAAAAATTTCAGTCCATAAAGTTTGCTCTATGCCGTGTTCAAACTTTTTTGTATATGTATATCCCATTTAAAATTACAATGAATCGTTAAGCCTCGATATACATATTTTGAAACGAGTTAAATATTTTTACATGAACATGGTTGTATTACAGAATTATGGATGCAAATAAAATCATGAGAAACAAATGTTGGACCGAATTAATTCTACTATTTAGTAATTTGTGTGAGAGGTAGGTATCTTGGTTCTAAGATAGTTATTCTTTGTTGACTTTTCAGTTCTTTTCTTAATTGCTTGTCATTTTCCTGGCAGCACGTGGCATTTCACTTATTGCGGGCTTATCTACGTGTTTATTTGCTTGATGAGTATGCAAATAAAAAAATGTCAATTCAAATGTATATGAACGAAGTTGAAATCAAATATCAACGTTGAAAGAAATTATTTTTTAATAATAATATTTGGATGATTTATATAGCGCCGTTTTTGTGAAAAGTCACCTCAAGGGCGCTGTACAATCTTATAATACATTTCTAAAATCTAAAAAACTACAAGCTAGACAAACAATTAAAAACAACTTATGGCTAAACATTGCATACACCGGTTCATTGATCACCGATACGAAAATATATGTACAATATTTTGACCAATGAACGCGATGCTGCCTAAAATTTAATGAAAACAGGACCATACTTACCTGAGAGGTCGCTTGAAATTAACACTGTATATTGTCCATTAAAAGAAATTTAGATAGAGTTCGCACGCAGATAAAATCGTAATGGCCGATATTGGACGGTAGATATCGAACTCGTGAGCATCAGATTAGTGAAGAAGGATTTTTAACGCACCAGATTTAAATGTCCGGGTTAAATTTTCCCCAAAAAAAAAAAAAAAAAAAAAAGGAAAAACTAAACCCTTTCACACACTTCCCCAAATGATCATCTAGTCAACCAACGCTATGCAATTGCACTATATAAGTATTATAAATACAAAACAATACAAGAACAACATGTCAACCTACTAGAGACCAAATGGGAATATAATTCACTGACTCCAGATATTTTCGTATCAGAGGGTTCGGCTCTGTGGCATTTCTAATTGAACCAATAAATCCTACTGATCCCTCAATATAAATATTAAAAAAATCCTTTGTAAACCTACATGTATTTAAAAAGACTGATTTTTGCATTTTTATATACAAATTCTTTGACAAATCTAATATGCTTAAATTTTGAATCAGATTCCTAGGTATTATGCCAGTGGCCGAAATAACAAATGGCAATATTTTTATAGTCCGAGAATGCCAAATTCTTTTAATCTCATTTCCTAAATCTGTGTATTTTCTAATTTTTTCAGAAATAGTTTTTTGAATATTACAGGAATTTGGAATAGCTACATCAATGATATAAGTTATTTTTTTAATTTTGTCATGTAAAACTATATCAGGTCTATTATGACTAATTGTTCTGTCTGTTAGTATAGTTTTATCAAAATATATTTTATAAAATTCATTTTCTATAAATGAATTTGGTTCATATTCATAATAAGGTACATTACGGCAATCAATCAAGTTATGTTTAATTACCAAACTTTGGTGAATTATTTTTAAAACCTGATTGTGCCTAAATGTATACTCGGAAGGCGCTAATATAGAACATCCCGATATAATATGTTCTATAGTTTCGGGAAAAGCCAAACATTTTCTACATAAATCATCAATTTGATTTATATCTTTGGTTATATGCTTTCTATAATTTTTAGTATTAATGACTCTATCTTGAATGGCAAGCATAAATCCTTCTATTTCTGCGCTCAACTCTCCAATACTCAACCATTTGTTTGACGAAAGTTTGTCAACATACGTTTGGTTGAGATAATTGAAGTGTTTTGCGTGAATAATTTTATTTGACCAGGAATCTAATAATTCCTGGTTAGTATTTATAAGAATGTTGGCATTCTCGTCATATAAATTTAAAGGTGTAATATTTCTATCTGCCTTGCAAATTATTTTGTGCATTTCTGAGCTATTAGCTTTCCTATGGAAAAAATTTCTAAGCATTTCTACCTGATTGTGTTTCAAAGATGTTATTTTGACTACACCTCTACCTCCTAAATTTCTAGGTAAATTAATTCTAACTAAAAGCCACCCGCAGGGCCCAGGCTAGTTATTAATAAATTACATTTGAATCATGGTGAGCATTCATTGTATTTTTAGGCGCCTCTACTATATTACAAAGGAGCTTATAACATTTCATTGGAATATTCTTTTCTGAAGTCGGCGTCAGTTTCTCATCGGTGCGAGTACTGTGATCAGCTTGACTCTGGTTGGGATACTTTAACGGGACGCTTTAACGTCGAGTTAACCGCAAGGTTTTAAGTAAGACCCGTAAAAATATAAGTTGCACTCTGTCCGATATCAATCTATAAACATGTCACTCTCTACTCTCCATCATTGATAAAACTAAGTGCATGATAAATCAAAAATCCTCCATTTTTCATGACGGATATATCGGATCAGATACGGAATATAATATTGATTTTCTTTGTTGTTTGATGACACAATCGGTTGTACGTCGATCACAACATTTCAGGCTTTCACTGAAATATTATATTAATAACGAAAAAGCATTCTGTTATTTCATACATGCCATAGGAATTAAAGATAAAATCTTTGTGACAGAAGCAAATGTATCGATCTTTGATTTATTGCTCTGCTTCGATTATTGAACATTACTAACAGAAATATATATATTTAAACGCTAAAATGTGTTTTTGGTTATTAATGTGAACTATGTAATATTTTAGCACTATTTATTATGCATTCATTCGCAAAACTAATTTTTAACTGCCAATGCGTTAAAAAATAACTCATTCTCTGAAGAACTTTAAGGTTGGAAATGAGAATGGAATTTATATTTGCATATACCTGATTATCCCGTCACTTCGCCACTTTCTGATTAGTGCATCATGCATACATACACAGATGTATACATCTACATTCATGCACATACACACATACACTTACATATACATTACATTCATTTTCACATGCACACACACACACACATGTACCATAACAATAATTAGTGTTTACATTAAGCTTTTAGAACAATAAGTTCATATTAATTAATCGTAATTATGCGAAAGAAAACATGACTGAAAATTCACAAATGATAATATTTCTTTAAAAAGAAGACAAATTTGACTCGGTACAGTCGCCTCCGCAGTGAGTTGCAGTTGGTTCTAGTTTCGCGATAAGTTGCAGAAATGAACTTTGCTGTAATAATTTGACACAGTTCAACTCCCGGTGCATTTGGGGACACTGACAGATAGAGAAGTGAAGTTCGCCCGGTTAGTCCCAGGAAGCGCCCGGTGCACACTGCACAGCGCACCTTCTGCTATTTGTCTTTCATTATTTCATATTTGCTGAGATGCATCTCGCTGCACTTTGCTCCATTTGCAACTGTACTTTCTGAACGAATAGTTTTGTTACAAAATTTAAAAATGGAATCAACATCCAAATGCAACACCTACTAATAATTAAATTCTATTTTTTAACATAAGTTTTAAAAAATGATTGTAGCAAATTAGAAGCAATTTAACCGGAGACTGTAAAATCCCCAATTGTTCCAAACATTTTTTATATTATATACCAGTTGTTCGCGCGTTTTTATATGGGATTGATTGGGTATTGCATTTGCAGACTTGGTGGGTAGATATGTCAAAATCCTGAATTTATCCCACCTACCTAATCTTTCCTTCCAAAATGTCATCATAAAAATTGTTGCAAGAAAGTACTCAACTTTGGAGAGGTGACAGTGTGCTTTGCTGCTCAGTAGAAAATAACATCTCAGACAGGGCGCATGTATAGTAACCTCTTGTTATAAGAATATTGCGAATTTTAAATTAAACAGTGAGAAGTGTACACCACAAACTGGAGATCAGCGAGGCCCCGTTGCAACGGTGAGTCCTATTTTCCTTATTCCAGTCTGGGCTTACCTAATTTTCCAAAAGCCCAGATCTGAACTATCGACTGACTATCCATAAGGTTTGCGAGTGTATTCTATTTAGTCGTCCCATATTACTTAGCTTTCACGTAGTTTCGGGACTGGTCCTTCGAGGGCTGCATAGGCTTTGCTCTGCTTTAACTTAAGCTCCTAAAATATCAGGAATTACTGGATAAAGTAATTTAAGTACGTCTGTTAATACTCTGTATTCACATTTACAAATATTATAGTGCCAACGCATGGGTATTTTGTATTTTCATATATTTGTATGCATGTGTATTATGTATATTTATTTTATTTTATTTATTATTTGCATCTATATAAAAAGGTTTACATATATTTTTTTGGCCTTGCCTGTCTCACTAGGAAAACCTGTTTCGAGACAGGCTAGTTTACAAATATTTTATAAATATTAATAGAGTACACTTTTCAATACAGCAAAAATATTTGACAAATTTTCAGGTTGGTTAGTGGTAACAATAATGAGATAGAGGATTATATTTGGGTGAGGTGACTAATTATTGCACGACCTTTTTCGATGATCCATTGTTTAATCAGGATTTTGTATTTGTTAATATTATTCGATTGTCTTGTTTTATCAGGTAGGTTATTGTATATTTTAGGCGCAATGTATTTGTAATTATTTGTAATATATATATTATACATTAATAATTTTCAGCGCTTACTATTGAGACGGTATCTTGTTGGGTAAAATGTGCTGTACAGAATGTTTTCTTAGTATTGTGAAGCGTATTACGCTATTAAAATTTTTAATGGTATAAGAAATTAATAAAAACTTATTATTATATAATGAATAACTTATTATTTGTATAAAACCACTATATTTAAAACAATATCAACATGTTTCGACAACAATGTTGTCTTCATCAGGATATGTTACTATGATAAATGAAAAACAAGTATAGACAAATTAAAATAAATTATAACATAGACAAAATATTAAAAAGTAGAGGTGATTAATTACTTACTAATCATAAAAATAGTTATACAAAATTAAATTTAAAAATTATTTAAGGAAAAATAAAATTGCATTTAGATAATAAAATTTTTTAAGAATAATTAATTAAAATAATTAGTCTAAATCAAAAAATCAATAATTATAATTAGTTGTAAGTATTAATAAGAAAATAAATTTAAAAGATGGCTATTTTTAAAAAAGGTTTGGTTATTTATAATATTTTAAATATAGTGGTTTTATACAAAGTAATAAGTTATTCATTATATAAAAATGATGCCACAAAATAAATTTGCGAAGTTTGAAGAACTTATTATTATTATTATTACGCTCCATTATGTTACCAATGTTGTTTGTCTTTGAGTACTGATAGTACCAACATTGTTCAATGTAATTTTATTTGTGAGCGCTTCGATATGAATTAATATTATAATTACTATTATCATTTGGGAGGCGGGAATGGGTACCGCCGCCCCGGGAACCATTTATTGGACAACTAACACCCCTGTGGTTGGTGGTCACCCCAAGTGGTTCGCTACGTTTGGTGACTTAGCAGGGGTGCCCGGGTTCATGGGATGAGGTTTGTCTGGGTCTTGGTGGCGGATACGTTTGCTCAACCACTGCGTGGCGGGCTGGATCGGAGGAGACTGATTGAGGGAGGCCTTTTGACCTCTCCAGCCGGACGTTTAGATCCTTAAACAGAGTATATAGCTCATTGTTATAACGTCTGCGCCAAAATCCATTTTCTGAAACCAGTCCGAAGACACGCCTCAAAATTATCCTTTCAAAAACATCCAGTGCTCGATCATTCCTTTTAGTTAGTACCCAAGTCTTTTCAGCTACAAGTACATCGATGGTTATAACAATTAGTGTAAGCCACGAGTTAGTTAAGTACCAACTTTAAAAAAATATATGCAGTATTTGCGACACGTTCCAGAGAGGTTTGTACTCTCAGTATTGCAACAATATTATGCCGCCATTCATAATCAAAATATTGCTTGAAATAGCTTTAGCCATGTTTGGTGACAAGATCTGAATAGATTGGTCCTTTCCCACCTTCCTTTCCCCTTCCCATACCCTTCAGCGATACAACATACACCAATTTGCAAAAGCTTTAGTCCCTCTAGATCCGGGCTAAATTTTAAAATAGTTATACGTATTTTACATTATTATTTTATAGGTATACCTTTAAAATCTTTGATATTAGTGTAAGAGCTCACCTATAGATGACACTACACGGTAGACTATCAGGTTACCCATATATGGCGTTTTGCTGCCGATATCGTAAAGACCAACTGTATAATTGTAAATTTGTCTTGTATACTAATAAGTTTGTACAGCGCCCTTTAGGTGATTAAAAAAAACGGCGCTATACAAATCATCCAAATATTACTATTATTATATTAAATACGGTGGAAACCTCAATAATCCAGATTATTCGAACCGCCATCTAAATAAGATTTTAGGACCCTTTTCAATATATGACAATAAAGTCCAAAGTAGTTTGTTGACCCCGGAGTTTTTATTAAGAGTTTGGAACAACCCCGAAGTTGCTCTTCTTATTTCTTTAAAAAATAGTAGGTCCTTGCTAAAAATATTATAAATTATTATTTTTTTTAAACTTTATGAGTAAAATCTCAAATTATAATATTTAATTAAATGAAGACAATATTAGCGAAACTCAATCGAAATCTGGAGACAGAAAAATCAGAAAAGATATTGGCTCCGCTGGGACTCGAACCCAGAACCCTTTTCTTACATGGAAACAGCTCTACCGATTAAGCTACGGAACCCATATTAATTCGGTCACTTTTAACTGTATCATACTTCGACTAAGAACTACCAACATTATCTTCATTTACTTAACGCACATATTATTGGCTGCTATCTTTATATATGATTACAAGATTCAACTCGAACTAAATGCAATCTAATCCTAGACTTGCAGAAAAAGTCAATAGATGTCGCGTATTACAAATAAAATGGATAAAAAATTTATCCAGACACTATCTAGATTGCATTTAGTTCGAGTTGAATCTTGTAATCATATATAAAAATATTATTGACTAAATAATACGAGTATTTTAAGACAAAAGCATATTATTATATAATAAAATCACTTAAACTTCCACCAATACTTTTTACATCACCACGAAAAACAAAACTTCCAAACAAAATAGCAGAAGAAGCCTCGGCAAAACATTCCCCAACATAAAAATATCAAGTTTTTCCCCACCCCCCGCGCGATATCAGGTGTTACATGACAAGACATATATTCCTCCCTGCCGAGAGGGGGTGGACTGAGAGAAATCAGCGGAGCACATCATCCCCCGAGGACGGAGCCTCGCAGCCCCCGGCCCCCGCAAGTCCTGAAGCGATTTGTGGAGCTGGAGATCGCGATTGGAATCCTAAGTCGTCGGTACGGGAATCACGTCCGCGCCCCCTTCGACCCCTTTCAGAGCCTGAAATACTGAAAACTACCCGGGAGCGGTTTTTCGATTCAACAACTGTAATTTGTATTTGTTAGAATGACAACGGACAGTCGTAGGTTGTAATGTTTTCATATTGCCCATACTTTGTTTACAGTTTGAAATGGAAAGAAGCCTTTGAAAATTCACTGCTTCACGTATTTTGTATTAATAAATATTTTACTTAAACTAATTTGTAGCTTGTGTCGACCGCTTTGCTGTTATGCAGTATTTGTCGGGATGAATATTTTACTATCTTGTTTGATAAATTGATGTAAATTGTTCTGCATGTCAATTAAAATGTTCAAGGAAGAATTGTATATGAAAGATCGGGTAGTTTAGAATACGTAAAAAATCTCTCAAGAATATATTATTTCACCATATTTTTTTAATGTTGAAAAAATTCAAGTAAAATGCGCAATTTTTGATTTCAGCTTTTCCACAATTTTGAAATGCGGGTATAGGTACCGTCACCAAAGGAACCATTTACTGGATTACCAACACCCCTGCCATAGGTGGTTTAGTAAAGATGCCCGGATTCATGGGGTAATGTTTGTCCGGGTTAAGGTGGCGGAAGCATCTGCCCACCAGCAGATCTTTTGACCTTCCTTAACTTCCTCTCTCTTTTGACTTTATCTGCCTCCTATCCATATCATAAAACGACTCTCCACACAGCATTCCCAAAGATGACAAAAAAACTTGAAGATTTTTTCCCCCAAGGCATCCTGTGTGGAGCTCTTTTTTTTACATGAGCTCCACACACGAGGCCCTGATGAAAGTAATATCCCTCAGGGCCTATGTCATCTTTGGACATGCTGTGTGGAGGGTGTTTTTAAGGAAAGGAAGGAGAAGAGAGTTCTGGGAAGGAAAAGGGTTTAAGAGGTTTATCTTAACAAATGGACTGCAATCTTTAGAGCGCAGGCGTCAGGAGGGAATGCTGTCCTTGTTCTACCGGTATTACAATGGAAGATGCTCCGAGGAACTAGCATCATTGATCTCCTCGGCACCGGTGCATAGTCGGGAAACACGTCAAACACGCGCCCAACATTTGTACACGGTTGACATTAGTCACACGAGAACGGGTCATTTCTATGACTCGTTCTTGAGTTCAACGGCTCGGCTGTGGAACGATTTGCCGGCCTCTGTGTTTCCTCCCTCCTACAACATGGGTCTCTTCAAGACCCGTGTTCACTCCTTCCTTTTCTCAAAAAGACCCTAGACACAGCATCCTCAAAGATGACATAGGCCCTGAAGGAAGTTATTTTCCTCAGGGCCTCCTGTGTGGAGTTAATGTAAAAAACAAAAAAAATGGGTGGGTAGGAATCCGAGGTTCAGTGTGTCCTGGTCATCCACCTCCAAGACCTAGACAAACCTCACCCCATGAACCCGGGCACCCCTGCTAAGTCACCAAATATAGCGAACCACTTGGAGTGACCTATGACAGAGGTGTTGGTTATCCAATAAATGGTTCCCAGGGCGGCGGTACCCATACCCGCCTCCCAAATTGGAGCTAATGTAAAAAAATCAACTCTCCAACCATAGGTACATACATAGAATACGAATTGCTGAAGTTCCCAGGTGACAATTCGGCTTTGCAATTATTACCTGCATCAAAGTCTTACATTGTAAAACTACATGGTGGATGTGTTACGGTGTATTCCAGTTGCTTTCAAACAATTTTAATTTCCTCAGACAACAGCGGTCGGGTCAAATCGTTTGTGTTGTGGTTTCAAAGCTCCCGAAACCGGAAGCGCCACGAGTCGGCTGTATGAAGGCCGTTTGCTTCATAATGCACTTCGATAACATAACCGTCAAAGCTTGCATCACTGAAAGCTTTTTCACATTGTCAAAAAAGTTACACTGGTGTACGTTGATCGACTGCTTTCTAGTGGTAAATTTTAATAAAATCATGAACACAGATGGACTATACAATATTTTATGAGAGCGCCCATGGAGCTTTTGAAGACATTATTGATTGAAACGAGTGAGGGCAGGGAACGAAGAAGAAAAATTATTTTTTTATAGGTGGGTGTTTTTTATAGCAATCTAAAACGTTATTTTCTTGTTTTAAAATGTCCTGATGACATAAATGACTATTGAACAAAAACACATTCGTTTCAAAATGGGTTGGTATATACGTGATTAAATTTTAATTCTTTAAAGAAAGAGAAACATTCCCGGGTTACGAATAATTTGACAATATTAGAGAATCTTCTTTTACCACCATAGTAAGCGAAAAATATTTCTTGTGTCGTGATGAAGGACGTAGCCAGTCAAGGAATCGAACGCGCAATTCCAACTCAGGCACTGACCGGTCTCTCTCGACCCATCGCCAGGGCTTCGCACAGGAGGCTCTGAGGAAAAAAATCCTCAGGGCCTATGTCGTCTTTGGAAATGCCGTGTGGAGGGTCTTTTTACATAAAGGAAGGAGAGAGAGTACTGGGAAGTAAAAAGGTATGTGGGATGGCTGATATAATCTTGGGGTTAATGTGCACAGCGGTGCAAGGAGGTAGGTGGAGAGAGTCCGGCTGGAAAGGTCTAGATTCGGTATTCCTCTCAACACCTAGACAAACCTCCCTTGAACCGGTGAACCCCTGCTAAGTCACCAATCGTAGCAAACCACTTGGGTGACCTATGGCATGTTGGTTATCCAATAAATGATTCCAGGGGCGGCAGGTACAGCTACGTCCCCGCCTCCCATGTTTCTGAAAAATTACAATTTTTTTTTATACTTTCATTGCCACGTGTGTCGGAATTTTCTCGGTAAGAGCAACTAATATCAACAAATAATAATATTAACATCACGGGCCACGAATATTTTAAATATCCATAAATTTTACGAATATTTATGGAGAATATTAATTTCGTATTGATTAAACTTGGGAAGTAGAATTGTATATTCAAGAGTTCTAGCTCTCTTAAGAGCGATACGGTAAAATGTTTTTAGTAAAAACTTTGAATCTTATATTATTCGTATACCAATTACTTGTTATTCTCGAATAAGAGCGAAGCGTTACACCAATTTACAAGCGTAAACATAAATTAATTAGCAAGTACATTAATTACTATAGAGAAGCGAGAAGTTTGTTTATCATTGTTGGTACAACCCCTGAAAACAGAGAAACAGCCCTATCGTTATCTTCCCTCATACAAAACTACCCTTATTCTTATTGTTTCAGTCCCACTGTTCGCGAAGAAAAGTTTGAGCTGAAATAAATATTCCATGAATTGTTCAGGGTTGTTTTTATTATTTTGTTGCAAAAGGCCTTACTACCCCTGAGGCGGGGAGGATGGAGGCTGTATTCAATATAGGAAATATATTTTATTCGATTGGATATAAATGTGCTACTTTGTGAAGAATATTGATGTGCCGTGAAATAGTGGAATCTTCTAGTTTTCAATTGCTTTTTTTCGAAACTTTCAAATATATATTTGCAGAGCTCTTGTAAAAAATATTTGTAGGTAATGGATTTTTTTCTTTGGCGCTGAACATTATTTGTTGTAACACTGGTTGTAACACTCTTTTCCTTGGGGTGAAAAGCAATTTTAATAAATGATACATATTGTCAGAAGTCAGTCAAATAAACAAAAAAAATCAGAGTGTGCAATTCGCACGCAGTAGAAGTGAAACTAGAAAGTCGTTAGACGTCGCTTTCTTTTTTGCCTGTTTATTTTAAAGTGGTTTGAAGATTGAATATTTATGATTATATTGATTTTACAAAAATTAAAATGTTTATTTTTTGGATTTGGTAGGATTCGAACTTCCGATTGCTGGATACACATCTCTGGCCGCTGGAACTTGTCGCCGCTGCGTTATCGGAGGCTCGCGCGGAGTCATGAATTTAGCGCATTATATTAGAATCGAGGACCGTCAAATAATAAATTTTAGCGACGCACTTTCGTTTCATCCGAATTTCAAATCACAGCAAGGTTAAAGAAGTTTCACTTAAAAAAAACTTGATACTTCACTCTTTGCACATAGTAGATACATACGTAACAAGCGTTCTTTGCAATTTAATTTCAAAATTAAGGCGAAGCTTAAAGCTAAATCACTATTTTAGATTCATCCTTACCACAAATCGGATCGTATCATAAATATTAAAAAATATGTTTTAGATAAATTGAAGCTTTTCCTACCATTTCCATTGAATAGAACTAAAATAAAATTCTAAAATACTTTATTAAATATATAAGTGTGAACTACTAAAAACTCTATTTTTTCATTTGAAATGTATGAAAACTTATACGCAACAACTTTTTAAAAATGTAATTTTGTGGTTTAAATAATCTAACATGGTTTTCATTGATTAACTTTTTTTCTTTATCATAATCATAATTATTCGTTAAATAAACTAAATAAAAACCAATTTAACGCGATCGTTACCTCTAGACTTTATATTCGTGGTGATAAAAGGCACATTAAGAATACATGCATTTATGGCTTGTGGCTTTCAATAAAGCATTGGCATCAGTTTTTTTCTGTCATGGTGGCAGCTCCACGATAAACTATCATGCTTTAAAATATAGATTAACTGAAAAAATTTGACGTTTTCGTAAACTCGAAAACGTCTTCTGCCATCAAATATAATTATTTCAATTGAGCAGCCACTTGTAGTCAGCAAGTAAAACAAGATTGATTAGCAAATAATGTTAACCTTAACCTATCCTAACCTAACCATGAGACTGATAATTTTTCATTGCCGAAAAAAACATAGTATGATGATTTTTCTTGCTAACCTAACATTTTATCGGCAAACCATTTAATTGCTTTTTAAACGACTTCAAAAAGGAGGAGGTTCTCAATTCGACTGTATTTTTTTTTTTTTTTTTTATGTTTGTTAAATGGACGAATAATTCAATATCACGCCAACCGATTTCAATGATTCTTTTTTTATTGGAAAGGATGTACTTCAAGGATAAATTGATGAGAGTTTGGTTAGGTTTTGATTATCGGATCCATGACAAAGTAACGGAAATCTTCAATTCTTAGGAGCAAATTAACGAAACTCGACCGAATCTCTTAATTTGACCCTAATGTCGTTATGGTCAAATTATGTCTGTCTCATATGAGCAGCACGTTTAGTAGATCTACCCATATTCAGACAAATTAGTGTACTTCGGATTCACTAAACATCAAAAAAATAAACCAAAATTTTAACAAAACAAAAAACGACTTCAAACGACTTCAAAAAGGAGGAGGTTCTCAATTCGAATGTATTTTTTTTTTTTTTAATAATGTTTGTTACCTCAGAACTTTCGACTGGGTGAACCGATTTTGATGATTCTTTTTTTATTTGAAAGTTAGTGCTTCCCATGTGGTCCCATTTTAATTTGGTCTTGTTCTGACAATGGTATCCATGAGAAAACCATATAAGTCTTAAATTTGCATAAAGTATGTGCGCCACAAATGGACGAATAACTCAATATCACGCCAACCGATTTCAATGATTCTTTTTTTATTGGAAAGGATGTACTTCAAGGGTAGTTTGATGAGAGTTTGGTTAGGTTCTGATTATGGGATCCATGACAAAGTAACGGAACTCTCCAATTCTGAAGAACAAATTTACGATACTAAAAAAAAAAAAAATACAGTCGAATTGAGAACCTCCTCCTTTTCGAAGTCGTTTAAAAATAATAAGAGAACGTTCTCAGAATTGTTCTGTGAAACAAACCGTCCCTTCCTTTCATTCCAATATAATGAAAATTATGTTTTTTCCAATATGCATTCAGTTGTTTTTATTTTTTTATTACAAACTTGGATTTTCATGCTACAAAACGGAGCCTTCGGTTGATTGTGAATGTAAGAATTCTCATTAACCCTATTACATTCGAATAGAAAATTTTTATTTCTTTATTTGTCGTAAATGCAAGTCCAATCCACTCTTAAACGTAGGTATAAGTTCTAATTACTGCAAAAGCGGCCACCTAGCCTGACAGGCTAGTAACTCATTCTGCACTGTCTACAATAGTCGTCTTGACATTTGCCAGGACAAGGCACGAAGACAACATCCCAGGCAACTGGCTGCTTCTAATCTGGTACCTTAACGGCATAATTACACCAGGAGCGCAGAACTTGTAGCGGATACTGATTAGCCAAAAGACCACTATAAATTTGTATGCAAACAGCAATCAACATTAAACTAAGAAGTTCTTTAATTACACGCCTCAGAGATGTTCCGGGTTGTGGACCGCGACCGATTTATGCACGATGCTTGCTCTGGATTTAGCCGATATCGGATGCTGCTCATAACGCCTGGTCGTGCCCGCGGCCGATTGGGATTACAATATGATTTAGGCTTCTCGGAATGAGCTTAGGTACATTATTCAAATTTACGTCGACTCGTTATTTAATGGAAATAAGGTTTGATTTTTAGATTTGGAATGATTTTGTAATTTGTTATGACGTATTTAGGGGTAGATTACGTGATTCTTGGAATGAGCACAGGTACAATATATAAATTTATGAATCAAGTTATAATTTTTATTGAAATTCAGAACGATTTTATAATTTGTAATGACGTATTTAGAGGTAGATTATATGATTTAGGCTTCTTGGAACTTGGAATTAGCTTAGGTACATTATTCAAATTTACATCGATTCGTTATGTAAAGGAATTAAGTACGGTTTTTATTGAAATTTGGAACGATTTTTTCATTTGTAATGACGTGTTTAGAGTTATATTCCATTATTTAGGCTTCTTGGAATGAACTTGTCCGATACAAAATTAGATCAGTTCAGCATTTAATGGAAAGAAGTTGTGAAGGAATTATGTTTATTGAATTATGGAACGATTTTGTAATTACGTATTTAGGGGTAGGTATATTACATTATTTAGGCTTCTTGGAATGAATTTGCCCTATTTTTGGCTCTAAATTTAATGTAATGAAGTTGTGAAGAAATAATGTTTATTGAATTTTGGAATGATTTGGAATGAGTTCGCAATTTAGAATAAGATCGGCTCATCATTTAATGGAATGAAGTTATGAAGGAATAATTTTTATTGAATTTTGGTACATTTTTCTCATTTTTAAAGTCACGTTTGGTGGTAGATTACATTATTCTGATTTACATCAGCTCATCATTTTAATGGTATGAAGTTGTGAAGTTATAGTTTTATTGAATTTTGGAACGATTTTAAAATTTGTAAAGTAGCTTGTAGAAGGACATTACATGATTCCGACTTCTTGGAATGAGCTTACGCTTACATTATTCAGATTTAGCTATCATTTCAGATTTAACTCGTCACAATGAAGGAATGAAGTTGTGAAAGTATAGTTTTTATTCAATTTGGGAATGATAATGTAATTTTTAAAAGTCACATTTGGATGACTTAGGGTTTCTTTAAATGAGTATAAACAATTTAGTTCTACATTGAATAGGCCATAATTTTATCAATCTCAAACATCTGACGTAGATATTCATAGCATTCAAATAAGGGAGATTCTAGAGTACTTCCTGGTACCTAAATCAAATTACCAAAACTGACGTAGGCACTTCTAGCATTTATCCCTAAAGATAATATAAACCAGTTAAGTTCCATTTATAATATTTTTTCTTATGGTTACGGATTAGGAAGCAAGTAGATGTTAAAAGTTATAATATTACATAGTATAAGTAAATAAAAATTTTAAAAAATATATAAACAATTACAACATAAAAGTTTTGATTTAAGTTCATTTCAAGGTTAATTTGATTTTTAACAAGTGGAAAATATCAAATTCTCTTATGATAAGAGTAGTGGTGGTAAGATTTGAATAATTTGATAAAATGATATTTATTTGATAAACTCTTGTAAGATTTTCGGATACATCTGAGCAAAGAGTTTTGTGTGTATTTCGATTTGAAATGTGTATAATTTTGTTTGAATATTTTCAATTGGGTTAACATATTTAATTAAATGATATATGAGAAAGACTCAATCGAAAATCTGGAAGCAGAAAAATCAGAAAAATACGTTGTCTTCAATTAATTAAATCCTACAATTTAAAGTTTTACTCATAAAGTTTTAAATAAAAAAAAAATATTGGTTATTATACGTTCGGAATTGGGGATTCCTCAGAAGGAGACACATGCAAATTCGAGATGATATCTTACGTATGCCATACAGTAGTTCAAGTAAAAAAGGTGGTTTTGTGAAGAAGAATTAATCCCATTTGTCTGTAATAGTATATATACATATCTTTATATATCTTTGTATATACCTATCTTTAAATACTATTTTTTTTCATAATGTTTTCAGCTTGCGATTGCAATAAATATGGCATGTATATTTTCAATCTGTTTTTGCCCGGTTTATCAAATTTTACTAGATATAGATGACTAACACATAGAAAAATAAATAAACAAAGATGTAGATATATACAGATATATATTTCTGCCATAACTATAATTCTTTCTTGCGTGCTTAACCAAATAAAATAGAATAACATATTTTTCAAAGGAATTCCCAAGAGCTAAGCCAAAAACGTTCGACAACTTTAAGTTTGTGATACTTTGGCAACTTTATTGCAAGAAGTGGTCCATCGGATTATATCGGTCTATCTTCTTATTCCATATAAAATATTATATAGATATATATTTAGGATACAGCAATATTGGATGAGAACTTGGTGGTTGCAGCGAAAAATCTTTTACGTCAGTGCAACGATAGTCTGGCAAAGTTTTTAAAAGTATCACTTAAATGTATAGATTAAATTTTATTTCTAATTTTTTTTCCTAAACATAACTACTGCGCAACTCATGTAATATGGTTGGAAATTTTCTTAATCATTTCTTGGTATTGTAATATTATGTTAGTTATAAAATATACTATATCGCGCAATCGATTTAAAAATTATCTTGATGTAACAATTTTTTTCAAAATTGATACATTGAGTGTACTAAAACAATTCTCAGATGAGAATATGCTATATAAAATCGTAAATAACATAAGAGACTGTCCTGAATTATTGAACAGAATAGATTTGAAAGTACCTACACGGCATACACGTTCGTGTAATATTTTTAAAGAAAAACACTGTAAAACCAATTCAAACCAAAATGCTTTCCTTATAAGAATTTGTTCAACATATAATAATATCCTATCTGATATAGATATCTTCAATTGTGATCAAAATAAATATCAAAACTCTTTCAAAAGTGTATTAAATGAGTACAAAACTACATAAATGTGATGATATATTATGTAATTACATATAATATGTACTATCTACCTCCTGTTATTGTAATCTTATATCTTTTAATTGTTGAAAGATTAATTCAATTACTGTTTAATTTCTAGATACACAATGTAATAGTATAATGGGTAAATCTGTAATTGGTTTCTCACTTAGGCAAATTAATCAAATTGTAAACGGTTGATTTCCCTTAAATAAATTAATAAATCAAATTTGTCAGGGAATTAATTAGAAATATTCCAGATGGACATTCAATTTCATAATTTTATGGTATATATTGTAAAGTGCAAATAGAAAGCTTGAAGTTCTATTTTTTCTAAAACTAGATGAGTTTTATGAGGATGTGTCATTTGGTGACAGATAAAGCACAACGTGACTCAACGGCTTTTGATGTTCAGTGACAAAAACAGCACTACTTAATCAGAACTACGACCTCCGTAGTCCAGTGGGTAAATCCGGAGGTCGTACAGTGGGACAATCCGGAGGTCGCGAGTTCGAACCCGGCATGCGCAAATAAAGTTTATTTGATTAATTTGTGTTATTTCACAATTAATTCATTTAAAATAATATATAGTATATTTGCGACATGTTCCAGAGTGGAAGATACTATCAGTATCGCCATGGTGTAAGACCACCATTCAGAATTGAAACGTTGCTTGAAAATGGCTTTAGCCGTGTTTGGTGACCAGATCTGAATAGCCAGGTACTTCCCAACCTTCCTCTTCCCCACCTCCTTACCCTCCCCACTACCTTCAGCCTCACAACATACCCCAATTGGGGATGCCATGGTCTTACTGGCTCCAGACGGGAGCAGTTGGGATTCTTGTGCGGTATTCACCGTAAAAAAAAAAGAAGTTCTCTGTGATAGTAAAAATAATTAATCAACTACAACTAAAAACTTCCCACCAATAATTCATTGGCTTTGGTTCCATAGCAACTCAAATTCGCGGAAAATGTATTATTTTATTTATGACCTCTTTTAATACCGATTCAATATCGGATCAATTTATTATCAACTTAAGCACAAGGGTCATACAGTTATGTTAATCAGCTGATCAAAATCTTAAACGAATCGAGAGTCGAAGATTTTAGATAGTTACATACGACATATATACGATATATATACCGTAACCTCATAATGTATCTATTTTTTTATTCAAGTTTTCAATCCAGCAGAATGGGGAGGATAGTACAATTCCAGTCTGCCATATTGCATGAGATGTATAGGTATAACTAAATAATGTAACACAAAATAAAGGTAACATAAAATAAAAACATCATGCTATAAAAACTTATGGTTGCCGGTGCATAGTCGGGAAACATGTCAAACGCGTGCCCAACATTTGTACACGGTTGACATTTGTCACATGAGAACGGGTTGTTTCTTCGACTCGTTCTTGTGTTCAACAGATCGGCTGTGGAATGATTTGCCGGCCTCTGTATTTCATCCTTCCTACAACATGGGTCTCTTCAAGACCAATGTTCATTCCTTCCTCTCCTCAAAAAGACCCTCCACACAGCATCCCAGATGACATACGCCCTGAGGGAAATTATTTTCCTCAGGACCTCCTGTGTGGAGTTAATGTAAAAAAAAAAACTTGGGCACTCACAAAAAGAAAGCTCGAAACATGTCAAAACTCCATGGAAAGAAGTATGATAAGGAAAAGACTGACCGATAGAATAAAAATTGCAACTTATGAACAAACAAGAACAAAAGATGTCATAAAAGCAATAAAAAAGCTGAAGTGGAAGTGGTCAGGCCACACAATCAGAGGAAGTGAAAAATGGTCAAAATTAATCATGAATTGGTTCACAAGTGACAAGAAGAGAAAACGAGGTAGACCATTTAGACGGTGGGTTGATGACATCAAAGCCATAGCAGGTGGTACATGGACAAGAGTTGCTAATGATAGAGAGAAATGGCGACAGTTGGAGGAGGCCTTTGTCAACTAGTGACACACAGACAGGGAGTCGGTGCATGATAAATGTTATTTTTTATTTATTTTTTTATTTATTTGTTTATTAAGACATACACAGTACATATAATACAGATTATAAGGTATGTTAAATTAAATTATTACATGGTTATGTACCTATTACTTAAGTCCATAGAATGTCTAGATTGTAGATATGAACCGGTATTAAAACTTAATTATTGAATAAATGAGTAGTAATAATAAAAAGGAAGAAAAAAAAGGGGGTGGGGGAGATAAGGAGACATTTTAAAATCAAGAATTATCTGCTCACTAATTGTAATTGACTGATTAAAGTTTAATGAAAAGTTAAGTGTAAGTAATTTTAAAACAATTATATCACGCCAAGAAATTTAATAAATTAGTTTTGTATGTTTGCAAGGAATCATGAAAAATGTCTAAGTGTAGTAATTTTTCATAGTGGGTATAAGTTATGATTGCGCGAGTAATTGGTGAGTTACTCGCTGCATTAGTGTTATTGGATTCTATATGAAAAAGAGAAGTATGCCTGGTACGCCTCATTGGGACATTTATTTTTTTAATTTTTTTATTTTAAATACATAAACGGCTATACTGCCTTTTATAAATAAACATATAATAGAGTACAAAAGTAAGATAAATAATATCATTACATAATAATAGTTTTAAACTTAAAAATAACATACAATTATTTTACATATCACAACAAAAAATAACAAAAAAGAACAATGAGAAATATCATCATTTCATTTCAACATGTCCATATTGCGTATATAAAGTTACATTATGGAAAAAATAAAAAACTTAAAAACTGAAACTTCAAAATAACATACAATTATTTTGTGTATCACAACAAAAAATAACAAAAAAAGAACAATGAGAAATATCAACATTTCATTTCAACATGTCCATATTGCGTATATAAAGTTACATTATGGAAAAATAATTTTTGAGTGCATGTTTATATTGCGCTAATTTTAAGACATAAATGTCGCCGATGTTAGCATATTCATTTCCCAAAATGTGTAATCGACTGATTGGTGAGTAATAATGTGATAATGTATGTGTGTTATTATAGTAGAACGGTAGAGTCAGTCTATTGTTAGCGCGACCAGGACAATGAAATCGTATTAGTTCTAATAAATCAGGGGTATCCAAGACCGAGTGAATTATTTTATATAATATTAATAGATCACAGATTTTTCTGCGATCTGATAAATTTACGAGATTAGTCCAGTTTAATAACAAATTATAGTCCACGGATTCTCTTGGAATACCTAATTTAAAATTAATATACCTAAGGAATCTATGCTGGACTTTTTCAATCGCTTGAATATGGATATTGTAATGTGGAGCCCAAATCGTAGAGTTATATTCTAAAATGCTTCTCACTAGCGTTATGTATAAAATGCGAATAGTATCAATGTTACAAAATTGTTTGGTTATTCTAATAATAAATCCTAAAATCTTCATTGCTCTATTAATAATATTAGTTATACGGCTAATAAATGTAAGTTTTGAGTTAAAAATAATACCTAGATCATTTATTGTTTCTACTGAGTTTAATATAATTTTGTCAAGATTGAATTCATAAATGATCGGTTTCTTTATTTTATAAAATCTTATTATTTGACATTTACTAATGTTAAGTGCCAGTTTATTGCATATACACCAATTAAACAAGTTGTTTAAATTTTTTTGTAAAATTATGCAATCAGAAATATTTTTAATTTTTTTATATAATTTTAAATCATCAGCAAATAACAGGATATCAACATCGGAAAAAACGTCTACAATGTCATTAATAAATAAAATAAACAGTATTGGTCCTAAATGGGAGCCCTGTGGCTATAGTGGATAGCAATTCAGGACTATCTATTTTATTATTTAGCAGGTTATACAAAAACAGCAGATCTGATAATGTGCGTCTTTTTTGTAAACTTAACATGTTATTTGTAGTTTTGTTGTATTTCTTGAATAAATATTTAGAGAATTTATTCTGTATACTTTCTACTATATCTATGTACACCTTATATTGAGGATTCCATACCGGGGACGCATACTCCAGTGGACTTCTGACCAATGAACAAAACAACATTTCAAGAGTCTTAGCACTTTTGAAAACTTTACATGTTCTTAATAGGAAACCTAGCATCTTGTAGGATTTTGATATTATGTGTTCGATATGCTTATCAAAAATTAATTTGTTGTCTAAATAAACACCTAGATCTTTACATGTAGACGTAGATTGTAAAGGTTTATTATTCAAGTTGTAAGAATAGATGATTTTATTTTTATTTCTAGTATATGTAATTGAGTGACACTTAGAAATGTTTAAGGACAGTAAATTTGATTCACAATACGCGCACAAATGATCAAGATCGCTTTGTAATTCTATACAATCCGATAAAGACTGTACAGGTTTAAAAATTTTCATATCATCCGCATATAACACAAAGTAACTATTTTGAAAGCATACATAGATGTCATTTATGTAAATATTAAATAAAAGTGGTCCGAGATGCGACCCCTGGGGCACACCCGAGACGATTTCCGTTAAACAGGATGCGAAACCGTTGACAACCGTGATTTGGTGCCGATTACTGACATATGATGCGATCCATCTATAGAGATCACCGTGAATTCCTAGACTAAATAACTTCTGTAAAAGAATATAGTGATTAACACGGTCGAATGCTTTGGAATAATCAGTATAGATGGCATCTACCTGGCATCGCATATCCATTTGAGCATGAAGAAAATTTATAAAGGACACAAGATTCGAGGTTGTGGAGCGATTTTTCATAAAGCCATGTTGATTAGTTAAGAGTGAAGGTGAGATGGTAGAATATAATTGATCGTAAACAATTTTTTCCAAAACTTTACTTAGAATGGGTAATTTGGATATAGGTCGATAGTTGGAGACATCATTTTTACTACCATTTTTAAAGATTGGGGTAATCAAGGCTGTTTTCCACTTGTCAGGAAATGTTCCTTCAGATAGCGATAGTTTGAAAATGGCAAAAATGGGGGAAGTCAGTTGTTTACTACAATAATTTATAAAGATTCCTGGAAGTTGGTCGTTCCCCGGTCCCTTTTTGATATCAATGGACTTAAGGTATTTGAAAGTTATGTCTTCATTGATTTCGATTGAGCTAATAACGCTATTTGAATTAAAACAGTCACTGGCATTGCTTGTATGAGCAGGTTGAACATTCGAAAATACAGAACCAAAATACTCGGAAAATAAATTGGCTACTCCTTTACTTTCATTAGCAGTTTTTTCACCATAAATCATATGATCGGGGATTGTAGGAGATTTTCTTTAAGAATTGACATAAGACCATATTTTTCTAACATTATGCTGTATGCCAGATTCTTTCGTAGAAATGTAGGTTTTGTAAGCCACTGAAGCGACCGTTTTTTGTCTTTTGCGAAGCAAAGAAAATGACAGATAATCAAGAGGGTTCCGGTGACGCTTCCATGCTCTAAAAAATTTTTATTTTTCATTAGTTATTTTTATTAAGGCTGCCGTGTACCATAATGGATATTTTCCAGATTTGACAACTTTCTTTGGAATAAACGCATCGACAATTTGTTCAATTATAACGTAAAATGAATGTAACGCTGTATTTACATCCGGTGCATTTATAACGGTAGACCAGTCGGTCTCATTCAGTTTCTCATTAATCTCGGTGTAATCTGCTTTATGGAATAATTTTATTGTTCGAGGAGTTGAGTGGGTTGCATTAGTTGATGGAAATTCTAGCTCTATAACCAATGATTTATGATGAGCATCCTCTTTAACTAAAGGGTGATTGGCAAGCGACACCTTAGCTGGAGTGTTACATAAAACGAGGTCCAAAATTCGTCCATAGTTATTAGGTAAATTGTTAAATTGGGTTAAATTTGCAAAATATAAGCAGTTAAGTAACGTGAGTGAACATTGGTCTCTGTTAGTTGACGTTTGTTGATTATTCCATTTAAAATTTGGCATGTTATAGTCGCCTATGATTAGAAACTGGTCATTGGGAAAATGGATTGTTAAGTCAGAAATAGTATTTGTATGACTGGTAAATAATGCTAATCTTTCTGAAGACGTTAATTTTGGACCGACACTAGGTAAGTACACGCAGCACATATGGATGTTATGACAATGATGATTTGTTTTTGATGTATTGACAGTTATCCAAATATCTTTAGCGTCTGAATTCCAAGAGCGGGGGGTAACAAAAAAATCTTTTTTAGTACCCATGATTACGCCTCCACCAGTTGATTTACCGGTTCGATGGATATCCCTATCATTTCTGTAAACAGAATAGCGGTTATCAAATAATTCCTCATCTAGGATGCTATCAACCAACCAACTTTCGGTTATGAAAATCAAGTCATAATTATTGAGCAGCACATTCTGATGAAATTCCAACGTTTTTGAGCGCAAACCTCTTGCATTTTGATAAAAATTATTAAAGAATCAAGCATTGAGAAGTATTGTTAATTACTTATGTAACCTTGTTTTCTATAAAATATTTTTGAAGAACATCATATTCATGAATTATGTTCATAGTCATAAGTCCACTGAGCAAGGCAAAACATAGAACTATCAATTAAAGTGCGTGAGTACATTATAGAATGCATTAGTAAGCAATGAGCGGGTTGGGTTAATGTAAAAAGGGTGATATTTATAAAATTAATTAAGTGATTTTGCATTAGTGAGCAATGAGCAGGTTGGGTTAATGTAAAAAGGGTGATATTTATAAAATTAGGAAAAAAATCAGGAGAAAAATAGTGGTTACAGGATAGATGATTTAACATGGTAATGGTGATTATTGATTATATAAGATTTTTTAGCTGCGATTCGCATGAGACATATATGGGAGGTGAAGTGACGTTCTTCTGTAGGTAGATTTTTCCGCTTCTTACCCATAAAAACTGATACATGTGTTCATTTTTAAAGCCTTTGGCGAACCTCAGTGTAGATTTATTCTTCCGCGTGAGATGGTCGTTAACGAAAATCCTCAGATCAGCTCCAGCCATTCCGACGCCCTTGGTAGTGATTCCTTTTTTCTTCTTAATGGCCGCCAGCAGCTCATCCTTCTTCCTTTTGTTGACAAATTTAGCCACCACATTCCGAGGGCGGGCGTCACGCGGAGCCGCTGCTATTCGCTCTTCAGGATGTTGGCGTGGTTTGGCTCTGGTGATAAATTCAATGTCCTCTTCCTTAATAATTAGGCCGACATTTGACTCAATTTTAGTTAGAGTGGAAAATAGGTTTTCATCTTGCTTTTCGGTCAGACCGAAGATTTCAATGTTGTTATTGAGCGACTGTTGTTCTCTATCGTTGTTTGTTTTGTCCAGATATGTAACGATCTTTTTTAATTCAATTACTTCGGCTTCAAGTTTGTCCATTTTTTTTAGTTTTTCTTCCAGTACCAGAATTTCATTGGTGTAGTCTTCAATTGTGTTGATATTGGAGACGATTGTTTGTTCAAAAGAAACCAGTTTTGAATTCATCAAGTGCAGTTGTGAGGAGAGTTTCTTTATTTCGCTGAGAAGAATTGTCGAGTCGTTAGAGTTGAGATTGCTGGAGAGCGGTGATTGTCCTGTTTTACATTAAGCGCATATCCATAACTCTTTGGTCTCCTCAGACATCTTCTTAAAAACTGCAGAGGTAATTTTGGAACAACTGAGATGCATTAGGTTTTTGCAACTTATACACTTCATACAGTCAGCCGTTTGTACTGACTTGCTACATTGGTTGCATGTAGAACTCATGGTGGGTAACAATAAATATTATCTGCGATGAAAATTAAATCATTCAATTTTAATTTTATAATGTCCTGTCACTTGATTCCACCAAATTCAATGTTCAGTACACAGAATAACTGTTAAGGTAATTGTTTGCACACAATATATTACTTGGAAGTACAGATTTATATTTTTAAACTTGCTAAGAACTTTGACACTTTAATATGTGATGTTGTCATACCGGTAGTTGTTGTTAATATTATAATAAATAATGTAATCTAATTTACAGTCTGAATAAAGGCATATTATTAATATTATTATTATATAAATAAGTTAATTAAAATAAATGTTAAAGGGTCGTCCATCAGGTACGTCGCCTCAACATCATCAACATTTATTGCTTATAAGTGGAGAGCTGAGCCGTTCGGATACCGCCACGACAATGACATTGGTTGACTTCCTTGTTCTGCCCCAGAATCTGGATAGACGGTGATGAAGTAGGGTGGGGAATGAGTCCACCCTCCCTTCGGTGAACATCGTGGAGGCACTGCAGAACCTTGATATTTGTATATGTTACCTGTATGAATTATTGTAGAATACCATACACACACTACTGTATAGTAGGCATGGCCTACCTCACGTTATCGCCCGCCGTGCAAACCCGCACAGTCGTCATTATATGAGTCGATTATTACTTGTGAGCATGGCCTATGCGATATTTTTTGATCTGCAAGTCGACCGATATTTGAAATCCCTCAGTCAAACATATTATCCCTCTCTCCCCACACCACACACCAGGGGGGAGAAGAAGATTATAGCTTCAATGAGTTTCCTTAACATTTAAGGCGCTGCAACCGGGCTCAAAAAGAAGAAGATGGAGAGATATGAAAATACGAATGTTGGAGGAGCGCGCTAGTATTTAAAACGACAAAATCGATGCGAAAATTGTGAAAATGTTTAATAAAACACGACTCGGTTAAAATAGAGTAAAAATCTCGCTTGGGTTGTCTTAAACAGCATTCAAAGAAACACTGTGATTTTTTTCTTAGACATAACTTGTAAAATAAGTGAAACAAACGTGTTCATAATAATTTTTGGACCATACTTTGCGATTTTTCGTATCGAAGGAATTTTATATAATTTGAGTTTCGGCGCGGGGATATCTAGATAGTATCTTCAAGAATAACAAATATTTTTTAAGAGCTTTAAAACTTAACGTGTTTTAAGGATATATGTAAGGAATCGGTAGAAATTCGGGTAGCGGCGATTTAATATATCACGTTAAAATTCATTATAAGGTTATATCTTTCGTGAGCGACAAGTTTTACGCGGACTATTCAAATGTAACAAATTCAAAATGGCGCTTAGCATCAATTTGATGTAGATTGAAACACCCCAACTGTTGTCTTTTTGACTGAGAATAATGTTGTTGTTTATTAAATGCCAAAGACAAATGTTGATAAATAAAATAAAGCATCTGTATTATTGTCCACTACTCTCCTCTAAAAATGCTAATACGTGACTAGACGAAGTAAAAATAGAAGCACTAAGACCCTGGTAGTAAAAAGCGGTTTATCGTGTACCGAGGGAAAATCGTAGAATATACGGGCTTTTCTGCTGGAGTAAAAATTCATATTTTAAAGTTTCGTGTATTTTATGCCATATTTGGCGTTAGACGTCAAAGAGGCACGAACGTATTTCAGCGGTGCAAAATGCAAAAATGTTCGATGTTCGATTTCATAGAGATAAGCATTTACACTCCTTTAATACACAAATTTCAATGAAGTCTTTCAATTTGTTAAGAGGTACAGCTGCGCGGCCTTTTTCATGAAAAACTTGTATTTAGATTTGATGCCAAAATACTTAACCAAATTAAAAAATCCTGTTTTTAAACGACTTCAAAAAGGAGGAGGTTCTCAATTCGACTGTATTTTTTTTTTTTTTTTTTTTTTTAATGTTTGTTACGCCAGAACTTTTGACTGGGTGAACCGATATTGATGATTCTTTTTTTATTTGAAAGCTGATGCTTTCCGTGTGGTCCCATTTTAATTTGGTCCAGTTCTGAATAGCATCCATGAGAAAACCATATAAGTCTTAAATTTTCATAAGTATGTGCGCGACAAATGGACGAATAACTCAATATCACGCCAACCGATTTCGATGATTCTTTTTTTATTGGAAAGGATGTACTTCAAGGGTAATTTAATGAGAGTTTGGTTAGGTTCTGATTATCGGATCCATGACAAATTAACGAAACTCGGCCGAATCTCTTAATTTGACCTTAACGTCGCTATGGTCAAATTATGTCTGTCTCATATGAGCAGTACGTTTAGTAGGTTTACCCATATTCAGACAAATTAGTTAGTGTACTTCAGATTCACTAAAAATCAAAAAATAAACAAAAATTTTAACAAAACAAAAAACGACTTCAAAAAATGCACTAAAAAGTAAAAAAATAATTTCGTATTCTTCTACAACTTCATAATCAACTTACTTTTTCTAATCATCAATATGTAGGTACGATTGTTATTTTTGGAGTCGGTGTCAGCAAAGGTACCCGGCCCAGCGGGTTCACTTGACAGCTCCCCGCGCCGCCGCGGCTCCGCTCTCGCCTCTCGCCTCGTCAAGTCGCTTGTGCGATTCAAGCACACCTCACCTATAACTATGTATGTAGTTACAAACCTACCTTGACTGACACCGACTCCAAAAGTAACAATCGTACCTATATATTGATGGTTAGAAAAAGTAAGTTGATTATGAAGGTGTAGAAGAATACGAAATTATTTTTTTACTTTTTAGTGCATTTTTTGAAGTCGTTTTTTGTTTTGTTAAAATTTTTGTTTATTAATCAAAAGGTATAGCAAATATCTAGAACGAAAATGTACTATTTATTCAATTATGTTTCTAATTATAAAATGTAGGCCGATTTTTATAGAAACCGATTTTTCTCTATTTTCGATGCAACTTGGGCAATTATTAATTTTTTTTAATAGGTACCTCACAAGAGTCCCAGCTGTTCCCGTCCGGAGCTAGTGAGACTATGACATCCCCGAAATAGGGTATGTTGTGAGGTTGAAGTTAGTGGGGAGGGGAAGTAGATGGGGAAGAGGAAGGTGGGAAAGCACTTGGTTATTCAGATCTGGTCACCAAAGACTGCTAAAGCCATTTCAAGCCACGTTTCAAATCTGAATGGTGATCTTTCACCAAGGCGATACTGAGAGTATCTTCCACTTTTAAAGGTGCCGAAATATGCTATATGTTAATTTAAATGAATTAATTGTGAAATAATACAAATTCATAAAATAACATTAAGTAAATAATTATTTGTGAGATAACACAAATTCAACAAAAAACATTAATTAATTGTGAAATAACACAAATTCGTCAAATAACATTAAGTAATTAATTGTGAAATAACAAAAATTCAAACACAAATTCAACAAATAACATTAATTAATTAATTTTGAAATAACACAAATTCATCAAATAACATTAACTACTTAATTGTGAAATTAGACATATTAATCAAATAACATTAATTAATTAATTGTGAAATAACATAAATTCATCAAACGACATTAATTAATTAATTGTGAAATAACGCAAATTCATCAAATAACATTTATTGGCGCACGTCCGGATTCGATCCCGCGACCTGCGAATTGCGAGTCAAGAGCCTTAGCCCTTGATTACGGTGGGCGTCAGTTGAGAGTTAAAAATAATTAATGTTAACGTAATAAAGGATAAAAAATATTATAAAATTAGTACTGCGCTTAAATTTAAATTACAAACGACCGATTTACGTTTTAACACACATTTGTCAAAAATAGTTTTTTGGGATGTTTAATTTTTTTTTCACATTTCATTATTCAAAGTGTCCGGAAACTCGTAGTACAAGCGGGAAACTGGTGAATCTACATCACGTAGAGAACCCAAAAAACATATTTTTTTCGATCTGAGCATTTCGATTTTAATATTACGTTTTTTCTATTTTTCCATTTTTTCGGCAACTAAAGGGTTAAAAAAAAATTAAAGCCCGGTTTACCCTTCGATGCATTTTATAAGATATTACACAGCTGAAATCAACCCCTAGTGAAAAATTTTTTAAATTTAACCAAAAAAATTCCAACTTCGGACCCGATTTACTCGAAAACGAAAGCTTAAATCAAAAAAGTTATACCATAAATCGACTCCGAATGTGATGTAGATTTACCAATTTCCCGCTTGTACTACGAGTTTCCGGACACCGTGTATTTACATAAGAGGCGGGGGATGATTATTTTTTTAATAATTTCTAATAACTCACAAAAAATGTCAGATAAAATGAAGTATTTAACGGAATTTATTTTTATAATTTGAATCACAAATAAATAAAGTAGATCATATCCGTACTAGATATTCGGTACAATTTTTTTATTTTAAAATTAATTATTCGGTTTAGTTAAGTGTTTTGGCTTTAAATCCAAATTTATATTGTGTGTGAAAAGGTCCGCACAGCCGTACTTCTTCAGTATTATTTTAGGTTTAAAATAAAACAATAACTTCGTAAACATCAATTTAATTTCCCGACCTAATGCTATTTTGTCAGTGCGGCCTCTCGTTGTGTTGACTTCGGTCGTTAAGTAAATAAACTATTATTTTCTTTATTTGTTATTTGGTATAAGAGTTCACATTTTTTATGTGAATTTACTGTGGTAATTGTTCAATGTTTCATTTTAATGAAATACCTTTTTTTATTGTCACAACGTAAGTTTTTATGTAAAACGAATGCTGTATTATATCGGCCTTCTATGGAGCGAGGCCGTTTGAAAGAGTTTAATAAAACTTTTATTTAATAAGAAATCATTAATTCTCCAATAAAAAAAAAAGTTTTATAACTTACACGAAAACACAAAATGTTACTTAATATATTCTTTGTTTCATTTATCCAATTATCCAAAAGGAATTACAACTGTTTATTTGTTAAAGTGGCCTTCCATGGTGCACCCACCATATATGTTTATTGTCCTAATAAAGGTTGAAATCGTTCCAGAAACAAATAACGAAAAAGGTTGAGATCTACCGAAACCGGTCGACGTTTCTGAATCAAATAAAGTGGTTTTAACCGGTAGGCCTTGGCCGAATGTCACAGGGTCAAAATATTTTCATTTTTCAAAAAAAAAAAATTGAAAAAAGAACATTTCTAAATGTTTTCGTTATTTGTTTTTGGGGTGTTATGCCGTGTTGCGCTACTTCCTTCTTTAGCCAACGTTTCGGACAGCGTTGCAGTGTCCATCATTAGGGCAGATCCAGCAGATCCGGTCAATGTGTATATGCACATCTACCGGCATAACACCCCAAAAACAAATAACGTAAATACTTTGGGCCGTGAAAATCATAAAACGTATCATTTCTAAATGTATTCGAAAACTAAAAACTGTTTTGAAAAGGTGGTAAAATTTGCTTTCAAATTTTATACAGAAATATAAAAATAAACACATGATATTTCAAATATAAAAATTTTACATGCAAACGTAAAAAAGTTGTAAAAATGGCTGACCTTACGTTTTTTCTAAAACTATTAATATAAAAAAAAACAGATACATAATTATTAGGCAATCGTATTATAAACTTAATCGTGAACTCACTTTTTTGTTGTTTCATGTAAAAATATTTAATAAAAAAATTACAAAGTTTCATAATTTTTCAAATTGCGGTCGGACACTTTGAATTGTGAGTACAATAAGACCTGTATGTGTTGTTTCGAAAAACTATCAAATAGACTTGACGGGTTAAACAATGAACTTTTTCATTTGTAATTTTTTTTCCTTATCACACCAAAAAAATTTAAATGATTCAATTAAACATTAATATCGATACAATTTTTCTATTTTTATTTTTTATTTTAACTTTATGAGTAAAACCTCAAATTGTAATATTTAATTAAATGAAGAAAATATAAGCGAAACTTAATTGAAAATCTGGAAACAGAAAAATCAGAATAAGATGTTGGCACCTCTGGGACTCTTCATGCCCCAGAGGTGCCAATATCTTTTTCGGCAGAGTTTCGCTCACAGTGTCTTCATTTAATTAAATATTACAATTGTTCTAGTTCATTCATTGCAAACTAAATCAAATCCTTTATCATCAGCAAAGTAGCACCATAAAATCACTGACCACAGTATCATGGTCCCACTGGCCCAAGATATGAAGTGGGAGTCACATTATGTTGTGAAGCACTAGCATGGGTATTGATTGAATGGAAAATTATTCTGTATTGGCCACCGATACACTAAGAGCTTGCAATCTCCAATGCAGGGCTCGAGAAATGATGAACTTTATTTAACTCGATAAAATATTTTTGAAGTAAAACTTTTTCGACTTGGGGGAGTAAGCTGGTGAATGCGTTACGAAAAGTGGTGATGTGTTACGAAAAGTGTGATGCGAACGGTGATCGATGGTGAGGCGAACGGTCGGGCTTTTACGCATGCTTGACTTAGGGAGTGATAAGAACAAGGATAAGGATAAGGATGGTCACCCCAAGGTCATAAGTCACCCCAATGTCGTAGGTCACCTCAAGGTCGTAGGTCACCCCAAAGTCGTAGGTCACCCGAAGGTCGTAGGTCATCCCATGGTCATATTTCACCGCAATGTCATATGTCACCCCTAGGTCATAGGTCACCCCGTTCGCTACGTTTGGTAACTTAGCAGGGATACCTGGGTTCATGGGGCGAGGTTTTTCTTGTAGTTTTACTTTAGTCGTGTGGTCTGGAGCACACTCGTTTTTTTATATTAATTGAATACATTTATTTATTTATCGTTTCTCTATTAATGTTTACAATTCAATTCTAACCTTACTGGGACAGAGCTGTGATAAGATCAAAAATTTTATAAAGTAAAAAAAAAACACAATACTTAAGGCATTGAAAGAACAATGTGTACCTACTAAGCTGAAGGAAGCCAATATGTTATAATGTTAACATGTAGGGTGACCATGTGTTAAATTTAATTTGTTATAATATATAAGGCCATTAATTTAAAAAGAACTAATATGAAAATTAAAAATTGAAAATGACCGCCTCCGTGGTTGAGGGATAAGACTCTTGACTGGCAATCCGAAGGTTGCAGATTTAAAGCCTGGCGTGCGTAAATATTTTTTTTGGCAAATTTGTTTTTTTTTTCATAATACGTTCACTTTATTTATTTATTTTGAAAAACATTACATATTACTTTGTTATAATAATCTTTTGGCTGTCCAACTAGGCAATTTGCCCGTTTTAGAACAGTCAAAATGAACAGATTTTTTACATATTATTAGTGTGTTGACTATAATATTGTCTTATACTTAAATATAGATAAATAATATTAAGGTTTTGATGGTAGATACAAGAAGTTACTTATAAGTGTAAATTTTATATTTAACAATAAAAAATAAAATATAGAGAAGAGAAATAAAAAGAACATTCCAAAAGAAAAATTAAAAAGTGATTCATTTTTATTTTTTTGTTAGCACTTATGCTTTTCAACCATTCCAAGAAATTTTAGTATTGATTTTATGAATTAATCAATTCGAGAATCAAAAAATGGATAAGAAAAAAAGCTTAAAATAATAAATCACCTTCCCGAGAGCAAGATACTAGCAGTACCGCCCTGACAAGTATTCACAATTGAAACGTTGCTTGAAATGGCTTTAGACATTTACCCCACCTTCCTCTACCCCATCTCGTTCCCCTCTCCATTACCTTCAGCCGCACAACAAACTCCAATTGGGGATTGCCACAGTCTAGCTGCCTCCAGACGGAAGCAGTTGATACACATATTGCGGTATTCACAAAAATATGGTATTCATAAAAAAATTCTATTAATTTAGAAAGGACAAAGTTGAAAGAAAAATGTTGGCGAATGAACAAATGTGAAATCACATTATATTAATTTTTTTTCCAGTTTTGGTAGAACCAGTCAAATATTTAACATTTTGTAAAAATTACAACAGCGACGAATAATACGACAAATTAAAACCTATTTCCCTCTTAAATTGGTCCTCGGCAAAAATTTACAAATAGTCGTTAAAATGAAAGTTCAACTGGTTTTTTGGGTGAATATTTTTAGATATCATTTTAAATGTAGAAAATAAAACATCCGCGCATTATTAGTTTTTTTCCGGATGGTGAATTATTTTAGGCACCATGTGAATTACCAAACTTGTCGTGCGTCAAAGAAAATTTAAAATAATTGTTAAAGATTTTTGGTTTTTGCGTCACTTAGATAGTTGGTTCTGGATATACTCGAACCTATGAACTTTTATTCTCCTTTTGACAAGCTGGCATTAAGTAAATATACGTTGATGTATTGTTAATATTTTTCTTACCCGATATAAAAAAAGTTATTAAAACACTTGGTTCAATGTTCCATTTCACGTGTTTGCTTACCACGTATTTGCACAATCCTTGTTCACAGGGATTGCAACGTGTGAGGTATGAAACTTGCTCTCTCGATATATTTAATTTTTGTAACATTGCCCCCTGAAGAGCAAAAATTCAAGCTAATATGCAATAATCCTTAATTGTCAGTTTGATTTTGGGTAATTTATATTATGCTGATAAATGTAGCTTCAATTTAACAAAAAAAAAGAATCTTGCGAGAGCCTTGAAGGAGTAACCATCTGTTATGTATACCATGGCGGGTAATTGGTGGATAACCTCTAAACCAGGGAATGTTTATCTTCATTTAAAAAATATATTAATGTGTACATGCTGTACATATAATCTGATAGTATTAATACTCCAGCGTCTATACGGTTGAAATTTAAGAATCCGACTTCGAGTATATCTCCGACGCCGCTTCTTAAATTGGAGTGATTCTGCAGTCGCACATTGAAATGAATGTATAATGGACACACGATTTTTGGAAGATGAAAACGTGAATTAGAAAAATACATGAATATTGGTAATGGTTGGAAACCTCTCTCTACTCTCCGTATATCTGTACAGAGATACCCATATGATAGATGAGGCAGAATGAGCCAAATATATTGGACAAGCCCAGTGTTGTAGCTTTTGTTACTTGAGCCTTCCTTTGTACAGGGAATATTTAGGAATATTATGTTCCTGGAACGGAGATTGGCTGGGGGATTGTTTAATGAGATTACGGCCATGTAAAATATTAATATTTCTAAATTAAAAGGGTGCAAAAAAAACGGATTTTTTTAAATGCATTATTTCGACATTTGGTGTTGAGCGGTAAGTTCTTTGACTGTGGATCTGAAGGTTACAGGATGAAAACCCAGTCAATGCAAAACTTTGTTATAATAACGTAAGTTATACAAGAAATACCTACTAAAAACTATAACTTAAATATCACTCGTTGGTTAGTATTCGTTAGTACGAGATGAGCAAATTACTTAACCACGATTGCTCGAAATTTTTTAATTAAAAATTTTCCGCCAACATAAAAAAAATCATACCTCCGAATTTTATTATTAAGACAAACAAACTGATTATATTTCTATATAGCCAATGAAATCATCTATCTTTTGTCGATTATCACATATTTGTAGGATTTATAAATTTATATAAATTTAATTTATAAATCGTAAACTTCTACTTAATTACTTACACATAATGGAAATTTGACAAAATTGGTAGCAAAGCATCCTAGGTAGGTATTTTAAATAGTGCCATATTCTGGCAAAAGCACTCCAGTGGTTTTAAAACATTAACGGTCATTTAGACAGTCCTGCTGTGAGTGAGATAAATTGTAGCATACCCATTTTTTTCACATTAGCTCCACACAAGAGACCCTGAGAAAAATAATTTCCCTCGAGACCTTTGCCTTCTTTGGGGATGCTGTGCAGCGGGTATTTTTAGAAAAGGAAGGAGGGAAAGTTCTGAGAAGGAAAAATGAATGAGGGGTGGGTGGGAATCTATGTGGCTGGTTGTCAGTATCTTTTAATCCGGTAAGCTTATTGTATCTTGATTTCCCGTGAAGCACTTGCATTTTGCTTACTAACAACGTATGCAGGGACCTGGAGGTCTAAATTTGTTCATTAAAAAAATTAGATTCCTTGCGAGAGCCTTGAAGGAGTAACCATCTGTTACTTATACCATAGCGGGTAAGTGGTGGATAACCTCCAAATCTGGTAAGCCACGCAGTAGGTGGAAAGATGTATCCGCCGCCAAGACTTATATAATCTTCACCCCTTAAATAATAATCTGCTAACATTTCTACTAACTCACCAAATATAGCGAACCACTCGGTCATTCTGACAAACCATTGTGATCTATGGCAGGGGCATTGGTCATCCAACATAATATGTTATCCGGGGCGGCGGTACCCATACTCGCCTCCCAAATTATTGTAACGTGAGCGTAAATTGTTAGTATTTGGTGTTCACAATGCCACCAGTAAATTATTATTAATCACACCAGTAATAATATTGAAACAATGACCTAGATAAATTAACTAACTATAAACGACATCTGTAATTTATCACATTAACGCTCGCACCATACAATTTGAACCCTTGTAGTACGTATGCAGAAGACTTTATTATTATCACATGTAAACCGCTCGTAACAAAGTTGGCACGGCATGCTAATACTTAAAAAGTTTCAAACATTTCACATCCCCCGAGAGTTGGTTGGATAACTAGACTAAACCAATGCAAATTTAAAAACATGATAGAATTAATTCCTACAGAGAACAATAAAATGTTCAACACACTTGGCGCACTCGTTGTAATCTACATTCAAAATAAACACAGAAAAATAAAATATTAAGTGCATTATATTTTTGTTTGTTTTCAATTCTTTTACAATTGGTGATATGCTATGCATCTCTGATTAGGAACTCTTATATTAACAGCAGGCGCAGTTTATAACAAATAACAGCACGAAATTATGTTTAACATTAACCTCTAACTGCTGACGTGGGGCCGCTCAGGCCCAGCAATAATAATAATATCGAAATACTCCCCCCCCCCCCGCACGTGACGCATACGCCGCTTCAAGTAGCTTCGAATTTAGTGACGCCAGAGCCGTAAGTTATAAATTTTAAATTTTTAAAGTTAAATTTCTGTAAGTAAATTCATTTCAATTTTTTTGTGAGCCTCTCTGACCCATCGTCAGTACTCACGTGACTTTTTAGAGTTGATTTTTACTATATAAAATTAAAGATAAATAACTTTACTAAAGTTTTATATACATAGTTTATTCGAGACACTATTGAAATCTAATATATAAAATTCTCGTGTCACGGTGTTTGTTACCATACTCCTCCGAAACGGCTGGAAAAATTTTGATGAAATTTTGTGTGCTTATCTGGTAGGTGAGGGGGGAGGGGGGGAGGGGGGAGGGGGGTTAGCGGGACGGGGGAAGGGGAGAAGTGAAGTGGGGAGAGGGAGAAACAATTTAGATCAAGGTATGGTATACGCAGCGAGAAACAATTTAGATCAATTCAGCTAATAAGTTGACAACAATTTTTGATTCTGAGGCGGAATGAAGTTCGCCGGATCAGCTAGTTTGATTGTAAAAGTGAATTCATTGTTTTTATTTAGTTTAATAGATAACACAGACTGATTTCTGATCTCAAGTGATTTTTTCCAAAATATTTACATAATAGGTAAATTGTCAAATATAAGTTATTTACTTAACAATAAAAAAAGTATTTTATTTTATTAAAATATATTTAAATTGTATAATAAATAATAATTGGGACCTCAAAATTTGCATGGATCTCTAATACATAAACTTTTGAAGTAACGGGCCGCCCAGGTCCCACGTCAGAGAATACGTAAAAAAATCACGTCAGCAGATAAAGGTTAAAGGCAATCAGTATCGTATCATTGGAAATGCTGGTTTATAAATTGGTTTCGATAAAATCTTTGATGTTAGATCTGTCTTGGCTGATGATCCAAGACTTGATATCTGATTTATATTTAAAATAAGTTGTATTCTGTCGAATAATAATAATATTTGGATGATTATTATTGATGATGATTATTTTAGTGAAAAATTACCTCAAGGGCGCTGTGCAAACTTATGATATATGTCTACTATTTTCTTCCAACTACAACCTAGACAAACCAATACTTACATTCTTATATTTAACATTTAGTGTCTAAAAATGTAAAATTTAAAATATAATAACTAATAACTAAATAAAATTTCAATTAAATTAAAAAAATAACTTACATCATTAATGTCGCTATTCCAAATTCCTGGAATATTAAAAAATCTGTTTCTGAAAAAATAAGAAAATATACATATTTATGAAATAAGACTAAAAGATTTTGGCATTCTCAGACGATAAAAATATTTGTTATTTCGGCTACTGGCGTTATACCTAGCGCTCTCATTAAATATTTAGGCGTATTAGATTTGTCAAAGAATTTATAAATAAAAATGCAAAAATCAGTCATTTTAAATACATGTAGGGTAGGATTACAAAAGATGTTTTAAATATTTATATTGAGGGATCAGTAGGATTTATAGGTCCAATTAGGAGTTCCACTGAGCCGAACCCTCTGATTTGAAAATATCTTTAGTCGGTGAATTATTTTCCCATTTGGTCTCTTTGATATGTTGTTCTTATATTATTTTGTATTTGTTATACTTATATGGTGCAAGTGCATAACGTGGGTTGACTAAGTGATCATTTATGGAAAAGTGCGTGAAAGGGTTAAGTTTTTCCTGCGGGAACGATTTAACCCGGACATAAAATCAGAAGCGTAAAAAAGAGGTACATGTGTAGGGGATCGGCGGGGGTTACACAGAAAGAAAGGGAACAACTTTAACATCGGACTGTCGGTAAAAACAGTTTTTTTTTTAAATCGAAAATTATTTTCATGTAATTTTGATATTTATTACTTGGACTCCTTCATTTTTCTTTCTTCTTCCTTGCACTGCCCTAACTCATTGCTTAGGTAAGCTGTTGGGGTCGGCTCTTCTCATTCTCAGGATATATCTTCTTCGGTTCAGGGTATCGCTTTCATCCAGGCCATTTTTCAGTAATATTTTGGAGCATTGAGTCATTCACCATTCAGGAGTGCTTTGGTCTTCTTCTGAATGACTGTCGATGAAGCTTCATAGACATTGACTGCTTCACTGAATGGTCTGGTGGTCTCCGTCATATGTGCCCATATGGGTTCTACAATAGTCTGGTTTATCCTCGCACAACACTCCTATTTTCCACGGAACGATTAGTATCAATTAAATGTCTAAAAATTGCTTTACAAATTGTGAAATCTAATAATCCACATTAAATTGTGAATTTTATTTAATACATTCGGTATTTTTTGTAAGACTTCATAATTAACTACTAATCATTTAAAAAGGATTGTAATCCAGAAGTGCCACTTTAAAATCCTTGCTCCTATAATAACACCGCAGTGAATTTCTTTCAAAGCAATCGAATTAGAAAACGAATTAATTTTATTTCTTCTAAGCCCGGAGAAGAAAATTAAAATGGTTCCTTAAACCCTTTCATAAGATTAAATCGCCGGAATATTCTAATTGAGTTTAGGACCTTTTATCACTTATAAGTTCAGATTCCAGAAGCGATATAATTAAGGCCATTAGGTTACTTAGTTCGGTCGCCATGTAATTTTATTAAACTATAGACAGAATGAACTCACTTATCCGGAATTAAATGAAAATTCTAATTTGAAGAAATACTTAGTCATTGTTTTATTATACAAAATAGCGAATATTTTAGTTGTTAAAAAGGTTAATATATTTTTATTTCTATTCTTGAAAATACACAATACAGATGATTACATCAGTTTACACAGATATTAAGTTTAGTAATAAGAAAAAATGTTAATGATCCGTAACTGTATTTAAACAGGTAAGTACCTAGTAATATTTTGTGAACACCTCACTAAGCGAACCTGTGCTGAGGTGTTCTCATGTTTGGGAATAAATGCTATTTTGTCAACGTTTTATGTGCACATACTTACATACCTACCTATCTAAGTTTTTTTGCAGTGAAACTTCCTTAACACCGTTGGAGTGATTTGAAATTCGGATGAAACGGAAATGACGCACTACGGGACCTGCGAAGCATCAAACTGCGCTCTAGACTCCTATTGGTTGAGATATAAAACGGAAACGGTGATACGCCTGCGCTAATTGGTTGCTTTATTTTTTTACGGGTCGTCGGAATATAATGCGTAAATCCGCGCCTCGCCAAGCGTGTCTCATAGCGCAGCGGTATTGTGCATTGCAAATCTCAGCGGCCAGAGGAATCCAGCGGACGGAGGTTCGAATCCTACAAAAACCAAAAAAAAAACATTTTTGTTTTTGTAAATCAATATCCAATCTTCAAACCACTTTACATAAAATAAACAGGCAAAAGAAAGCGACATCTGGCGACTTCCTAGTTTCACTTTCATCGCGTATGAATTACACACTCTAATTATTTATTTATGGGATGATATGACGGATTGCGCTCCCTCCTTCTTTAGCCAACGTTTCAGACAGCGTTACAGTGTCCATCATCAGGGCAGATGTGTAATATCACTCTGCCCTAAGGAACACTGTAACGCTGTCTGAAACGTTGGGTAAAGAAGGGGGTAGCGCAACACGGCACAACGCCCCAAAAAAACTCGATAGCTTCTGTTGAAAATGACCCTCTGTAAATAATTGTGTCAATAAAAAAATCCTTGCCCATTCCATGCCTCACCGTTTTTAAATTATTAGTTGAAAATTCAAACGAATTTTCCATCTTGAGATCTGATGTCTAGTGTTCACTTAACAAAAATTTTCTGAAACTATTTGAGCTGTAGATAAATCGATTTTTTTGTTTCGAACGTTTTGTCAGTAAAGATTCACCAATTTCGAAATTATGTTAACCACATAGATATTAACTGTTGACTGTTTATTAAAATTACACTTATGCCGGCATTTGTGGTATTTTATTTGCAATAAAGTCTTCGGCTTCTGAATCATATAAAATGGAAAATGAAAAGAGGCACTTTGAAAGTGCTTCTAAGTTAAGCACGAATTAACAGTTTTCCAATTCAATGTGGCAATTTTAGTTCTTCGAAATCTGAAATGAAAACATTTTTAAATTATGCCGGAAATCAACAAATTTAAACAAATTATGCTTTTGATCATAAAAATACCTACTTTATGGTAATTCATTTCGAATATAACTTTTTTTTTGTTCAAAACTCTGTTTTTTTTCGTTTCAAAAATCTTCTGTTGACCTCATAGAAAAGATGTATTACTTTTTTTTTGTTTCTTACTTCATCATATAACTATTTATATAGTTTTTACATGTGATTCGACTACCACGCTAGTCACATGCCTATGGTAGTCGAATTATATATATATATATATAATTATATAAATGTAAGAACTGTTATTGGTTAATTTATAGTTTAGTTAGGTACAATCTTTTTGTATAATAACGACTACTTCAAGTGGTTTCTCAATTAAGTAGATAATATTTATGTAATAATAAACATAAATGTATTTTAATATAATTTATAACTCTGTCATGTGTGAACCTCCCACATTTGCCTGAATTTTCCAGTCAGATACGCTTTGAAAAATCTATTGTAATTTGTATTTCATCATGATGAATAAATGAGCAAAACATTCCGAATTGCTAATTTTAAAATTAGCAATTCGGGAAGTTCCTTTCCTATTTTTACAATTAGGCATTCGACAGCTGGATTGTAGAATATCTTAAGGTTCAGGAAACTACTTATTTTTCGAAATTAATATTAGCAGGTACATAATAGGACTACTTTTGTAAATGTACATTTACCTACGTAAGTCTGTAAATAAGTTTTTTTTCTTGGTTCCCGTAGGTAAAAATGTTTTTTTTTTTGTTTCTATAAAAAATATTTTTAAGGCACTTATGACATGTTCAGATAATATGAAAACCTTCTATTTTTATTTTTTTTTATTTTTTTTTTTTTATTCCAACAAAAACATAGTTTACATAAATATATAATTCAAACAATTTATCTGTAGTCCCGCGAAGCTGCCACATGGCTGCTTGTCTACAGGTTCTACCTCAATATACACTCGTTAATACTAGAAGTAAAAAAAAAAATATGTGTAATTTCAAAAATGTAACGGAAATTGAAGACCTCTGTAAAAAGATTTAATATCCTACTAATATTATAAAGGTGAAAGTTTGTATGGATGTATGTTTGTTACTCTTTCACACAAAATCTACCGAATGGACTTTAAAAATTCTTTCACTAATAGAAAGCTACATTATTTGCGTGATCTATAGGCTATATATATATATTGGTAAGTTCTTGCGTTATGAATAATCTTTGGCGTTATGAAATTATTTATCATACGTTTTCTGTCGCTAATAAAATCGATTTATTGCAAACGTCAGAAACCAATTGTCGCCTTGGAAACGATGTTTTTTTTTTATTTTTTATTAGGCAGCCACCCTAAAAAGAGTACTTTGTTGGTGCGTACTTAATAACTATCTCTAAAAATGAATCACAGAAATGTATGTACGCGCATAGACCCGAACGACTGCATCAAATTGGATTTTTTTTTGTTCCTTATTTTGTATAAAACTACCGCTAAGTTCTGGCATTATGAAAATTGTATACAAAATTATAATAGGTGGCATGCGAGCAGTTTGAAAAATGAACGTATCGGGAATGAATGTGTGGAATGCGAGAGGTGAGTGGAGGTGGGGGAGGGGGTGTTGGGAGGGTGTTGGTGGAGGGGGGAAGGGGAGAGGGTAGATATTGTGGGGAGGGGGTTAGGGGAGGGCGAGGGGGGAGGGAAAGAAGGGGAAAGGAGAAGGATGGAGGAGGGTGTGGGGAGAGGTAGGGGGTGGGGGAAGGAGGTTGATGGGGGAGTGGTGTGGGGATAGGAAATGTGGAGGAGTAGAGGGTGAGGGGAGTGGTGGGTGGAGGGAGTTGATGGGGGGAGTGGGGTGGAGGGAGTTGATGGGGGGAGTGGAGTGGAGAGAGGGAAGGTGGAGGAGGCGGAGTGGGTGGAAGAGGGAGGAGGGGGGTTGATGGATGAGTGGAGTGTGGAGAGGGAAGGTGGAGGGGGGGAGAAGTTGGGGAATGGGGAAATGTAGGGGTTTGGGCAGGGGAGTGGAGTAGGGGGAGGGGTGGGTGGAGGGGGAGGGGGCTTGATTGGGGGAGTGGAGTGTGTAGATGGAAGGTGAAGGAGGCTGAGTAGGAATCCCCTAATACTATGCGAGCGAAGCCGCGGGAAAAAGCTAGTTACAAATATTTAAAGAAAATGTAATAAAAAATAATATAACAACCAATGGGATAATACAATGACATAACAACCAATACAATGGGATACAATATTATAATAATCTGCCCGGACTGGACTTGATACTTTCCTTTTTGTAAATAATCTTTGTTTATTGACTTTTGACTCTTGTTATTGTTTATTTCTACTATTTTTGTACTGCTTTGTTCCAGTGAAATTTATATTATTGATTCCCCTTAAAAATGTTGAATTATATTACCTCTCACTCACATTTTGTAAATTCGCCGCGTCCCAAAATTAATCCCCGGGCTTGCTAAGTAGCAAGAAGTAATATAAAAATGTTTTTTTTATAAATATGATAATACAAGGTGGGGCAAAAGTAATCATCCGATGTTTTTTTGCTGTAATTTTTTTATTAAATGAAAAACTTTGGTTGTGGTTGTGAAATTTGTTTATTTAATCCATTAGAATTTATTCCATCATGTCAAAAAAATGATATCGGCCAAGTGACCGCCGCCAGAGTTGATGTCCATATGGGCCCGTTTTATGGCATTTTCCATCACTCTTGCCAGAACTTTGGGCGACAGGTTCTCGAATTCTTGGCGAATATTCTCCTTAAGGGCTTCAAGAGTCTAAGACTTGATGACGTAAATCCGCGACTTAAAAAAAACATAAAATGAAGTCTGGAACGGTTAAATAGGGTGATCTGGCCGGCCAGTGCAAATCACCAAAACGAGAGATTAGGCGACCCGGAAATTCTTCCTTCAGAATATCGGTTGTGGCTCGAGCAGTGTACGCCGTTGCACTGTCCTGTTGTAACCACGTATTCTCCAGTCCTAATCCATCCAACTGAAGAAGAAAAAAAATCGGTAATCATGGCTCTGTAGCGCGCGCCGTCCACAGTCGTCGTTGGACCCGCGGTGTTCTAAAAAAAATGGCCCGATGACTCCTCCAGCGTAAACAGCACACCATGCAGTAACTTTGAGCGGGTGTAATGACTCTTAGTGGGTGATACTCGGATTTTTGATGCCTCGGAAATTATTATTTTGTTTATTCACGTAACCGCTATTATGGAAATGAGCTTCATCGTTCATGACAATTTTTGATGAAAAATCGTCCACCTTTTCGTTGAGATTCAGGATGACTTGAGATTAGGTTATCCGCGTTTGGCGGTCAACAGCTAACAGCTGATGCACTGTCTGCACTTTGTAAGGGAACATCTTCAAATCTTTCACCAAAATTCTGCGTTGGGACCGCCGGCTAATGCCCAATTGCGGGGCACGTCGTCTGGTCGATGTTCCAGGCTCATGTTCGACATCTTGGGCAACAGCAGCGATATTTTCAGCAGAACGGCTGCTCCGGGGTAGGCCAGCCTTGAGAACATCTCGTGTTGTCCCAGTCTCTTCAAGGCGAGTAGCCAAACGCCGCAGTGTTTGTCCAGTTGGTGTCGGACGGCGAGGAAATCTGCGATGAAATTCACGCTGCGCCAACACAAGTGACGAATTGTTGCGCAAAATATGGGACCAATTATTCCGCGTTCTTTCGGAGTAAACCGATTTATGTCTTGCTGATTTGTATTTTGCGGTTATTTACTTCACAAATGTCAAAACCGAATTGACATTTGTCGCCATTTGCAAAAGTTATAGCGTTTTCCAATAGGATGGTTACTTTTGCCCCACCTTGTAGTTGTATAAGATTATAATAATTAATAAAACGGTATTTTTTCATTAGAAAACTCTACTAATCTCTATATAATGCTAATGCCTCTAATCTAAAAAAAATACTCCAACTAATTAGCGGCTTTATTTTCTAATTAGACGCATTTTAAGAAAGAATTAATCAAGATAATAAGCTTCGCTTATCGACTTATACTTTAGTCCGCACATTTCTTGAAGCAACTTGGACTTTATTGCTAAGTAATTTTCTGATAATTTTTTAAATGGAGATTTTGCGTAATTATTTTGTGTTAAGGCCTTTTTTCTTAAAACTAAATCTTTTTTATATGAAAACCTAATGGATTTTGTAGACCTTTTGGTGAGTTTAAAACCTATATACGAGGGCTGTCCGTAAAATAAGGTCTCCAAAGTGGTCCAGTTGCGAGGAACAATTTTACGCTAGATCTGGCGTGTAGCCTGGTTTCCCTACGCCAAATCCCCACCATGTTGCATTCTCTGCGATTCTTAGTCTCGGCGTTACAGCTGTTCGCGATAGAGCTTCCGCTCGCCGCACCCGCCAGGGGTGTAATTAGTTTTTTTAGCTCTATAATTAGTTTTTTTGTGCAAAAAACAAAACCGCGATAGAAAATTCATTCTCAGTTACAAGATTGCGCGTAAAATCGTTCCTCGCGACCGCAGTACATTGGAGACCTTATTTTACGGACAGCCCTCGTATATGAAGGCCATGATAATGTGTTGAGATTTAAAATATCATTTCTACTTACTTTTAAAGCCCTGAAATCTTTTGAGATTTTGTACCATAAAAGATCTGAGAAATTCATGATTTATTTTAAAATTTTCAAAGAGATTCCATGTTTTTTTGTTTTAAAAAGAAATACTGTTTTTGAAAGCACGTGAAAGACTTTTCAGATTGTAATATAACAAACGATCTTGTAGAATTTAAAATATTAAAATTTTACGATTGTTTAATCGCTTACTGGTAGTTTTTCCTGCAAACTGTAAAATATCAATTTACATGAAACAAAAAAATATATATTTAAACACATCACATTATAAAGGTTACCAACACTTCTACTTTTTTCAATTCGTACAAAAAAAATTAAAAAAATTCACAAACTTTGGAATACCTACATTTTAATTATTTGGAAGTGTCTAAATTAACCCGGCGTGAATGAGGTGAAAAATTGTTACACCAGCTGCGAGGTGGGTATGACATACCCTAATATAGAATAGTCAATTTTGATAACTGAAATTACTTTAGAATAATGCTTATTACTGCAATATATTGATAAGCATTAGGGAAATGAGGTAATATGATAAAATAATCCAGTTCTAGTTAGGTATAAAAGTAATTTTATTTTTATAAAAAACGAAGTAAATAGTATTTTTTTAAACACAAATCAATATTTAGAAACTTTGACTTAAAATCTAAAAATTTGGGAAATTGAGATCAACTGTGTACACAAAAATAAAGAATAAATCCGTCTTATATAATTTAGCTTCGACATAACATAAAACATTCTAATATCTTCTTTAACTTATATTAGTATAAAAAACTACTCTTTTTTGAAGCAGTTTTCGCAAACAAAACGAGCATGATCCATACATATTGGCTTTTAGCAAGATGCTTATTTAGCAAGAATGATTTATCTTTCTGTCTTTGGCAGTATGGCAGTCCCTATATCTGACATACTTTCCCATTTATTGGGAGGGCATATTGATGATGGTTCTCCCAAATGCAGTGCTATTCTCTTTTGCATTTCCTTAGGAAGGCGATCATTGCTCTGTCTGGCAGAGTCTGTCTGCTATTAAAGACAAGCCCAATTTGCGAATGAAATCACCAATCATTTCCTCAAAAGTATGGAGTTTATACACCTAAAAACAAGGAAAATAATTTTTTTAAGCATAAAATAAAACACAACCAAACCCCAAAAAATAGTTGCACTAACTATGGGGTCGGGTATTACGTACCCTCTCTATGTTTGCGCGCGTATGGTTTACTCCACCGTCGGCGCAACACTATGACTGTCATTAAAAATCACTCTCCATACCACCCCCTCCAGTTATTTAGTCAGCCGAGTTCCAGGAATCGCACAGTTAAGAAAAATTTAGTGTTTTACAAATCGGTGGATATGAGATACCCGACCTCATTCACGCCGGGTTAAGTAAGTAAATTTTTTAATGCTAATATAAAGCGTGGTATTTCCACTTTTTAATAGTGCTTTAATCACATAACTTACAGTAAAGCGAAAGGAAATAGAATGACTTTTGCGTATCCATATCGGCTTGTGCCATAAGCATAATCCGCTGCTGTCAGTATGAGTTGTACAAAAGGACACAAAAACGAGGCTAATAAAAACGTCTAAATCTTGAGATTTTTTTAACTACATATCCATGAGTATGTTTACATGCAACTTCCCAACGCACAATGGAAATGGCTTACTGACTCCTAATGAGTTTCCATGTTTTCCTTCAGATCCAATGGTAAAACAGCTATAACGACTGAAAGAGACATAAATGTTGAGAAACAAAGATAGAAGTAAGCTGTAGACGAATCTGCTAGGCTTAACGTAAGTTCAATGTTATCTCACTTCGAGAAAAGTTGAATTTTTTTCAAACACAAATTCCTTCTTGAGCAGACAATCAATATCACTAATCCATTTGAAACCTAGAAACCAAAAGATATTATGGAATTTGGTGGCTTCAATTTTTTTCAATTTGCTAGGTGGGTACGCCACCCTGGGAACCATTTATTAGATAATTACACATATGGTTCGCTCCGGTTTGGATAGGTCTTGGCGGCACATGCGATTACATGAGCAAGTGGTTGAGGGAGATCTTTTTACATCTCCAGCCAGACTCTGTCGAATCATCGCGATCGTCTTGTACCACAGTGGGAGGGATGGATTCATACGTCCGCCATTACTGGAGTAGCTTTTCCTTCACAGAACTTCCTCTCCTTCATTTCCCTAAAAAGATCCACAACACAGCACCCCCAATGATTACACCCCCTCCCCCCGAGGAAAATTGTTGTCCTGTTGGGTTTTCACAAGATACTCGCAAAGCAAAGAAGGAAGGAAAGTGAGGAATGCCGACTTACCCCGCAGATTCTCTCCCTTCGCTTGTCCTTTTCAGATCCGCTGGTTCTTTTATATTAACCAATTGAACTCATGAGCTCATGATTTTCACTTATATAGAACTGTTCGACACGGTCAATTTTAACAGCTCCGTACTCAATATAGATGTTGAGAGGACTTTTGGTAATTTACAACGAAAGGCTCCGTATTCAACATATATGTTGACAGGAATGTGGGTATTTCACAACTGAATAATGTGATACGTGATTGTAGGAAAAATTATGATTTGTTTGGTAGGAATTATTAGAATTGGTTGGTAGAAATTAAAAGTTGGAAAAATAATGGTAAAGGAGGAATGCTAGGCACCAACAATGCCTTCTACTCGAAGCCACTATTAAACAAAAACAAAAACAGTAGCAACATAAGAATGTAAATCAAAATATATTTTATTGTATTTATTTTAAAGTTAATATTTGTTCGTCATCTTCGTGGGTTGATATGTTTTTATTCACGTAAAATGTTCATCGGTTAAAATTAACCCTTGAGTACTTACTTACTCAATCTGTCTCCAAAAGACATGAAAAAACCTTTACCGTTCTTCGTGAAATTTCGTCATAAAATCTATTACGTTTTCTGAAATTTAAATGCGAAACAAAGGGGACCACATTTCCGTACCATTTGCATAAATTTCCTTGCAACAGTTGCCAGTGGGGTGGGGGTGGGAGATGGTTATGTTCAGCTTATAGCCTATAAATGCTATGGGCTATAGAAGCTATAACGTTGCCCAGGCGTTTTTCATTCCCTTGGAATACAGGCAACAATGACTTAAGAAGACTCTATTCTTGATATTGTTGAGTCCACCTGGAAGAGGTAAGATAGGTGTGTTTATTTATTTTATTTATTTATTTACGCTCTTAGACGTTTACATACATTTTTGTCCGCTGTTTGTTATTTTGTGGTTATGATATTGTTATTAAGTGTTATTACGAGTTGTTAGCATTGGCGCTACGTAACTTGAGGAACTTCCATGGTGTATAAGATCGTATCAGAGTGACCTTATGTTGGAAAAAGTGAGAACTAGACTCGCAATTGGAAAGAAATTGGGCAGAGATTGACCACTGGGGACGTATTTTTTACAAAAAGTTTTTGAAAAAAAACGCGTTTTTATAAGTGTTTGGTTTATTTGAAAATTTGGGCAGGGGTTTGCCTCAAAAAACGTGTTTTTGTGAAAAAATCCAGATGTTTTGGAAATTTGTTGAAAATTTTTCAAAGTCCAAAAACGAGAAAAATTTGGGCAGCAGTTTCCCTTAAAAAACGTGATTTTGTGAAAAAATCCAGATGTTTTGGAAATTTGTTGAAAATTATTCAAAGTCCAAAAACGAGGAAAATTTAGGCAGCGGTTTCCCTTAAAAAACGTGATTTTGTGAAAAAATCCAGATGTTTTGGAAATTTGTTGAAAATTTTCCAAGTCCAAAAACGAGAAAAATTTGGGCAGCGGTTTCCCTTAAAAAACGTGATTTTGTGAAAAAATCCAGATGTTTTGGAAATTTCTTGAAAATTTTCAAAGTCCGGATATGAAAATTTCACAGGCCGGGATTCACCTTAATGGAACACGTTTTTAGAATTTATTCCGATGTTTTTGAAAAAGGTTTGCAAATTTGCAAAAGTCCGGAAAAGAAAAAAGAAAAAATAAAAAACGGAAACGAGGTTCGCCTCAAACGAACATGTTTTTGAATATTTCCATTAGCTTTCCAAAGGGGAATTCTTAAGAAAGGAAAGAAATATTTTTCTTTTATACGAGTTTTCGTGGAAGTATTTGTTTGAAAATTCAACAATGTCTTGGGGAATAGTTTTTTATTTACGTGGCTAGGCTGTAGCCTGATTTGAGCATCACCAATTATTGGTATTTACCCGCCGACTTCCTTTTGTCATAACAAGTTATATGCAGAAATGTGCATACGGATATAATGCCTGACTCGAGGAATCGACGTCAACGCGAACTAGGCATTTTTCGAATTATGTCGTCTGTTTCTTTATGAAAGATGATAGGTGCGCAAGAAAAAGGGAGAAACGGACGACAGAAGTACAAAAAAAATACCAATTGTCAAAAGGTAGAAAGAATTTAATCCACTTGTTTCCCTTAAGCTGCAAAATATGCCGTTATATATACAGGCCAGTATTTTGCGAAATAGTCCCCTACCCGCAGAATATGTCGATATCAAATACAGACCAGCACTCTGCGGAATAAGTTTATTAATAAAAACTGGTTAATTAACTTTCGGGAAACGAAGCGGGTAATTGGTTTATCATATACAGGATTTTAATTGTTGAATAACTTTGTTTTAAATATTTGTGTACATTTCCACTATTAATCTCGACACTTGTAAACACTATATTATTCACGACGGCAACTTTCTTGGTTGAGCACTTTACGTAGGAATACCGGTGATAATGTTTTGTCGAGTGACGACTCGAAAATGAAGGAATCGTGCCCGTGATAATTTAAATTGCAATTCGAAGTTACAATCGCGCCGGGGTTCTTGATGGAAATGCTAGACAAATTGGGGATAACGAGACAAAACATTATACATTATAAAGTTTAAACAATTGCTGATTGAAGAACGAGACTGTGGGACCGTGAAGAGGGAGGGAAAAAAATTGCCCCTAAGTTGGAAACCAGTGTTGGCATTGGGGAGGTGAGGAAAAAAAATTGCCACACGTTGGGCGACAGTGTTAGCATTGGCGCTACTTGCGGCCAACGCCAAACCCAAAACCTGGAAAGGACATGCAATAAACAAGCCGGCGGCTAGCTCTGCACAGCCGGCGCGAGCAAGGTCCCTCTTAAACCCAGGGCGAGTGTTTGTGGTTCGCTTGTAAATTCCTACTCCCCTTCCTTTCCTCAAAATCTCCAGGTCTCCTTCCTCAATCAGAACACAGTAGTTATGCACGAAAAAGGGTTTTATTCATTTAAAGGTGAACAGGGTTCTACAAAAGGCCAGCATCGGCATTACACACATGAGTATTTGGCTATCTCTAATTAATTCTATCATAACGGGGGAGCTTCTCTCAACTCTCTCTACACGTGTTTAGTGAATTTAAATGTCAGTTCTTAGCACACAGAGGGGTAGCAAGGTTCATTGGTACTCACAAGCAGGAGATAGGCGGTCGGCAGACAGGTACTGAGGAGGCGGGAGCCTCTGGAGCACAATGCACAATTAAAGTAAACATCGCGAGCGTTTACGGAGAGCGCAATCACGGGGACACAGTTGTTATGCCGAAGGTCGGCCGAGGAATGAATGCCGGGAGCCGCTCGGCGCTTGGCTATTTGTGTCGAGCGGTGCGGGGAAAGGGGGGCGGAGGGCCTGTGTAAGGGGTCAATTCGCTATTAGCTCGCACGGGAATCAATTCCGTAACGTAACAGAGTATTTGTACCTTCATGCCTATTTCTAGTGAGCTTCATGTGTGCGGACCACGTTCACGAACAGAAATAAACAACGTTCAACCCTTTAGGGTTGCGGGTTCGTACCATCTGTGATTCCATAACAATTCAGAATCAACTCAATAGTCATTAAAAGTTATGTTTATTTAAATAGCTCATAATCTAAGCTAAGTTAACGTTACCTACTTTATCAAAAATTTTATATGCATTTTTATCACTTTTAAAGAAAATTCAAACGAGGTGTTGAGTTGAATTCATTCTGAGTTGTCCGGTTGCCATATCTGTGGTGTTTGTAAATATACATGTTGGTTATGCATTGCAATATGTTTTTTGTTTGTTCGAAATTTTAAATAAATATATATCACAAGCATGGTACTTACTCACTCCTTGGAATTAACAAAGACACCGAAATGGATTGTTTTTCAAAAATAGATTCTAAAAGAAGAAAATTACTGACACTGTTTGTTTTGGAAAATTTTCATGCTTTGTGAAAAACTATGAGTTTGTGTATTGATTGACAAATTGCATCTCTTGTAAAAACTTATGAGTCACTTAAGGATTGCATTGACTGCATTTAATTGTTGATTGGATAACATTAAGAAGGCCTCCACACTTCAAGATCTACAAAAACAAGGTTGGTGGATTTGTTATTTTCCCTGGAGTTTCTCTTTGTGTCATTTGTGATATATTTATTCGCGCAAGTAGAGTTTTTTCATAATCATAATTTCTTGAGTATTAAGCCCAGAGGGTCTGGGGTTATTTACACACCTCAGGCTCGCATATTATAATGCACATGTTGTTTCAATGTCTCTCGATAGATGTCATGAGAATATGTAGTTTCAAGTTGTCTCAGTTGGTATCATTGATAGTATTACATAATAGAGATAACTGTCTGATGCCTGGATCTAATCCCCGAACGGTTACGAAGATAGCCGATCATATCCGATCTACAGGCGGGTATCTTTAATGAGTATTTCCCCCACTACAGATTAACAGAGAGCATCCTTAAGAATGTTAAGTCCAGATAGATATTCATTGCAAAGACGCTACCAAATAAACATGACTCGTAATCTTGTCGAAATGAGATGTTATTGAGCACTCCCGATCATCAAAACTGTATTGCTAATCACGGAAAATAACAATATTTATGGATTACTTTTGCCCTCGTGAAATACCTCTGATCAGAATCAACGCATTGCTGGAAATGGCTTTAGCCGAGTTTCACAATCAGATCTGAATAACCGGGTTAATTTTTAATTAACCGAACTTTATCTTCGTCATACCAATTCCTTCATCCATTTTCTCCATCCTCATACGTACCCAAATTGGGGATATCATTATCCGACTTGCTCCAGGCAGTTGGCACTCACATTAAAACATGCATTTTTTTATTATGTCATTCGACGTAAAGTCGTACAACGAAGAGCCACTACATTAGTGACAGAGCATTTTGATAATAAGCCCTTGGATCCACATTTAACTATCTTTATTTATAAATCTTTGGGAAATAAACAGAGGAATTTTATCAATTTTTATATTATTCCAAAAATACCACCATTTATAGATATTTTTCTTGTGTTAAGAAATAAACAGAATTAACCGAAAAGAGTTAAATAAAATAAAAACCATAATATTATAATGTGATAAGAATAAAAGATACGTATACAAAAATCATAACAGAACAGAAATAAACAACGAAAAAGTTACACATGATCTAAATCACCAGCTCAGACACCATCGAAGCCAGATTCAAAATATGTAGTTCTTCAGAAGCTGGCCGTACTTTAAATACACCGCAGATATTTTAAAAGTGCTGAAAGTGACCCTGTACTTATCGCAATTGCGCCCCACTGTTGAATTTGACAGCCACTTTTGGTCAGGAGCCCCAAAATACTCTTGGCTCTGTGCAGAAAAGGGCGGTCCGTTTGATAGATTCCCCTATCTTAACAAACAGATCGCCATCTTTAGAGAACAGGCGCCGGGTGTTTCAGATATTATCGTGTCATATTTGGGGATGCTGCAATAAGAGTCTTTTAACGAAATGCACTATTATGTAGGAGCATTTACAATCCGAGCAATTGAACAAAAGGACGAGTGCTTATTCCCATATTACAAATATCAACCGCAAACAAATTTTCTTAAATACATCAATTTTAATCAAGAATTATCCAATTTCGTCAAAAATGCTGAATTAAATGTGACTTAAAAGTAAAGTTAGAATAAAAGAGGTCCATATATAGAGCCTTGTTGTACACCACATCATAGTTGAATGTTTTCGCTGATTCTATAATCGTATTGTACGTTTGATGCAAGTAGAGTTTATTAAAATAATTAAATTAAATGCTTTACCTCACCATGTAGGACGAACGTTCCATTCAAGAAGGGGCCTTTTACCTCCAGATTGTTCAGCCTCCTTTACAAAATGCATGCTTTAAATTCAACTATTGTTTCGCTGCAGGACCTGGTAAAGGTACATATTACCAAACAACAAGTAGTGGAAGCGCCATGTAAGCCTTCTGGAACAAGACGTCTTAAGGGTAGGTTCATTATTATTCATGGGGTCGGGCCGGACCGCCGGGAACAAGTCGGCAAGTGAGGGTGACTTCACATCGTGTTATCATCCCTTGTGCTTTATAAAACAACTTGTTTTTACGGGGGAAACATGCATTCAACGTTATAACGTCGTCATGTAAGCTTGCTAGGATGAAATTGTAAAAAAATGTTTGTGCATTATATTGTCGAGTGCTCCAGGATAAACAACATAACTCGCCATGCATTCCAAGTCACGCACGTTGATCTTACCAAGTTAATAATAAAGTGTACCTATTGTATTTTTTCGACATTTAAAGATAACAAATGCTTTCGTTCATAAGAAGCAGACACTTTGTGATGTGACATTATAATTAAAAATAAAACAATAACTTAGGAAACGGGATGAAAGTGGTGTTTACTAAGAAATTGTTTTGTATTAAACTGGCGAGTTCCAGGCATGCGTTGTAATGCCACTTAATTAAATAAATTCCTTTTCCCTGCGTGACCTTTCCCATTCCTCCCCGTTGCCATTCCATTTCCCCTTCCCCATCTCCCAGATTTCCCTCCCTCTCCCTCCTTCCCTCCCTGCTGCTAAACTATATAGGTAGACTCATTTTTCAAACAACTCGCGCGCCACCTATTGCAATTTTTTATACAAATTTATAACGCAAGAGTTAATCAGTATACATAGAAACGTTCGCGGGCGTGCGCACAACAACACCAAAGTTTCATCGCAATCGGATGAATAGTTCAGAAACGCATAAGGGACAAACAAAGAAACATTTATTTTTATATACGAGTATATTAAGATTATTTTACAAATGTTATATTTCTACGAGTAGTTACATTTTTAGTATTATTATTAATATTTTTGTCCGTCCTACCCAAAACTCTTAAACGATGAGCTCCGGTGAAATGAAATTTGAGAATCTTGTCCACCTCGATGTGTATATGTTAACGCCTGTTTTCAGCTCACTATGTCATTTTCATCACAAAATATAGGGCTTTTAATATCATTTCTATAAGTGAAACATGACAATACATATAATCGTGTGTTTACGAATAGAAGGTCGCGGGCTCAAATTCCGGCGTGCGCAAATAATTTTATTTGATCATTTGTCTTATTTTTATTTATGAATTGATTACATTTTTGATTATATTTTATACTTGATTTGATTTTATTTTATTTGATTTGATTTGAATTGATTATATTTTATTTTAGATTTAGATTTTTAAGATTAAGATTATTGCCTATAATTTTTTTTTTTTTTAAATTAAATATTCAATTTTTTTATTTAAATTTCCATTATTTATGTTGTTTTGTGTGCATTGAATTAGAGATTTGATTATATATTTTTTATGGAATTTAATTTAATTGTATTTAATTTTATAATTTATAATTTTGCTCTGATTCTGTTATGCTTAACTTAGATGGTCTTTGTAATAAATAAAAAAAAATAATATGTAAAAGCCCAGCCGGGCGGGAAATTCATAATAAATAAATAAATATTTTACTATAGATTCTCAACTAGGCACTCAAGTACTTCAGATATCTTTACTATCAGACTGAAGAGAGATAGCTTTTAAATGTATTATTTTATTAAAAATTATTTTTAATAAAATAATACATTTTTTTTAAACCAAAACTATTATTAAATATTTAACTGACAGCCCTGAAACAGTTAGCTAATTAGCAATACCTGCTTAATAATTTCAAACAAAGATAAATTTGAAGGTAACAATAAACTCAATGCAAATTTACTCTATTTAGTGCTTATAAATACTGTTGACAACTTTTTGACAAGTCCCCTTTGTTTAGGTACATCTTTTTTATTCTAAATAATCCATCTAAATTTTATGTTCTCGGTTATTATAACATTGATATTTTTTTTTGGTATAGTAACAGTAGTTTAGTAACACATAATAGTATCCTTTACCTAAATACTTGCTACTTTGTTAAATGTTCATTTCTACTTTGTTATTATTGATAATCTCGTGTGTACCACTGTATACTTATAATACCATGTACTCAGTTCAATGTAAAAGCCATGCTATGGCGTTTAAATAAATAAATAAATAAATAAATAAATAATTCATTTTTATTTTCTGTTTTTTTTTTAATATTGGAGGCACTGGTGAAAACCAGCTGCTTTCCTGGAGAAATCCTGAAATGTAGCTGAGCAGTGACCTTTTCATCAAAAGAATCAAAGATAAAAGAAAAACAATGTAATTTGGAAAAAAAATCTATTGATGAATAAACGTTTTTATTATTTTTATACGCACCAGATTTAAATGTCTGGATTAAATTTTCCCCACAGGAAAAACTAAACCCTTTCACACACTTCCCCAAATGATCATCTAGTCAATCCACGCTATGCAATTGCACTATATAAATACAAAACAATACAAGAACAACATGTCAACCTACCAGAGACCAAATGAGAAAATAATTCACCGACTCCAGATATTTTCATATCAGAGGGTTCGGCTCTGTGGAATTCCTAATTTGACCTATAAATCCTACTGATCCCTCAATATAAATATTTAAAAAATCTTTTATAATCCTGCATGTATTTAAAATGACTGATTTTTGCATTTTTATATATAAATTCTTTGACAAATCTAATATGCCTAAATTATTATTATTATTTCACAATTCATTAACTCAAAATAATATTCTAGTTCCAGATGGGAGACACTTTCAGTATGTAATATTTCCCTTGTCACGCCTTTTTAACTTTTAAATATATAAAACTCTCCTGGCCATCGGCAAGACAGTTGTGATGTTTCGCCTTTCTGATGCTGATTTATTTTATTTTTGGAATTCTTTCATCCCTTCAAGTTTTCTTGAACTTTTCTTTTGGCTCTGATCGATATTTAAATTTTAAGGCTTTGCATGTGTGTAGTAGGGATGGGAAATTCCTCCCCTACGTCACACAAGCCTTCATGAAAATTGGACCCTTATTTTCTTTGATAACTACAGAAAGCTACTTAAAGCTTCCTTGTACTACATACCTTTAGAGATATGTATACTTAACTAATTAATACGTTAATTACGACCTTGAACGTAAATATTTTCGTATTTATGTTGTAATTAAACTCCATCAAACGTTGTGTAATTTTTTTGATTTATGATATGGGACTTTAATTACTTTCATTTTTGTGGTAACCCTTTGATTCTAAACAGAGCGTTGAGTTTCAAACTGTACTGGTCTCTCCCTTGCAAATCTAACTTTAAATAATTTCTCCAAATGAGCTAACTTTCCTCCGTCGCTTATTATGTTTCCATACATCCTAACGAACTCGTAATTAAACTGTACTAATCGAAAATACGCATGTTTAAATGAACAGATAATTAAGAATGACTCAAATGGTTAATTGTTAGTAAATTTGATTATGATTGTTTTATGTCTGCCTGGCTCCCCTCCACTATGATTCAGCTGCTATAAGGTACATATAAAGATGGTTTTAGTAGGTTAATGTAATTAATAGATTGCATATTAGACGAACTCAGAATACCCTTTTTCTGCCGAAAATTTGGCTCCTATCCTCCTACAAGTAAACCAGGTGATCAGATTCTTACTAGAAATTCGCACAATCTTCTGGCGCGGATCGGTTAATTGATACCTAAGTTATCGCGTCCTAACCGTCCTTCCTTTTGCCATCATGCACTGCCTTCAGGTCGTCATCCGAGCCCAGATACCCCCAAATTCCTACTCCTCCAAGGTCTACTATTTACTTAGGGCGAACCGGTTTCGTCCTATATGCAATCATATACTCACGGTGTTGTGTAGAGTTACGGGTCGTGAATCCTCCCTCCACGTACAAGAAATGATGTGAGAATAACTCTGTCGAGTCTGAAACGCTAGCTGTAAGCGAGTCCACATTATCCAATGTACAGTACATACAAAGATATATATATAAACATACGTTTGGGTAGGATTATAACTCGCAATATGTAACTAGCCAGTCTCATATTCCGAGCTCGGATTTCGTGAGAAGGAATTCTCCACAAAACCTTAACCGATGACCGAATATATACATACCAAGAGTGGGAAATATTAATAGATACTAGTAGAATAAGAAATTATCTCGGTTTGTTCTGGAGTGCCGAAAATTCCAAGCTTTTTGATTTGTTTGGTTGACAATTTTATTTAAGAGATTGCCATCTCTATTATGTGTTTGGTTAATGGTCCTTGTTTTTTAAGGAGCGACCACTGCCTCCTATTGTTGAACTGTTTTCTAAATTTTCCCCCCAGGTTCAACTTTTGGTAAAATTTTTACTATCCCGTGATTTTTCAGTTGTCTCATTTAACTGATTGATACTTTTTATTAGGCTATCCCGTGATTTTTCAACTGCTTCTTGTAGATAATTGATTTCTATGAAAGTAATTACTCCACAAAATTTTACTCGAATCTTCCTTGTAATTCTTCAATACTCTTCTATTTGACTATCCCGTGATTTGTCAACTGTTTCATGTAAATGATTGATACTTACGAGAGTAATTGTTCTATAATTTTCTCCTCGAATATTCCATGTAATTCTTCAATACACTCCTAAACTAACCCGTGATTTTCCAAATATTTGATGTACCTATTATTTGACTAGTTTATAATAAATCTATTTATTTTCAAATTGTTCAATCCAAAATAATCTCTTCATATTCAAATTAAAGATTGTGTTAAAACTTTTCTATAATTGCGCAATTTCATGGCTTTGTCCCATTCTAAAGTTAATATTAATACCTGTCAACTACCTATCATATATAATAACCTATATAATAACCCAACCTACTATAATACTAATACCTGTCAACCACCTATTAAAGACCCAGGTACATCTTCCTTTAAAAGCATCTGACCCAATGCCCCAGTGACCGAGTTGTTTTATAAACAATTTTAAGAGGAAATAGTAGCTGCGTTTTTCCATACAAACGTATTCCCCGTTTATCTCTCTGGATTTTGACCCTAGAGCAAATTTTTTTTTACATAATATAGATATCGACCACTAGCGTGTCGGTACGTTTTGCTTTTTTTGATAATTTACTTCTTATAGAAGTTAGGACCATCCAAAAATGAATAAAAATGCCTAATTTAAAAGCCGTCAAAAAACGTTCAGTATACAAACTAAACAATGTATTTTGAAAAAAAACAAAACGTACCGACATAGAATATTTTCTTCTAATACAGTTTGTGAAAAAAAAAATTAAAATCGGTCCAGTTTTGGAGAAAAAAAATGGGGAATACAAAACATCGATTTCGAAGATTTTATTTAGGTATTTTCGGCCCGATGTGCAGGTGTCCCTTTCGCTCAGTTCCCTTGAGGGGGGCGGGGAACGAGGGTTTTGACAAATACATACAAAGCGAAGTAGTGATGTAACGAATTTTATCGGTAGACTAGTGTTGTCCTTCCCCGAGTGATCGATATTTTTTATTCGTTTTTTTCTGTTTAGTGACTTATCGCGGTATACCAATACTGATCGAGCTTTCATACTAAAATTGAGCCAAATTAAAATTATTTATATCAAGTACTATAATAAATCAAACCATATATTGGATAACCATTACCCCCGCCACTTGTTCACCCCAAGTGGTCCGCTATGTTTAGTGACTGAGCCTGGATTCCCGGGTTCACGGGTGAGGTCTGCATGGGTTTTGGTGGCGGATAATTTTGTCCACTTACTGCGTGGCGGGCCGGATTGGGAGAAACTGGAAGAGGGAGATCTTTTGATCTCTACAGCCGGACTCTCCACCATCATTTCATACTTTTACCTACCTTTTCCCTACCCAGAACTTCCTTTCCTTCCTTATCCTAAAAATACCCTCCACACAGCTTCTCCAATGATGTCCAACAACTTCTCCAACAAAGTCCCTGAGCGATTATTTTTCCTCGGTGCCTCCAATGTGGGGTTTATGTTTAAAAAAAAAATCTGTTTCAAATTTTCGGTTGAGAGTCGCTTACATTGCCTTCAGTGATTAATTGAAATTTTTTGTTTGTAAACGCTTTATTGTACAAAATTTTTAATTTTTTACAACTAGACAATGAATTTTAAACAATTTATGATTTATATCTTTCTCTCGCTGGTAAATTTCTTGGTATGCGACCGTCAATTATTTCTGGTAAAAGGCATTGGAGGTAGAAGTTTTCTAACAGTGGTTCAATTTTTTGCCAGATTGAATCGTCCCTTTCAATTTTTTCATACAGCAAACCTTTAGGACTCCACACGACAAAATAACAGTATTTACGACGAGTAACGTGTAACTGGCCTTGGACTTGGTAGAAGTAATTGTGATTCCGTTTTAATGTTAAAGCATTGTCTTCAATTTTACTGTAATCAATTTTTTTTTGTTCAATTCCTTCTTCTGGTGACATATTTGCTATTCTATATGGGCATTTCACTTCAATTATAGAATCTTTGCCAATAAGGCCATCCGGACTTGCCGCTAAAAAGTTTTTGTTTTCATCGACAAATAGTCCACAGGCGAATACCTCTAACTTTGTTTCTTTTGTAAATTGCTCAATTGCTTGGTTTTCATTTTCTTTCCCATAATTTGTGGCCGTATTTCCTTTAAATGGCGAGTACAGTAACGAGTTTAATACTCTCGTAACTGAAGTTTTTGGCCGTAACTTACATATTTGTCCAAAGTTAGAAGCTGTTAGCCTCTTACGCCTTTCAATTGCCCACAAATTATTATTGCTTTGGCCCACCGTATTCCGTTCGAGTTCTTCCTTATTAGATGGAGATAATTCTTTGAGAAATTCTTCTTTTTTCGTTTCAAATAATTCAGGTGGCATATCTGGTTCTAATTCCAATTGACCATAATTTTCATCAGGCCCTGTAACTTTTTTTCTCTTTTCTGTCGTGTTTTCATTGTACCTTAGTTTTCTTTTTCGACACCTCTGTGTTGTCTCATTCGAACGTCGTTTTCTTTCGATAAAATGCTTTGTGTAGTTGCCAGGACTGTGGCCTTGGGTTTTTTTTTGTATACGGGAATGGGTTGCCATTTCACTATTCCACGAAGTTACTGCTCCAAAACATCTTGCTTGGTATGATCCCCTTTTTGTAAAATTTACTCTTTTTCCGCCTATAAATTTGGCAATAACGTTGTTGAATTGCTCCACAGTGTTATTTGTCACGTTAATAATAAGACTTTCCGCATTTGCTATAAGAGACGACAATAATTGTTGAATATCAGTCCATATTCCACAATCTTGAAGATCGCTTAGTAAATTTGGATCATTAGTGTACTTCTCCGACTTGCAATAGTATGACGAACATTTTGTATGATCACCAAAAACATGGTTTGCGGCATTTTTTATGTCCATTTTCAGATTTTTTACTTTATCACTTTGTGGCGTGTTTTCTTGCTCTTTTCTGTAATTTACTGCTCCAACTATAGCTTTTCTCATTCGTAAAACGTTTGCTTCAACCTTTTTCCTTATTTGAACTGGTACAAAGCCTTTAGCGTTGTTGGTTTTTTTTCCAAGTGCTTTTATTTTGTTGCAAAAATTGCGAAGTAAGTGATTTTTGCACTCTATTTTTTGTACTATGAAGTTCGGCCCATATGGCATTTGCTGCAAAATTTTTTTCATGATGCTGGAGTCGCCATCTCCAATTAGTTTATTGAATTTCAATCCATGCATTTCAATGCTTCTCGAGAACCCTTCTGCTATAATGTGGGCTTCCATGGCATTAGCACTGTCACGCCAGTTTTTGAAGCACCTATGCTCAGATGCTTCTACTTGTAGTTTTGTAGCTCTAGCACATATGCAGCAGTACGAGTTTCGCACTCCCAGAAATAAAACCTTTTTAGTTCGCAGTCCAACTATGCATCCCGCACCAGATGAGGAGCTAAATCCACTTTTATATGATCTCTTTGCCCAAGAACCATCTGCAACTACCGTCACCAAAGGGTACCCTCCCTCGTCTACGTCACCATTTAAAATTGCAAGCCTTTTTTCTTCTTCACCAGCTGCGATCATTTCTTCTAAGGCACATTCTTCAAGTGTTAGCGCTAAACATTGTTCTATGTTCTTGTAAGTTGAAGGATTCATATTTGGCATATTCAATACCCCACAAATTTCGTTCCATTGTGAATATCCATTTCCTGTACATACTACTCCTTCGACGACAGCAGTATTTACGGAAACTTTCAGTTTCGGGTCTTCGGAATGTACATATTCTATTTTCTTGCACATTTTGCACTCGAAAACATATTGGCTTAGAAAACCATTTCGTCGTTCCTTCACAAATTTTAAATCGGAAAATGTGCAGTTGGTGTGTTCGTGCTTTATATTTGAAATTTCTGAAAACAAATATTTTATATCAACAATTCTGCGACCTTCGTGAATATGGGTTTCATCAATATGGTCTGGTTTCAACAGAAAATCATCAAGCGTTGTTGGCGATGAAGAACTTGCGTTTTCTTCTATATTTGGAGAAAATGATTCATCCCTCGAAGGTTCACGCATTTGTGAAGATGTATCTAAGTTTCTAGCAGCATCGTTGATGACATCCATATCCCTGTAAATAAAAAGTAATAATAATTAAATTACTTATTTTCGTTGTACTTATAAGACAGAATTTTTTCGAGTTCCATACGCGAAGGAATCAATAGAGCCCATTTGTTCTCATCAAAATGTAATGCTTTATATCTTCTGTTCTTTTCCAAGTCTCGGTTACGCATGCTACATACAGGCTTCTCATAACATAAACCATTAGGAGGGTTCAGTAGTGAGAGGAAAACAGGAAAACTATATTTACTTACCTAGAGATCGAACGCGGTGCAACATGAATCTGTCGTTTGATAATAATAATCGGTTTTTTTCGTCTAGTAGACGAAAATAAACGAGCTTTGTTTCCATTTCTTTTACCCATTATTTATCTGTAAGAAAAAGATATCACATTTTTTTAGTAGAAGTTAGATAATAGTAGCTGATTTTATATCACACACATACGAGAATCTTATGCTGCGTATAAAATTGTGAACCGAGGCGCGAATTGTGTAGTACTTGCACATTACTTAGGCTAATTTGTTTGCTTTTTGAAATAACTCATATAGGTCTCATAGAAATCGTTGTGTCTCCCTTACTACCATGGTTAGAAAAATGATCTGTTAGAAAGAGAAAACAACCAGAACATAATTAAAACTTAAAACAAAATAATTATAACCTTTTATGAAACCAAAGCTTCCGATTAATATTTGAAAAAAAAAATAAGAAACTGGGAATTTTGTGTTAATTTTTTGACATGAAGCGAAAAAAAAGTGAGTTGACGGTAACATTTATTTAATTATGTTTACTTTTTATTACACGCCCGTAGGGTTTTTGCAGACATTTACATACATTTATAATGCATATCGTTTGCTCAGGATTGGTTTGTACTAAGTCCACAAAAACACGTACTGAGAAATAAAAGTTTTGAATTAAATGAAGACTATATTAGCGAAACTCAATTGAAAAGCTGGAGACAATCTATGTCGAGTTTCGCTAATATTGTCTTCGTGTAATTAAATATTACAAATTAAGGTTTTATTTATAAAGTTGAAAATAAATATAAAAAGTTTTGAAGTTTAAAAATATTATATATTTGTTTCCTTTATTTCAAACTGACTGTAATAAATATTTTAAAAAATATGTAGGTTAATCTATCTATAGGTAAAAGACCAACATTTTTGGTTGAATTTTGAACGAACTAACACATCCTTTTTTGTATTTACTGCTTAAAGAAACTCAAAAATACAGGAGTACAAATCAAACCTCAGCAAGCGATATATCTAACGTTTTAAACATTATTTTTTACAAACATGTCAACTCACACGTATAATACACACAACACAATAAATCCATTTAGATTTAATTGTCTAATAAAATATGTACGTGCTTTTATCTTTTTGTTGTCGTAATTTTAATTAGAAAAAACGTAAGGTGGGCTATTTTTAAACATTTTTTATTATTAATAAAAATAAAAAAATTATATGTTTATTTCGAATTATAAAATTTGAAAGCGTATTTCATCATCTTTCAAAAACGGTTTTTAGTTTTCGGATGCGTTCGCAAATATTAAAGTTATTTGGAATTTATTGGAAAGTGGAAATATTTTTACTTTTCGAAAAACAGGCCCGAGGCCTGAGAGGTTAATACTAATTTTCAATAATAACTAATGTATCATAGAGAATAATCATATGTATATAATAATTCGATATAGTTGGTTTGACTGCATATTTATAAACGCTAATACAGTGAAAACTTTAAAACTACTAACCTACATAGAGTTCTAGTAAAATAATACGTAATATGTCGGTAATCTACATACATTATAAAATATTTTAGTAAGACCCTGTATAGAGGGGTAAGTATACACTTTTCACACTGACATTCATCATAAATTTATGAATAGTTTAGTAGGTACTCACCGATATCCTAACTGTGTAATTCGTGACAAAATATTGGAGTGATGCAGCTAATGGTGAAATCAATCTCTAAACAACCACAAACATTGGGATCAGGACAAAACTTATATTTATCTCTCTGATATTCTCGCAACTTTGTTGTTTCAAATTACTTAACCAATAGGTACAGCATGCGTGATGCTTTACTTGTAGTATAACAATATAAATGAATGATGAGCGCAGAAGACATCTATTATATAGGAATACTTACGTTCAAGTCCCGACTCGACTTGACTTATTTGGTGCAGAAAATAATGAACTCTAGCAGGCAGACACCAGTCTATACACACGCTCAAGTCAAGACGCGATTGAAGATGCACTAATCCGCAAGAAGCCATCTGTCTGAAGCGCTCATGTTGCAACGCGATTTATTTGGAAGAGTAGATATTATAACAAAACCTTGTAACAATCTGATACTGGACTTCGTCGTAACAAAGGTTGACCACCACAACATGGACATGTACCTAGCATGGTGGTCGAAAAATCCTCAACTTATGTTAGGGAACGTACCCATACTACGTGACCAATTTTTTGCAATTTTTAACCCCCGCCCCCCCCGGTGACCAAAATCCTTAGCAAACCGCCGCTCATTTGTACCAAGCGTGACATTTTGAAGACCCCCCCCCCCCCCCGAAGAGATCACGTAGTATAGGTACGTTCCCTAATAATTAACGATGCAATGAATAAATAAAAAAAATAAAAATGTATCTTTGAAAAGATGCCATGTGCATGGTTATAACAAAACACTGTAGGAAAAGTTGCAGCGTTTACTCATGACATTTTCTATTATTTTCGAGTTTTATTTTATTTCTTGCCACCTACTTGGTCACACCCGGTAAGGCGACAAACACACAAGACTCAGCATTACCGCGCGAAAACGTACACACGAGCTTCACACACTCACATATCTACTACGCGATGCTACTATAGATGTGTGAGTATTTGATCGAAGCGTGAACAGAAGACATTGTTACAATATCTATCGACGATATTTATAAATGACCGGCATAGCAAACCTCGTGCGTTTAAAAATAATGCGCCCTTTTTCTGTCTATGGAGAGCGGTACATCCTAAATAAGTCGAAACATGCCTTGTCCAAACCTGAGGCAAGAGACGCAGAGAGGGCGAGAAGGTGTACAAGCCAAACACTCACGTGCTGTCTCACCCACACATCGAGAGCTAGTTCTTTTTCGAGCGCGGTGCGACAGCGATAATTTTTGAAAATACCTACCGTCGAGATTTCTCACCGGTGGTATTACCTCTTAATTATGTAAACATTACCGCTGTCCTCGTGACCTAGATTCCAAACATGAGATATTTGTTTACTTTTAAAACATTCTCGAACGTGAGATTTACGGTCCTAAATTTCCTTTTGAATTTAATAGTGGTAATTTCTTTTTTGCAATTGCCCTAACCTGATCCCAAATAAATATAGTTATAATTTACATACATATACATATATATTTTGCCTCAATAAATAAATATACTGATATATACAATTATATCATAATTGAAATAAATTCTAATATCATAACTCATTTTTTTTTTCATTTTATATTAGCTGAAATTATAATAGTACATATATTAATAAAATAAGTATAAAATATGAACTTGAAATTTTTTCTAGCACACAACTATTTTTTAAATAGCATAGTGCGTTCTAAGTAGGTATTAGTAATCGATACCTTTTACCTTTATTTAAGTGTGTTTCTTTTTGATTAAAATTTTCTTGGGATAAATATAAATATATATATATATATATATATATATATATAAATATACATACTTTATATATAATATTTCAATGTAGGTACATATCACATATTAAGCAAGTAATACTTTGTTATAAAATTAATTCAAATACCAACTGTCTGCTGCATGCCGCTCTCACCTTGGAACCTAGAAAATATTTTATTTTAATTTTTAATAAAACTTACCCCTTTAAGGTTTTTTTTTTTTATCCGAACGGGAGCTACACGGTAAAACCTTGTTATGTTTTCCTTACCTAATACCTACTCCTATGTTATCAACTAAATTCAAATAATTTTTTTTTCGACTTCAATTTTATTTTATTCCCGTTTAATCTATCTAAATTAAATGATGTTTATCGTTCTAACCGCATTTTATTTCAAATCTCGTTGGTTAACTTAACACTTTTTAAATTAAATTTAACAATTAATTACTTATTTTGTGTTCGTTTTCCCACCGTACTTTTATTTCGCAACAAAGCGTTATACAACTAAATACCGAACAGATTATTATCATGCTTATTTATTTATTATTTATTTCAACCTCCAGATTTATTATTATAATTATTCCATCGTTAAAATAACACTCCGTTTAAATTATAATTTTTAAGCAATAACCACTTCACGATTATTTACGAAATAAGAGATTTATTATTTTTATTTTTGTTTGTCACCGAACCTTTTTTTTTTTGTAATAAGATAACGTATTTTACTATTTATTTAAGCTTTCCGAAATAATTAGTATTATTAAGTTACCACAATCTCATTTAACGGCAATTTAATTATTTGTATTATTTATTCTAAAGTCCATATCTATTATTATTATTTTATCTAACACTAGATTTATCCTGTGATAAATTATTACGTTCGATTTGCACTTTATTTAAGGAACTATTATTGATATGATTTTTTTTTTCCAAGTATTAAGTCCTAAAATGTAACTAAACACTGCTTTTAAATTTGCCAAATACCACACAACACTTTCTACCAACACAATTTAAATTTGTGATTTAATCACCTCACTGAATCTAATTAATTATTATTAATGGTACTAATTTCTTACACTGAATTTAATACCAAACTTTAGATACTTAGAACTTTCTGTTAAAATGCATTTTATCTAACACTAGATTATACTAAGTCCAAAATCACTTTTATCGACTTGACTCCAATTATTTCAGAGTCATAATATTTATAACACTTAGAAAATTTTTCAATTAATAACCGCTTTAAACGTCACGTCACGTAACTTCCACGTTTGATAATCCGACGATTGCCCTCTCAAATGCCCCATGTCCTAGCCTATATACCATTCCCAGGATTAGAATGGCCTATCTAAGCTATCTTTGATCCACGAATTTAATCTCTAACAACTCGAGATTTCATATATCGATTCTGTCATTTTTGTTTAACTGTCGTTAGGTCCACCTTTCATGACTTTGTTCATGCCCTATCTCGTTTAAACATTTTCCCAGGATCGGACCGGTGATATTACGTCAAAATGCCCCTTATTCCTTTGTCTGTTGGTCATACAAAATTAGCTTGAATTTCATAATTTTTAAGTTCTTTTTTTTTCTCGATTCGTAAAAGGTCCGTCTTCGATAGACTGTATAAATTTCTCAATTTTGTTTATCGCTACCAGAACATGAACAAACTCATGCCAAAACTTTAAATATGCATTTTCCAATTTTCTTTTTACTAAATTCCTCCATATCTTCATGCCACCTATATGGATCAATTCAATTTTAAGCTGCATCGTCTCTACTTATGTCGTAGACTCGAATTTTCCTATTTTCTCTTATTTTCCTTTTATCCACGATGTTCTTTCTTTGATTTTCCTCATTCATTCTCATGTAACTTTCCACAATTATATGATTAGTTACATTCCAAGCCAAATTTATTGTTTTCATCGATACTTCTGAATTTTCATGAGTTTTCCTTACGGAATCATCTTTTAATTATTTTTATTTTCTTTTTTACTACCCCCCGTTTCGCCTTCGATGTATGTCACCTCTTAGAAAATTTCATTTTCTATATACTACTACTTTTTATGTTATTTTTCACATTTTTCATAGGAGAAACTTCCACTTCGGCCCTTAAATTCCTGTCATTTTTATTACGTTCTATGGTTCATCCTCCAAATTCCGTCCCTTTCTCCCCTAAATCCACATTAATTTAAAATTTGACGTCTGTTTATGTCTGGGTTTTCGAGGTATTGATCAATAACTCAGCTTTTATTCGAGGGTAATAAAATATAATGGTTTTTAGTTAATATAAACTGTCCATATGACCAATGATAATTTTTATCGTCCTAAAAGCCATTAAAATGGGTTTAATCGCCTAATACCATGTTCGTTTTCTTATTGTTTGAACAACAAAATCACGTGTGAGGTCGTCAACTCAAATAATGTTTCATTTTTCCTTGCAGTCTGTCCTATCTCCCATAGAATTCTCTTCAAACAATTGACGTAAAACAACCCTTTTTGTTTGCTTTATCTAACGCAATGTAACTAGAATGACCTCCCTATTCCAAATATATAACGATATATATTTAAACTCGTCTGAAAACGCAAAATTAAGTCGAAATCTTATATTGTTCAATAAACACTTCCATTTAAACGTCCATTTTTTTCATTAGATTATCTTTTCAAATCGTTTTCCTTGACTCTATTGCTTCATCTAAAAGTGACATCCCTAATTTCCAGCTTTTCCCTTTCCTTTTAAATGTTAAACGTACGTTTTCCTCTTAATCTGGCCTCCTTGACTTTCTACGTACTCGCTATACAACTGAATATCCCTACAGTAGCTTTTCTTACGTTTTGCATGTCTTTTCTTTAATTTTCCTCTTATTAAAATTTTCTTGTTATTTTCTCGCATAGTTTTTCCAACATAATATGGATTAAATTGCTCGTTAACGGCGGTTGTCAATACCTTGATTACACTGATTGTTTATCTTACATCTAGGGTCATCGTACCCGATGCACCGGGCGTGAGACCCTGTTTACATTATAGTGTATTGATCTTTCGGTTGATGACGATATTTTTTTCCATAAATCTCTGATTAATTGCCTAGTTCAAAGTCCATCTCTTTGTTCAAAATCTGAATACGCCCCCCGCTTTGTGATTGGTTTGATCAATTATTTATAGCTTTCTGCCTCTACCTGATTGGCTGTTGGTTTCAATTATTTATTTTCGAGCCTAAGAAAGGGTCTTTCCCTGTCTCGTGACGATTTTTAATACCATCTGTGATCTTTTTACCAAAATTCATCTCAATCTGTTTAATTTATAGGTCCCTACTGTCAACAAGTATTCAATTTACTTTGATCCGATAGATGTCGCAAGTGTGTCCGTTTTATAAGTAATTGGTATTTTCTTTTTAAATTAAAGGGGTAAGCTACGATATTTTTTTATTTGCACTGGTGATTAATGCAATACATCACAAGTATCGCCCTCTTGTAAGACAGAATTCAGAATTAATTCCATTCAGAATCGAAACTTTGCCTGAAATGGCTTTAACCGTATTTGATAACCAGATCTGATAGCTAGTTACTTCACCACCGTCCTCTTCCCCATATCTTTCCTCATCCCACTACCTTCAGCTTCACAACATACTCCAATTGGGGACGGTATGGTATTGTTGACTTCACACGGGATCAGTTGGGACTCTTGTGCGGTGTTCACATAAAAAATAATAAATAATAATTTTATTTGATGATTTGGATATTTAGAAGCACTGACAATAAATTAAGCCGATAGTAGTAAAATAGTGAAAACTAAGAGCATTTAATCTGCAACACCTATGAAAATATTCTATTGTGTTTTCCAGTTATTTATCTGAAACCTCGATTCCTCATTTATCTGATTTTCGTCGGTTGACAACATTTAAATTTTCAACTTATTTATTAAAATAAGTATCTTCTTCTTCTTGTGCCATGTCCGTTCAACGGACGTTGGCTATCATTTTGACTATGCGTATGCCAATAAGTATAGCATATTTGTTTTTAACGACAATTCCTAATATTTTTTTTCATCCCTTGGGCCTTTTTTTACGTGGAGGAGGCTCTGAGGAAAATAATTTCCTTCAGTGCTTGTGTATCTTTGGGTTGCTGTGTAGAGGTTTTTTGTGGAAAGGAAGGAGTGAACCTGGGTCTTGAAGAAACCCATGTTGTAGGAAGGAGGAAACACAGAGATCGGCAAATCGTTCCACAGCCGAGCAGTTGAACTCATGAAGCGACCTGTTCGCATGTGACAAATGTTGGGCGCGCGTTTTGCAGACGGAAACAATGTATCTGTTATTTAAACTTTGTGTGTAGGCATGATAGGTGAACTTGCAGATCTTAAATAATACGCTCGTAGACGAGATGAACATTTATTTGCACAATATAAGTCTATAAGCTACGTGCTAGCTATCGGAGCTGTCTGTAAGTAAGGAGGGCGAGCAGAAACATCCATCACCTTTTATACACTGTTTCTACCGTGTCGCTCTTGCATATTTCAAAAGGCAGGCCTGCCACCAAAACCATTCTCACAGTATCTTTTTAGTTCCTCAATTCCACAGTGCATCTTCCATTAAAATACTGGTATAACAAGGAAAACATTCCCACCCTAAACCTGTGCTCCAAAGATTGCAATCCAATGTTAAGATAAAAGAATCTGTTAAACAAACCGCCCATTGCTGCACAGAGTCTAGGGGAATTTCAGGTATTTTGGGGCTTCAGACCAAAGGTTGCTCTACCGTATGGCGCACTTGCAATTTGTACAGGGTTGGCAGTTATGAACTATAAAATTATCTGCGGGCCCTCTACGGTACGCCTTAGACAAAATAACATTTTCAAATATTCCAGCCTGACATTCAATTTCAAATGGACTCGCTGTTTTACAACTTATCCTAAAATGAAATAATGTTTTTGAAAGCAGATGAAAGACTTTCAGATTTTGATTTTACGAATGGCCAATAAACGTATTAAAAATATTTAAAAAATTGAACCTAATTACAAATAAGGTTGTTTGTAAACTGTATTTTGGGCGGAACTAAAAAACACGTTTAGTAAGATAAACGTAACGTCATGGTCATTGTTAACTTCACTTTTTTTGTTTCATATAAAAAATCGTAAACCTGGCCGTGTGAACTATTTGGCGGTTTTCGATTGTTAGATTGTTTTCATCTCACCTTAATAGAAAAGGGGATATAACGAGTTTTACGAGGACATTTTATTTAGTGACTATGTGGTATGTGTGGTTAACTGTGATAATAAATAATATTGTGATAAGTGATAACGCACAAAAATCGGTGACCCGACAATTCGTCCTGCGACAATTCATCCGGCGACAGTTCATCCTGCGACAGTTCATCCTGCTGACAGTTCATCCTGCCGACAGTTCATCCTGCCGACAGTTCATCCCGCCGACAATTCATCCGACGACAATTCATCCTGCCAGATCATTTAAGTAAGTATGAAAAGAGGATATACGGCCGTACAACCAAAATCGATATACTTATATCTGAAGGCATCTTGAGTGCAAATCCGCTGTAAAAATATTTTAACTAACAATAATTTCGACTCTCCGAAGAAGCATGCGTGAATAACAAAATACGACATACTTATTATTATAGGTTATACTTATAGGTTAGGTTAGGTTAGGTTAGGTTGAATTGTTAGGATGAATTGTCGCCGGATGAATTGTCGGCGGGATGAACTGTCGTCAGGATGAACTGTCGGCAGGATGAACTGTCGGCCGGATGAACTGTCGCAGGATCAACTGTCGCCGGATGAATTGTCGCAGGATGAACTGTCATGGAACCCAAAAATCACAGATGCTCGAAATCAGTGTTGGAACATAGTGTTCCCGTTTTGAAGACTGTAGAAATATTTAAGATCCCTTGTGCTATGTTACTTTATAATGAACTAGCTTTTACCCGCGGCTTCACTCGCATGGTTTTAGGGGGAATTCTATATATATATTCTCGCTCAGCACCGAACGAGTACAGTCGCGTTATTTTGTAAGAAGTAAAACAATAAATATAATTACTTACATTAATAACTCGCCCACCTGGGCGATTCCATTAATTTAATATGGAAACCGAAGAAATTTTTTAAAGACTTAGTTAATAAGATCACTTCAGTGAAAGACTCAAAAATAAAATTAACACTGGAACAAAATATTGTATCACTGGAAGAAAAAATTCATCACGAACTAATTAGTCTACAAAAGAAGATCATAGAATTACAAGAAATTAATATTAAAAATAATCATCACTACATACAGAAACTCGAAGAAATCCATCAAAATAACAAAAAATCATACGCTAGTGCACTAAGTAACAATAAAAACTTCGCAGAAACTTCATATAATGCAGAACAGAAATACGCCATTTTAATTACCTCAAAAAACACCTTGAAAGCCGAGGACATAAAAATAAAAATTCAAAAAAATATTAATTTAACAAAAATAAAAGTTGGAGTAAATGGAGTAAAAAAGATCGGAGAACAAAAATTAGTGATTTCTTGCCAAAAAAAGAAGATGCAGAAAAATTAACCGAAGAGATAAATAAAGTAATTGGAAAAGAAGTATCGGCCGAAGAAATAAAAAAAAAGGAAACCGTGCTTAATGTTGAAAAGCCTGCAATGCCAATTGACTGAAGAAGAAATTATAGACGGGATTGTACAACAAAATGAAGGATTAACCCTAGAAGACAAAAAAGACATTAAGCTTATCAAGGAATTAAAAAATAAGTACAATGAAGGAAAAGAAAACGACACCACTAACTACATTATCGAAACAACTGGACAATTAAGGAAAAAACTAATTGATAAAAAAAAATTAAACATCAAATTCCAAAGAGTGTACGTCAGCGACTGCAGCCCGCTCACACAATGTTACCATTGCCTCAAGTTCGGCCACACAGCTCAAAGATGTCTCGCCAGGACGCAGCCTCCCATTTGCCCTCATTGCACTAAGGAACATATACTATCCAAATGTGAAAACAAAGAACAAACTCCAATCTGCAACAACTGCTGTGTCCAAAACAAAAGGTTTGATATGAACTATTCCACCGATCATAGAGTCGATAGCATAAAATGCCTTTACCGGCAAAAAATGCTTCGAATTGCCAAAGAACGCATTGACTACGAATAAATATTGTAAATTTTCATTTCCTCAAACTCTTATCTATAAATTAACAATGAATGATTTTTTATGTAACGCATTAGATAAAAAAATATGTATTGAAGAAAACTTATATCACTCTATAAGAGATTTCTATTTTATTTGCACTGAAAAAAGATTTACACAATTTCATAAAAATATTAAAAGCGTAAAAATTTTTTTTGAAAAATTAATAATATCTTTAAAAGAAATATTTTTTTCCCGGGCTTGATTGGATTTACAAAGACCTACTCTACTGGCGAAACTAATTACTCCATTCCAGGGTACCAGGTAACAATAATAAGAATAAACAAAAACTCTGATATTGGAATATCTATTTCCAACCAATGTTCTCAATATTAATGAAGTAATTAATGATTATGATGTTAATATTTTAAATATAAAATTTAAAGACGTAAATAAATTATCGCATTATATTGCTATTTATCCTACACATAAGTCTACAGTACAACAATTTATAGTAGAATCAAAAAACGTTTTATTGAATTTTAGAAATATAGATAATATTATTATACAAGATATGCATTTAAATATTGTAAATGATTATGCTAGTAATGATAAAAATGTGATCAATCAATATATGATCAATAAAAAACCGGAACATTCTTCAACAATCTCTACACATTATAAAATCCGTATTTGTATTACTAACTCTATGTCACACTCTACTTTGAAAATACTCTATATATTTAAAAGAAATCAATATCACATTAATATTTTTACTAAATGGATGACTTCATAGCTAATGAATTAGAAAATAATTTTAAAATACAAGAATATGAGTGTGTATACACCGATTCATGTAATGACATAATCTCAAAGAATCTCAATAATATTTTCATTTTTCATAGTAATATACGAAGTATGGAACGAAATTGGGATGAATTAATTCTAAAATTAAACAATCTAAATAAAAAACCTGACATCATAATATTATCAGAAACTTTTACTAATGACGAATCACCCACCTATCATTTACCAGAATATAATTATGTTACAACCAAAATAAACATCCATAAAAATAGTGGTCTCGTCATATTCATTCACGATAAATTTAGTATTGTCAAAATAACTGAAGATCCTATACATCTAGTAAACTGTATTGAAATACAATTAAAACTCGACAAAACAAACTACCACATAATAGCTGTTTACAGAACACACGGTTTGAATATCTCGTCATTTATAAATGAATTTAAACACATACTGTTAAAATTTAGTAATAAACTTTGCTTTATTGCAGGAGACTTCAATTTAAACATTAATGAAAACGTAGAAAATAATTTCAAAAATGAATATATTAATTGTATGACTGAATTTAACTTCATATCGTGCATTAATAAAAATACGAGAGAGATAAAAAATCACACTCCATCTTGTTTAGACCATATATAGACTAACATAAATATTAAAGATATCGACAAAATCAAATCAATTGTTTGGAAAACGAATATAACTGACCACCATGCATGCATTCTTCTCTATGATAACAAAATTAAACATAAAAAATTTAATCTAACAAAGACAAATTCCTACACAAATATGACTATTTTATCCCAAAAACTAAGAAATGAACAATGGAACAACGTGTTAAATAGTTATGATACCGAGACTTGCTCAAAAAACTTTGAAAATATATTGTCTCAACACATAAAAAATTCAACTACTGAAACTACAGTCCGCATTAAATCTAAACTAAGAATTTTAAAGCCTTGGATAACACAAGGACTTATAATATCAATTAGAAACAAAGAAAAACTTTATAAAACAGCATTGAAAAATCCTCTAAATGAAAAAGCATACAATTTTTACAAAAAATTTAAAAATAAATTAACAAACTGTATCAAAAAAAATAAAGAAGACTATTTCAAAAATAAAATACTTTCTACAGACAATAACAATAAACAAATATGGAAAACAGTCAACTTAGCCATGGATAACACTAAAAAAACACAAAAAATAAAATACATTGAACATGAAAATAAAATAATAGATGCTAATATTCAACCTAAACAATGCGCAAACATCTTTAATTCTTTTTTTGCTAATGTAGGAAAAAATCTTGCGAAAAATATCAATAAATCTTTTAACCCGAAAAAACAAACGATTGAAAATGTACAAAATCAAAATAATTTATCAAAATTTGAAACAACCTCAGAAAGTGAAGTTTTAAAAATAATAGAAGGCATGAAAGGAGGTTCGTCTCCCGGATTTGACCTTATTATAGTACATTTTCTAAAATCCATGAAAATTCATTTGGTAAAACCAATTACTCATTTGATAAACTTAAGTTTAACAGAGGGAATATTTCCGACAAACTATAAAAATACAATTATTTCACCTATTTATAAATCTGGAGATCCTCAACAAGTAACTAACTATCGCCCAATTTGTCTAATCTCAAACATTGGAAAGATTTTTGAAAAAATTGTGAAAAACCAATTGGTCGGTTTCCTAGAAAGTAATAAAATTCTTCAAAAAAACCAATTTGGTTTTATAAAGTCACTCAGCACACAAGATGCTATTGCTAATGTAACCTCATACATCAATGAATCATTGGATAAAGGTGAAAAATGTGCCGGTATATTTATTGATCTCAGAAAAGCTTTTGATAGAATATCCCATGAGATTCTACTAAAAAAACTAAACAATATAGGTATAAAAGACAATGCAATTAAATGGATTTCGAACTACCTAAAAAATCGACCGCAAGTCGTAAAAATAAATCAGATTAATAGCGATAAAGAAATATCAGACTTTGGAATCCCTCAAGGTACAGTAATTGGACCAATCCTTTTCACCATATATGTTAATGACATTTTTTTTCAACCACTACATGGCCAAATTACTTCATACGCCGATGATACGGTACTAATAATTAGCGATAAAACTTGGGAAAAAGTAACATTTAAAGCCACCGAAGACATAAATATTTTAAAGAATTTCTTCCACGTAAATTTACTATCACTAAATGGTGATAAAACATTTGTAATTCCATTTGCAATACACAAAAATGATACCCCTAAAAACATTGATATCATCATCCATGATAATTCCAAAACACATAGTAAAAATTATTGTATCCAAAACTGCACAATATTAAAAACAACAAACACAATCAAATATTTAGGAGTCATTATCGATAAAAATTTGAAATCGAAGGAACAAATTTGTCAAGTTGTAAAAAAAATTAGAAAATTGATTTATATATTTTTAAGAATCAGAAATTTTTTATCTGTAAAAAACTTATATCTAATATATTACGCTTTGGTTCAATCAACTTTACAATATGCTATCATTAGCTGGGGATCCGCATACAAAACTAATCTTTCCCCAATTGAAGTTGTGCAGAGGCTAATAATTAAAATCATATTAAAAAAACCTTCTGACTACCCAACGGATCAATTATTTAAGGAATTCCAAGTACCATCTTTCAAAGATCTATACAATAGAAATGCATTGATTCAAATTATAAAAGAAAAAGAAAAATATCAATTTATAACTGAAAACCGTACTAGACATAAATATATTTTTTCATGCCCAAAATTAAACACTTTCTTTGCACAAAATTATTATACTTATCAAGGAAGACTTATTTTCAACCGATTACCGGATGAAATTAGAAAAATAAATGATAAAATCCAATTAATAAACACTGTAAAAAAATTTTTTAAAGATAATCTCAAAAAAAAAAAAAAAAACAATTTCCGACTAATCTAATCTACTTATAACTCAGTTTCCAAGTGATACTCCATTCTTCAAATAAGTTAAATTTTGTATTGTTTTTAGCAACTAATTACAATAATTCTGGACACATTATCCAAACAGTAAAATTGTTTTGATAGTAGATAAATACTTATAATCACATATCACCGAACTTACAACTTATTGTTTTTTACATTCACATTGTAATTTAAGAACTTAAATATAGCATTAAAAAATGTACACTCTCTTCCAGACACAAGCTAACGCTTCCATGGAAGAGTGGTATTAACATATTTGAATATGAACATGTAAGCAAATTAATACATCATCTAAATGTACATTATATTTTATATGCTAAAAAATAATAAATAAAAAAAAAATAAAAAAAAAAAAAAAATAAAAATCAAAATATGCTAGCTTCTGGGTTTGTAGTTCCCGGCATGCGTTGCTATGCCACATAATAAAGATATTGTTTCTCCCTGCGTGTCCTTTCCCTTTGTCCCATTCTTCTTCCGCTTCTCCTTCCCATCACGCGTTCTCACTCTGCCTTCTCCGCTTTCTCTCTCCCCACTCCCCACCCCCGCTTCCCCCGTCCCACGAACCCCCTCCCGAATTGCCCTCCCGCCTCCCGCATTCCACACATTCAGTCTCTGTACATTCAGTTTTCAAACAGCTCGCGTTCCACCTATTGCAATTTTTTTATTCAAATTACATAATGTTAGAGATCACCAGTGTATATATAGAAACCTTTGTTGACGTGCTCACAACAACTCACCAAAGTTTCATCCCAATCGGATGAACGGTTTAGCAATGCATAATTTCATGATGCCAGAGCTCACTATTGTATACAGAAACCATCGCGGGCATGCACACATCAAATCTCCAAAGTTTCATCGCAATCGGATGAACGGTTTAGCAATGTGTAATTTTATGATGCCAGAGCTCACTATTGTATACGGAAATCATCGCGGGCATGCACACATCAAATCCCCAAAGTTTCATTGCAATCGGATGAATGGTTAGAACATACAGATAGATAGAAGACGGAAGACGGAAGGCGGAAGGCGGAAGGCGGAAGGCGGAAGGCGGAAGGCGGAAGGCGGAAGGCGGAAGGCGGAAGGCGGAAGGCGGAAGGCGGAAGGCGGAAGGCGGAAGGCGGAAGGCGGAAGGCGGAAGGCGGAAGGCGGAAGGCGGAAGGCGGAAGGCGGAAGGCGGAAGGCGGAAGGCGGAAGGCGGAAGGCGGAAGGCGGAAGGCGGAAGGCGGAAGGCGGAAGGCGGAAGGCGGAAGGCGGAAGGCGGAAGGCGGAAGGCGGAAGGCGGAAGGCGGAAGGCGGAAGGCGGAAGGCGGAAGGCGGAAGGCGGAAGGCGGAAGGCGGAAGGCGGAAGGCGGAAGGCGGAAGGCGGAAGGCGGAAGGCGGAAGGCGGAAGGCGGAAGGCGGAAGGCGGAAGGCGGAAGGCGGAAGGCGGAAGGCGGAAGGCGGAAGGCGGAAGGCGGAAGGCGGAAGGCGGAAGGCGGAAGGCGGAAGGCGGAAGGCGGAAGACGGAAGACGGAAGATAGAAGATAGAAGATAGAGTATAATTATGGATAGTAAAAATTCTAAGATTTATTTACTTTAAGCTGAATATTCCAATTAAAAATATTAACTATCTCCTTTTGACGAAACAACTCAACTTAATTACGCTGTCAGATAGGCGGATCATCTCTTACCTTGTACTTTTAAATAAAATCATTAATAATTGCATTGACATCCTGAAATTCTCGCCAAAATAAAATTTTACGTACCGACCAGAAATACGAGGCAAAGTGCTGCCTTCTTCTGTGACAATTTTAAAACAAACTATGAGGCTCATACACCTATAAATAGATTACATCATTTTGGAAATATTGTAGACATGTTTGCAGATTCAGTATTAGTTAGAAAACGAAGTCTTTATAATTACTTTAATGAAATGTATGATTTTAATTTTAATAAATTTTATTTTTTACTATTAATTTAATCATTATATATTGTGTATTACGTACCTGCCTAACTATTATTATCTATCTTTCTAAAAGCCCACTAGGGCGTAAATAAATTAATAATAATTATTATTAGTACAAAGTTAATGATAGCAGTGAAGAAGAAACAAAAGCAAAAAACCTGTTGTGCTGTGACCTCTTTAAAATGTGTAGGTACCTACTGCTAAAGTATTTAATTAGTACCTACATCTTTATACTTCAGAAGCGGCACATTTAAAATATCAGCAACACCAATTCATAATAGAATTGTAGTACGGTAGGTATATATCAGCGTATTAGTTTAAAAAAAATCGAACTGTAAATAAATTCGTTTGATATCCATACCAACTTATTGGCAATTTTGAAGTCGATTTTAGGTTTTAAATTGGTAAAAATTATTATTATTTCGGGAGGCCAACTGTCGGGGGATCAACTATTGGGTCACCATATAAATCATATTGTCACGAACACAAACAAATAAAACCAAACACCAATGCAACACCAACTAGCGAAACCACACGTTTTTCTTCCTAAAGATGGGCTCCCTTAACTAGCGAACCAACAGTCCAATCTTGCTACCCCGGACACGTACGGGGACTTAGAAATTTCCCACCCGGTTAAGCCTGCGCTCCCTAGTTGTAATTCCTTCCCTTCTACTCGCTACCCGCAATTCTGATCCTGCCTAAGCCGCGCTTTAAACTTAACGATTTAGCCTGGATTAGGATTTTCGTTGTTTTATATTATCTGTGTTTTTTACTGCAAAGGTGCTCTTTTGTTTGACCTTCCAGAGATAATACAACGAAACAAGGGATGTGCCATTAAATCGAAGCACTATCTATTTTCGATTAATCTTTACTGCAAATCATTGTGCATTACAATTACCAACGAAATATACTTTGGATAAATTGAAGCTTTTTCTACAGTTTCGCTTGAGTGGAATTAAAATAAAATTATTGAAGAAGAAGATAACAATAATAATCTAAACGAAAATATGAAAGACAACAAGACACAGAAAACAGAAAAAAGACAATGGTCGCAACTGGGACTCGAACCCAGACCTCTCTCAAGCCGTCATAATAGTCAATCTCATATTTCAAATTTTAGAATTAACAATATTATCTTCAACCAATTATTTTTCCATGTTATTAGTTAGTTGGAGATAATATTATTAATTCTAAAATTTGAAATATGAGATTGACTATTATGATGGCTTGACAGAAGGGAGCAATAGCTAAATTGGTCAACGCGCACGTCACAGTTAGACGAGAGGTCTGGGTTCGAGTCTCAGTTGCGACCATTGTCTTTTTTCTGTTTTCTGTGTCTTGTTCTCTTTCATATTTTCGTTTAGATTATTATTGTTATCTTCTTCTTCAATGATATATTACGTTGATGGGAATAACCTTCAAAAGTTATAAAAGAGAATTTTTCTTATAAAAATTAAGATAAAATTATTAGTCATCTCAATATGAGATAAAATGAATGTTTCTATGTTTATCCCTTATGTTCTCTTAAACCGTTTATCCGATTGCGATGAAATTTTGGTGATTGGTTATGTGCATGCCCACGAAAGTTTCTATATATGTAATTGTGAGCTCTGGCGTTATGAAATTATTTTCTATAACGTTCATCTGATTGCAATGAACCTTTAAAGATTTGTTGTGCGCATTCTTTATCTAATGGTGAACTCTGGCATTATGAAATTTAAAAAAAAATGACCATAAGTTGGGCAAAATTTGTTTGAAAATGTGTGTATTTCATATAGTTTAGCAGCAGGGAGAGAAGGCAGGAGGGGAATAAGAATCAGGGAGTGAGGAGACGGCACTATTCAAAAGTTATGGAGTTGACAACTTCACTATTTCCCTTGTCTGTGGCACGGTTAAACAATTTGCCGTGCTGTATTTGATCCGAGTGTAGATAAAGTGATTAATCAAAAGGATATTGATATTATTTTTTAACCTTTTTATTAAAATTATTTAACTCTAAATTCGACAGTTGTGAACTCCTGCAATTAAAAATCTACATGTACCTACACGAACAACTAGACAAACATTTACATTTTATGTACGTACATCTCATTCGAACTATATTCTACATTCTCCAATACAACGTTTGCATAGTCTTGATAACAAATACTTCCAATATGGATGTATTTGACAATAATTTGAACTTAGCACACTTCAAACGCCATATATGTGCCAACTATTTATTTCTACCTATCCCATAAACTAATGTGAACAACAATTTTAAACATTACCTACTTTGTGTCAACTCCTATATTTTATGGATTATATTTTGTTTCTTATATTTTATGTTACCTGTTTTTTGTTAACGCTTGTATTTTATGTAACCTATATTTTGTTTTTAACATATATTATGTAACTTATATTTTGTAAACCCATTCTTTTCACAGTAATTAAAAAAAATGTACTGCATTCTATGTAAAAGCCGTATGGGCATTTAAATAAATAAAAAAAAAAAACTATACATTACGTTGGCAAACGTGCTAGATATACGCCAATTATACATAAAAATTCATACTACTAAACTACGTACTTCACCAAAAAAAAATTTACATTCACAAACTATCATTAATAGGCCGATTAGGCAAGCGCACAAAAAAAACATAAAAACTCCGAAATAAAGCTAAATCAAGCTCTGGACAAAGAAACCACAAATACCAGACAACAAAAGCATTCAACAATCTTTCACTAAATACAAAAAATGAAAAAACACAAAAATTTCAGATGCTAAATTAAACGATGGATTAATGAACATTCAGGTAAAAGTAATTTATTTATTATTTATTATTTATTTAATTTATTTATTTATTAATTTTCAACGCCCTGGTGGGCTTTTACAAGACAAGATTACAATACAGAGACAGTTTTTAAATAAAAAAGATAAACTATAAAAATATAACTAGTAAACATCATATGAAAGGTAGGTATACAGATAAATTTAAGGAAAGATCATTACAATAAAAGAGTAAGTTTCTAAGTTATAAATGGCATAGAAATAAACTTGTAGGTATGTTAGTAATTACAAAATTTACAGGTGACTAATTAAATGTGATGAAAAATACATGACAAAATGCAAGATACATAAAAAGAAAACGGTAATAGGTTTTTACATTGTAGATTTATAGAAATACACAAATATATGCAATAGATCCTATGTGATGCTCCTTAGATATCAAAATAAAATATTGTTCAGATATTTCTTGAATAAAGGTAAACTTGTATTAAATACATCAATATTTGAGGTGAATTTGTTCCCTAGTGTGTGTAACCGTGAAATTGGTGCATGTGTGTGGTAGTTGGTTACAGAATTATTGTTGCAGAATAATATGTTTTGCCTTGTTTCTCGAGTAGGTACTTTAAAATCAATGAGATGCAATAGTTCGCAACAATCTAATTCGGAGTGAATAATTTTAAACAAAAAAGTTAGATCGTATATTTCGAAATAAGAATTACAATTTTTTACGGGATTTTTTATTTGACAAAATCATTTATAATAGCTTCGTAGTTGCTTCTATGCATAGGAGATCCGAAGAGTAAAGTTCTTCTTGTAATAATGAAGACCTTTGGTATTTCTTCACTCGCTTTTAACAGGAAAAACTCCTTTCTCCAGAACAATTTGTGGACGGAGTGCAAAGTGCGACGCGGAGAGCTATATCCAAGTTTGGGTAAACGTTGCACAGAGATGGTTTCCTCAAAAAGTTTCCTTAAAAAGATTCAGTAATGATATAGAGTCAGGTTTCTCTGCCGTCTTATTAGAGGAAACGTGACCTTGAAAGTGTACCCATTCCTGAACTAAATCGTATTCTAAATCATTGCACAAGAGGCTGACTTTTTCTGAGACTCTGTGCTGAAAGTTCCCCCAATTTAAAAAAAAATGATTTTTTTCTTTGAAGTATTATGCCTTCATATTATGCCTTATGCCTTCGCATATGCCTTCTCTCTAATTCAGATCTCAGTTAGGTAGTTGTTTCAATACCCTCGTTTGATGTCTCGTCTATAAAGTTTTTTCTTTTGGGGTAATCTTACTCTGAATGTCGCTTTCACATTGCCAAAGTGCGCTCATTTCAATTGCACTTTCTTCGAAATAATCAAAGTTTTTTGCTCTGGTATAATAAACTCGAGAAGAGATCCACTAAAATCAAATACCGTCAGTAAATCAACGGATGAGCTCTGAAACTGATCACTCACTTTATTAAGTCTTTCCAAAAAGCATTCCAAAATACGATTAGTAACCAAATAAAGGTAGCCCACTGCCCAAGCATTTTTTGTGAAATATTCGCACCATAATCGCACTACGTAATCCGCGTTGCCGTACGGGATCACTGGGCATCTAAAGGTAATAATAACCTGTAAGGGGGAAATAAGCGTAGTGGCTTCAAAAAATTTTTTTTTCATAAATCGATGGTAGAACCATTCAAAAATATTTTCTGAAAATTTGAAACCAAAATTCCAAGCCATTTAAAGTTATATGCGTTCGAGTTAGTGTCCCTCGGTCGAACAACCACTATTTGTATATATGTCTATAACTGCCACTCTTATTTTCGAACGCATTTTTTTCGAAACTTCTTTTTTCGAATATAATTTGTGTACAGTTTTTGTATCAATCTTTATCAAACTCAGCACACAGTTTCTTTATATAAATGCGCTCTATTTGGACCCTAAATCTTAAACTATATCCTTATTTTAACTATTTTTTATGCCAAAAAAACGTTATATTCTGTTATATTCTGTTTTCTAGGGAATGCAATTTAAGTGTGTTTAGTAAAGATGTGTAGTTAATGTGTTGAATAGGTATGTGTAACTTGAAGTTAATAAATCTTAATTTGTGCTGAACTCTTTCGATATTTCTTATATGAATTTGATAATATGGGGACCAAACTATGGAATTATATTCCAACAAGCTGCGTACGAGTGACAAATATACGATTTTTATAACTTCCAGCGAATCGAAGTCTTTAATTGTTCTGATTATAATTCCTAGTGTTTTCATGCCTTTATTAGTTATTTGTTGTATATGATTTATAAAGTTTAATTGCGTATCAAACACAACTCCAAGATCCCTAATTTCTTTGACTTTTTCAATAATATACAACACCATTACAAAACACACATCATTATAACAGTATGTCCGGGGGCAAAGTGAACGAACTTTGGAGGAGATTCTACATGATGGTAAAAGTAAAAAACACAAAAATCTTTTATCAAAATTCAATTTTTTTTCGCGTACAAAAATATTTTTCCGCAGAAGAATATTAGGTTTTTTTCCATACGAACAAATCAATTTTTTTACTCGAAAATTGCTTTAAAGTGTTGGAATTTCGAAAAAAGCTATTCAGCTTTTTTACTTATACTATCATACTACAGATTCACCCACCGAAGTTTGTGCACTTTAACCCCGGACACCCTGTATGCAACCTTACCTCGTAATATTTGCCGTTTTTTTTTATTTATTATATTTTTTTTGTTTTATTTTATTTTATTAAAATTTATTATTTCAAATTTTTACAACAGTAAGGCACCCAGAGAGGCCCACATTATCAAAAATAATGTTTTAGATAATACTGATAATTAGATAATAATATGTAGAGCACCGTTTTAGTGAACCGCTGAATTTGTAAAATTATTGTATCTAATAAAAATAAAATAATTTTGTTATAAAATAGGTAGGTGAAGTGAAAAATGGGTATAAAGTATTTTTCAATGTGTTTATCCAATAGATTCAAAGATACATGGTACAGTGGTTACATACGAGACTCTTTGTAGGTAATCTTAATAAGTCATGTACCCTCATACGTCTGGTAATGTTGTAGGTAGTTGTTAAGTATTATGCATTTCTTGTTTCGTGTCGATGTAATGTGCCCCATAAATATAAATGTGCTGCTTATTACACACATAAACTACACTTACGATTTATGCGCAGACAGTAAAATGCGCAATAAAGAAATGGATCGAGGAATAAATTTATGGTATCAATCTTAAACAAAAAGATCAATATAATATGGGAAGTATTAAAATATTCCAAGTACCTTGTACTTAAATGCATTTATTGTACAGTATTATTAAGAGACTTATCTTAGGGCTTGCTGTGTGAAAGGTATTTTTGAGAAAAGAAACAGAAAAGGTTCTAGAAAGGAAAAAGGTATTAATCCATCCCATCCACTGGGGTGCAATGCGATGTTTCTAGAGAGTCCTGCTGGAGAAGTCAAAAGCTCTCCCTCATCCAGTCTCTCCCGATCCGGTCTGCCAGGCAATTGGTAAGCAGACATCCGACGCCAAGAGCCGGACAGGGCACCCTTGCTATGGCACCAAACGTAGCGAATCACTTGGGGTGACCTATGGCAGAGGTTTTGGTTATCAAACAATGATTCCCGGGGCGGCGGTACCCATACCCATCTCCTAAATGAATTATCCATACGAATCTATTACCTATATGAATCCACTAGCAAGGAAACATGATTTATAATTTGCAACATAGCCCTGATTTATGACAATGTAGCATCGACAGAGGAAGGACTAAAAACTGAATGCTGTATATTTGAGAACTCTGAGGCATACGTGTGTTAAAAACATGTACGACCGATAACGTCCCCAACTTAGTTATGAGTTATTCTATCCGGGTACTTCTTACTTTGTCCATCTGAAGTATGTGTTAAAAGTTGAAACCTAAGCGTGCCGAAGCGTCCCTTTCTGAATATATTTATAACCAGCTGATGTCCCCGGCATTGCACAGCTTCACGAGATATCGAAATAAAGAGTTATTTTCCTCTTATTCTCGATTTGTTTAAAATCAAAATCCATGGCGCCCGCCCGCCATAGACACTCTTTTTATGTGCGTAAATAGGTAACAACATACAAGGAATATTTATAGAAGGAAACCTACCACATTACAATTTTTTTTAATTTTTCATATGATAATGAATCAATATTGCAAGCCCCATCTATTACACTTGATTTTTGGAAGCAGAAATGCTTCTTTTCATTTAAAAACCAACTTTTTAAAAAGGATTAGGAACAGAACCGCCATTTTTAAATTTCAATCAATCAGAACCCTCCTTTCATCGTTATCCAAAATGGCATTTGTTGTTGTTCTCTTGGATTTTGAATTTTATTTACGAAACAAAGGCGGAAAACGTTTTTCGTGTCTACTGAAAAAATTGTCAAATATTCGTAGTGTGTTTACTTCTATACGCCTTCTTAGAATAAAAAAAAGTTTCCTACCCCTGCAGAGAATAACCAAATTTATAGATATATCAAAGAGTAACCATCATTAATTTTATTTATCATTATTGTATTCAAAAATTTACTGCGGCTTTTTAGCAATATAACAGTAATTGCATTATTTTTTCAGTTTATTTACCGTGATATGCCCTTTATGAACACATAAATACAATGATGGTAGAATGCACTGCAGCGATTCCTATTGGCCAACAATTTACAGTTTAATGACGTCATCAATTGCGGCGTTCGTGACGTCACAGGTACAATACAGATTTAATGGCAATGTATGCGCAGAGAAATTGCTGGTCGGAAATTGGAATTGCTCGCATAATTTGGGTGCGTTTGTTTTTAAATATTGTTTCGGTATATCAACGAACAAAAAATACCACCCGATTGCCAATAAAGTTTTAATATTCAAAAAGTAACGAGATTTTTTAATGGGATTCATAGTATTTTTGTCATGTCAGTTTTTTAATTTGGTTTTTTAACGTAAAACAACCTCTGCCTTGGTCCAAAGCAAAAAAGCTTACAGCTCAGTAGTTGGCTTGAAATAAACGGTAACCGACGAGTTCATCGTAAATCAATTCAACGAAAGCAAATTCATCGAAAACAATCGAACAAAATCGAAAATCAATTCATTGAAAATCAATTCATCGAAAATCAATTCATCGAATCGCCAATTCATCGAAAAACTTTTTTTTTGTAGATATTAGAGCTTTCAAAATTAAATACCCAAAAAGGTCTGTTTAACTGAGTTAAATGTGTTTAGCAACTGTCAGTTTCGTAGTGACAATGTAAAATTTATAGGTTATCTCTTCGATTTCCGATTGTCTGATGCTGCAAAAAAGGGATATCCAAGGAACGGTGACCAGACAACTCATAATGAAACCAACTCATAAACAACTCAGAAAGGTCATTAAGAGTGATGATAAAAAAATATTTAAAAATTGGTTAAATAGGTTAAGTTAGGTTAGGTTAGGTTAGGTTAGGTTAGGTTAGGTTAGGTTAGGTTAGGTTAGGTTAGGTTAGTTTAGGTTGACCAATGCTTTTTTACCTTCTCAAAAAATGATTTTCAATGAATTGGCGATTCGATGAATTGATTTTCGATGAATTGGTTTTCAATGAACCCGTTTTCGATGAATTTGCTTTCGTAGAATTGATTTTCGATTAATTGATTTTCGATGAATTCGTTTTCGATGAACTCGTCGTAAACCGAAATAAACAAAACATAATAATGATCACAAAAGAAGAAAAAATATAATTAAAATAAATGTTAATTTTTCAGGTCACATTCCGCAAAAAAACACACTCCATTACACAATAATTATTCTGAGTTTATTTTACAATAACGCGTGTACATGATAATTTTGCACTTTTTATTTCTACCCTGGTTGGCAACCGGCTCAGTCCCTCTGTTTAATTCTAAAGGTACTGCTTGTCCCGCTTGCAAATTATAAAGAAGGATTCAATTCTTATTGCATTTATAAAGCAACTGGTTAAAACTGACGCCACAGCTGTCAGTGTGTTATAAATGCAATTAGCTCGCAATAACACTCATCAGTACCGACTGAGAGAGAACTACTTGATCGTATAGCAACTAATTGACATGTACACTTACAATTTGAGAGGCCGGAATGTGTACCGCCGCCCCTGGAACCTTTATTGGATAACCAACACCTCTGCCATAGGTAACCCCAAGTGGTTCGCTACGTTTGGTGATTTAGCAGGGGTGCCCGGGTTTATGAGGTGAGGTTTGACTAGTCTTGGAGGCAGATGACCAGGATACACTGAACCCCAGATTCCTACCCACCTCTTAAACCCTTTTCCTTCCCACAACTCTCCTCTCCTTCCTTTCCTTAAAAAAACATAACACACAGCAAAGATGACATAGGCCCTGAGGGACATTATTTTCTTCAGGATCTCCTGTGGAGCTCATGTATAAAAGAAATGTAAAATAGTAGGGTTTAGTCAAGCTCCGAACCTAACGCTTTGAGTTTTTACTTGGTTTTTACCCTATAGAGAGCAACGGTAATCAGTATTTAAGTATGTTGCTTTTGAAACATACTTATTGGAAATGAGATTTTATTTTATTATACTTACATGGAAACAAGACGAAGAATGCAAAATACATTAGATTGGTTCCGCAACCGGGCTAGAAAAGAAGAAGATGGAGAGATACGAAATTACGAATGTTAGAGGAGAGCGCTAACATTTACAGTGACAAAATCGATGCGAAAATTGCGAAAATGTTTAATATAACACTCGTTAAAAATAGAGCAAAAATAGGGCATTATCTTAAACAGCATTTAAAGAAACACTGTGAATTTTTTCGTACATATAACTTGTAAAATAACTGAATCAAACGTGTGTATAATAATTTTTGGAGCGTACTTTGCGATTTTTTTCTGTCGAGGGAATTTTATATAATTTGCGTTTCGGCGCGGGCAATGTCTAGATATTATCTTCTAGAATAACATATATATTTTTAAAGAGCTTTAAAACTTAACTGGTTTAAGGGAGATATGTATGAAATCGGTAGAAATTCGGGTTGCGGGCCCTTAAATACAAGCACAATCCACACAATAAACGAACAAACGAAACTTTTTTTAATCCATTAACTTACTAGCGACACTTCCAATAGCAAAGAATTTCAAATGGTTAAGGTTTATAAATCAACTTTTGGATTATACTCCGGAAATAAAAAAAATAATTAAATTTTTGTTAAAACAAATTTTTAATATTTTTTAAAGTTTATTATACCCATCGATCAAGAATTTCATTGAAGAAGACGAAAACACTAATAAATCTAAACGAAATATGAAACCTAACAAGACACAGAAAAATAAAAAAAGGTAAAGGTTGGAACTGGGACTCGAGTCAAGAATCTCTTGTTTTACCGGGACACACCGCCGTAACCAACTTGACCATTGACAACTTTATTTTTCAGACGTAGTTTAGGATAATATTGTTAATTCTGAATTTGAAATATGATATAGACAAAAATGACAGAAAAAGTATGGGTCCCAATGGCCGATTTGATTAAAGCGCAGTGTCCCGGTAAAACAAGAGATCTTGGATTCGACTCCCGATTGCGACCGTTACCTTTTTTTTATTGAAGGGAAGTTTGATTTGAAACTCGATGAAATGAAAAACAGCGACACTAAAAAGACACAAACACAGCCAGAATTCAGCTTGCGAGAAAATGAGATACTATAATAGGTCTCATCTTTGTGCGTTGCTTCTTAGCCTCCCCACTCTTGTCTACTTTAGTTTTCTGAAGGTTTCACTTCTACTGCATGCGAATTGCACACTCTTTTTGTTTGCACACTGATTTTTTTTTAACTGTAAACTTCTTTAGCATCGTTATGATTTGAAACTCGATGAAACGAAAAATAGCGACACTAAAAAGAGACAAAAACATAAATCTACTGGATTTAGCCTGCGAGAGAATGAGATTGCATAATCGGTCTCCTCTTTGTGCGATGCTTTGTAGCCTATCGATCTCCTTTTCCTATGGTAGTTTGTAGCCTCCCCACTCTTGTCTACTTTGTTTTTTGAAGGTTTCACATCTACTACGTATGAATTGCACACTCTGTTCTTTTCTGTGTCTTGTTCTGATTCATGCTTTGTTCAGATTTATTAGTATTATCTTCTTCTTCTTCAATGATAAGAAAATAAGATTGTACAATTCACACGCGGTAAAAGTGAAACCTTCAGAAAACTTAAGTAGACAAGGATGGGGAGGCTACGAAGCACCGCACGAAGAGGAGACAGATTATACTATCTCATTCTACCGCAGACTAAATCCTATATATGTATGTAAGTGTTTGTCTCTTTTTAATGTCGCTAAAGTTTCACTTCAAAAATAATTATTTATGGATTTTCAAAGTTACCGTATATCTTTATTCCGAAACATAATTATAATTAAGTTATTATCTTATTCTTTATAATAAATATTTAATATTTTTTATTATCATTTACGTGCCGTGTACCTTGTTAGAGTATTCAATAAGTTCCATCTAACACCGTCACATGATAAATGGCCTAGCGTCTGCAGAATGGTGTCTACTGCCAAGCCGCGCGCAGCCCGCTCGGTGAGCAAGACACTACGTGTTTCACACGGAACCAACACTTTTTCCCAGAACGGAACAGTCAACTTTTTTGGGTCGCCTGGATCGGTTTCCCGCCTCTAGCAGGAACGACGGGCTGGAAGTTTATGGGGTCTTGCATGTAGTGAAAATGGGTTGGTATTTTTGAGAAATAAAATTGAAGAAATATGTGAAAAAAACAAAGCTTTTTTTATTATCAGCTGTACTCACACCACTGGCACTGTTGAAATCGTTTATGTCATTTTCTATAAATGTATTTATGCGGAAACTTCATGGTTTATGCAACCCAGTTGAAATTTAGATAAATTTGTGTAGAAAACTGTAATTAACCCAAATAAGTATAAAAAACTTTATGTTTTGAAGTGACACTTCTATAGCCCCGTTAGCAATTTAAAATTGGGATGAAACGGAAATGCGGTACAAAATTTTATTATTTGACGGTCCCCGGTTCTAATATAATGCAGGAAATTCGCAAGTTACCGCGGGCCTTCGGTAGCACGATGGGCAAGGCGCTCGACAAGTCTCAGCGGCCAGAGAGACAGACATCAAGCGAACGGAGGTTCGAATCCTACGAAATCTAAGAAAACATTTGTATTTTCGTTAAATCAATATCCAATCTTCAACTTTAAAATAAACCATCAAATGGAAAGAAAGCGACACCAAACGACTTTCTAATTTCACTTCTACTACGTGTGAATTGCAAACTCTGATTATTATTTTTTTTAACTCCACCTACCCCTGAATCATCTACTGGAGCTCAGCCAATTTTTCGCAACCTACTGCGAAAGCATAATATGTAATAACGGTCAGTGGTTGAGTAGGCACCGCGTTTGAGTCCCACCCAGGCGTTCCGTGTTCGATTCATCGGCTTCCTCCATCATAGCAACATTTTCGGCTTACGGTGGTGGTAGTAGGAGATTTTCAAATATTTTCGGGTTATTCGTAATCCGGGAATGTTTGTCTTTCTTTATTTAAAAATATACGTATAATAAAAAAGGACACGTATAATAACAGGTGTTTTAGTGTTGTTTACTAAGTTATTGTTTTATTTTAAACTGGCTGGGGTACCCGGCTTCGCTCAAGGAGTTGGTTCGAACTGACATTCGAACCCACGACGGATCTTTTTGTTATATTCCCCTACCAATGGGTAGCCCCACCCACATAAAAAAGGCTTTGAATGTTCTAGAACATTCCACAACATTCGAAAGTGTTCTGGAACGTTTCACAATCATCTGAGATGTTCCGGGATGTTACCAAAAAATCTAGACTATTCCCGAATAATCCACAACATTCCAGAATGATCCGGAATATTGTGGAATGCTCTCGAATACTCTCGAATGTTCTGGACAGTTCTAGAAAATTCTAGAGGGTGAAACTTCCAGCCTTTAAATCTTCAAAAGCACGCACGTCAGGTAATAACCTTATTGATGATGGGGGACAGAGGGCTGGCACACCATATAACTCCCTTGATCGTACTGGGACTCGTTTTTCAGTTGTAGCAGCACGCAATTGTACACTTTCTGTTACAATATATATTTATTGATTTATATTGTCACATCACAAAGTATCTACTGTACGTATAAAATAACATATTAAAAAACAATGATATAGATACGATTTTAGATTTTCACGGCCAAAAGTATTTTTGTTATTAGTTTTTATTACTTGTTATTATGCCGTGTTGCGCTACCTCCTTCTTTAGGTAGCGCAACACGGCATAATACCCCAAAAACAAATAACAAAAACAATGATATATTATGATCACACATTAATACACTTAAAATTATGGAGCAGCAAAAAAAACTTTTGATTTTTCATATAGTATCTGCAAGACCTAGCCGGCACCTAGCCTTCGGGGTCCACCATGTTCTTCATGATAAATGAATCGCAGTAATGAATCGTCCCGTTTATTTGCAATCAGGAAGAAAGATGGATAAAGAAAATTACGGAAAAAAATCCGGCACATTGTGCGACAATTTATTTTAGGACTGACACTGTTCCCAAAGTTTTTTTTTTCAAAATTAAGTGGTAAAACTGTGACGTCATCGGTGACAAGTATTTTTTCAACAAAGTGAGTGGAAAACTTAAGGGGATGAAGGAGACATTTCAAATAGGGGTGGAATGATTAATTATGTTTTTTACGGAAAAGTAATAAAACTTAGCATTGTTCGTAAAATTATGTAGAGAACAAAATAATTGTTTTAAGTTACCATGGTAAGCATAGTGAACAAGCGAAGAAAATGTTATTTTTTTAAAGACTTGTACGAAGAATTCGAGTTACATTTATACGTACATACTCGTACTTTACAAAATATTATATTTAAGGTCACCATTGCGTCGCCTTAGTTCTTATTTGTCCAACAGACCATTTTAGTTTTTGTTCAATCTCCACTTTAAAATTAAAAATAAAGTATAAAAAATGATAAATAACTTAACTACGTAATATTTATCTAATGAGGCCTTTACCTTTACGGAAATAGCTTTATCTTAAACACCTATCATAATGTTTCATTGAAATAATGAGAGAAAACCTTCTCCTTCTGTAAAATTTTCTAATGGTCTGTTGGACAAATACGAACTAACGATTGGTCATGTATGCGTGTCATTTGTGCGTAATAAAGGTGTCCCGATTCTTACTAAAGTTAATATTTTATACAAAACACGTTGTACATACTCGTATTTTACAAAACATTATATTTGAGGTCACCATTGGTCATGTAGATATACCTTCTTGTGTCTGATAAAGGTGTCCCGATTCTTACTTAAATTAAGGTTTTATATATACAAAACATATTATATTTGTATAAAATATTAACTTTTCAAATATTTAATATTAGCTAGTACCCGGCATGCGTTGCAACACTATTCAAAAAAATCTGCATGTCCTTTCCCATGCGTCCCTGTTCCCTTCCACCTTCCCTGCCTTCCCCCTCCCTCGTCTCTTCCCTCTCTGCGAACCCCACCTACCATCTGCCTTTTCTTCCTAACGATGCTAAAATATATGAAATACACACATTTTCATTTATACAAATTTCATAACGCTATAGCTTACCATTATATACAGCCTATGTTACTCGTTGATAATGTAGCTTTCTATTGGTGAAGGACTTTTTACAATCGGTTTTGTGGTTTTTCGCATTTATAATATTAGTATGTGTACCGCACAGGGTGAGGCACACAAGACCGTAGGAATTAGGGGGTAGTTCCGATCCACGAAGGCGTTAAGATGTCGGGAGAGCGTCTCAGGGCTGTCCGCTTGGAGAGCTTGTCTGAAGGTGTTCCAAGGGCTCGTAGTTCCTTCTAACTAGCCGGATCTGGTCCGTAGAGCATAGTGTGTCCGAGGTCCAGGGGTAAAGCGGTGATCAGAAGTGAAAAGAGGCGAATGGAAGCAGGCCAGAGCGAGTTCGGGCGGGCAGGCTGAGAGAGATGTTGTCGTGGCAGGTAGTTCTCGATAACTGACTTGATACCGAGGGTCTCGCCGTACTTATACGCCGTAACCAAAACAAATAACAAAATGGCAGCGCACGTCAAACAATTACTTGGCAATGCTTCGTCCGGACATTAAACGTATAATAAATAATCTCATAAACCAGAGCTTATCAATATATACAGACCATATTACTCGCAAATAAATAATGTAGCTTTATATTTATTTATTTTATTTATTTATTTATTTACGCCCATTTAGGCTTTTACATACATATATACACTTAACAATATTTACGAAATTATACTAGTAAATAGTGCAGGAAATGACTGTTTACAACACTTGCACATAAACAAATATAAAGCAAAAATACTATTGAATTTGATCCACACAGTATGCAGGCACAAAATATAAAAACAAAAAAAAAATACTATTAAAATAGAATTTGATCAGCACAGGATGCAGGCACAAATTATTAAAAAAAAAAAATACAAAAATAGCTTCTCTCCTTCAGCCGACAAAACACCACCGATATGCTAGTCAATTCAAACAGTTTCATCAACACATTCCCCTACTTGATGAAAAAAACTTCAATAAGGTATTCAATAAGGTAGATGTGTCACACATCTACCGGATCTGCCGGATCTGCCCTGATGATGGACACTGCAACGATGTCCGAAACGTTGGCTAAAGAAGGAGGTAGCGCAACACGGCACAACACCCCAAAAACATATAACGAAAATGCTTCTGGCCGTGAAAATCTTAAAACTTATCTTCAATAAGGTATGTTTATATATTAAAATTGATGTATTAAATATATTAACAACATCGGAGTATTTGTTTCCAAGTTGTTGAATCCGTCGCATAGGAGTATAATATTGGCATGTTGACTTAGAATTGGCACAATAATATGGTCGGTACTGTCTTGTGACTGACCTGCCTGGAGTATGAAAGGAGATTACATATAATAAATCAGGGGTGTCAAACATTGAATTAATGATTTTATACAAACAGGTTAAATCGGAAATGATTCTACGATCCGATAATTTTATTAAATTTAATGAACGAAGTAGGTTATCGTAATTTAGGTATTCACTAGGAATGCCCATTTTAAAATTTACATATCTTAAAAATTTATTTTGGATTCTTTCAATCGCATGTGAATGAACCTCATAATTTGGGGACCAGACCGTGGAATTATATTCTATATGACTCCTTACTAGTGACATATATAAAGTTTTTACAGTATTGACATTATTAAAATCGCTAGACACCCTTAAAATAAATCCCAACATTTTCAAAGCTTTATTGGTTATTATTTCTATATGCTTGATAAAGTTGAGTTTCGTGTCAAACCAAATACTTAAGTCATTAATTTCCGAGACAGATACTAACGACATATTGTTAATAGAATAATCGAAAAATGTAGGATTCTTTATTCGATAAAACCTCATAATTTGACATTTGCTTGTGTTAAGTTGCAAGCGGTTATCGTGACACCATATAATAAATCTCAACAAGTTATTTGACAATATATGGCAATCATTAATGTTTCTGATTGCTTTGAATAATTTCAGATCGTCTGCAAACATTAATACTTGAACATCATTGAAAATATATAACACATCATTAACAAATAATAAAAACAAGATTGGACCTAAATGTGACCCCTGGGGAACACCACTCGTAGCAGTGAATTTGTATGAAAATGTACCATTAATTTTAACAGCCAGTAATCTGTTGACCAAGTAACTGTTAAACCACTTATATAGTGTACCACCAATACCGAATTTATGCAGTTTATTCAGCAATAACTCATGATTAACTTTATCGAAAGCCTTACTGAAATCGGTATAAATAGAGTCAACTTGACATTTATTAGACATAGAATCAGATATATAGTTTTGATACGTTAACAAGTTAGTGAGGGTAGATTTTCCAGCAGAGAAACCATGTTGTTTGGGAGAAATGACGTGATTTAATTGGAAAATAATTTTTTTAAGAAGAATTTTTTCAAAAACTTTAGGAATTGTTGATAAAAGGCACACCGGTCTGTAGTTAATCACCTCGTGTTTATCACCTTTTTTAAAAATAGGCGTAAGGAAGCTGAATTTCCATTTAGTAGGAAAACATCCTGTTCGTAAAGACTGATTAAACAACAAATATAAAGGATACGCCAGATTAGTAGCACAATTATTCAAAAATACAGGAGGTATATTATCTGGTCCACCGCTTTTGCTTTGATCTAGTAATTTTAGTTCAGTCAGAATATCATTATATTCAATGTGGATACATGATAAATTAAGATTATGATCAGTGGTAAATTTTGATGCTGTACTAGCAGGA